>VZTY01033461.1:7824-120971 GCA_013400935.1 Turnix velox
TTTGTAGGATTGTAACTTGTCTTTTTTTTTTTTTTTTTTTTTTTTTTTTAAGATTGTTGGTTATTTAACTAGGAAAAAAGGAGGACCATTCACTTAGGGCAATGTTGTGGATGATTTACAAATGTCTTTTAATTGCATTATGTTGCAAAAGTACTGAGAGTCCTGGATCCTAGCTAAGAACATTAATCAAGCTTTTATGTGTCTGTGTGTGTGACCCCACCCATCACTACTTTGATTAAACAGCAGGAAAGGAAAGAAAACCTCCCTCTTAGCTTTCCAAAACAATTACAGAACTTTTGTTCTTATTACTTTAGTTTGCCTTGCAATAATGACATCTTTAGCTTCATAGCGACTGCTATAATTACATCTGCAAAAGGATTTAAATTTTAGCACCCTTTTTTCACACTGTTGTACCTTTTTGGTGGATTGCTTTTTGGGGAATTAAATTTTCCATGTGGCTTAGCTGTGAGAAATAGAAGAAATGGAACTTTCTCTACTTGCTTTGTGGTTTGGAGGAGGTTGGAAAAATAATACACATTTCAGCCTTTTTATTTTTTTCCTCTTTATAATGTCTACACAGACAGCTTGCATTTGACATGATGAGTAAATGCAACTGCTGAAGGAAAAAATAGTCTCTCTGAAGGAGTGTGTTTTAAATTTCAAAAATGAAAGTGCGCACTAGTAAACTCATAGTACTGAATAAAGATCTAAAATGCCTGAGTGGTTTCAAGGGGAGGTGCTTTTACATTTGGAGCCTGAAAAATATCCTTTTTGGGACCAGCTGTGGTTAGGATCTGACACTATGTAATGAGGACTCCTCAAAGACTGCATGGTGGGAAGAGATGGTGTCATATAGCCACCTTTCTGTTGAGATTTGGGGAATATCTATTTCCTCAGAACAGGGATGTACCCAGGCTCATGGAACTCCTACAGGGAAGCCCACTGCCCTTGTGAGAGGTGTATTGCAGCTTTGTGGAGTGATCTTTGGAAAACCCTTAGCAAAATCAAATGCAGCTTCAAGGCCAAGCACACCATCCGAGCTCGAGACTAAATCTGAGAGACAAATAAATACCCATCATGACTTCAGTGTGTCTGACTGTGAAGTAGAGACAGCATATGGTGATGTGCATGGACTTTTATTGATCTCTGGTATGGTTTTAAGATATCCTTTTGTTTGATTTTTGTTTGTTTGCTTCTTTTTAAAAATCTTTGCTCATCCAAAACTGTGAAGTGGTTGGTTTTTGAAGAGACAGGTTTTTATACTGACTCCTGGTAAGATTAGGAATTATCACTGAGATTATTTACAAGAAGTATGTATACAATTTGGACTAACAGGTGAATCTGGAGATCCAAATTTGTTCTCCAGACTGGCTTTACAATGTCATGATTGCCTGTGCATGCTGTATTGCTCCAAGGTGTTACCTTGTGAGCGTACTCTTTCCAGCTGCTGGAAAGAATTATGCTCTTGGAAAGCCTACCAAAACATTAATCAGAGCTTTTTTTGCCCATATTGGAGTCTTCAGGTACAGAGGAGGATTGTGGAGGAGATATACTTTCTAACTATACCAAGAGCAGAAAAAGGCAATTGTCAAGAGTGTTCCTGCGTAGAAGTGGAATCCCATATGAGTATTTGCTTTTTTCCTTCTGTGCGCACTTACCCATGAAGTGGAAGTGAGGTGAAAGATTCAGAAAACCCATGGCTGGATAGAAGTGATTTGATTTGTTATTTATGCAGCTGGACTTAATTGGCATAATCTGTTTTGATTGGTAGACTAGGTAGCTGGGCCATTGACGTATTTCTGTCCCTGCACCATCACATGCTGTGTCCTCCATTGAGGGAGTCTAAACTAGACAGTCAAAGTGAACTGTACCTGAAGAGGCATTTAATGAGAAAGCAGTTTCTCAACCTGGCTCTGCAAAGAGCTGTGGGAGGGCAGCTGGGAGAGTGGCCCTGATGCTCCATGAGGTAGCCTGATGTTACAGCCAGGTGTTGTCTAGTGTGGGAACCCAGATCGCAGGGATGTGATCAGCCTGCTTTGGATGCTCCATAACAGGGTTCCATGAGGGGTACTCTTGGGCTGCTCTTCACATTTGTTTTAGCTAGTTTTTCATGCGTGCTGAGTTTTTCATGCACGCTGCCTCCACTGATCATCTCTCCAAAAACATCTCCTTCCTCTGCTGCACTTTTGTTCTTGTTTGTAATCTGTCTAGCCAGATATTTTTATTGTATTAATAGAATTGTATTGTATTAGGAAAGCAAAGGTATGCTTTACACTTAGTTCAGAGACTCCTGATCTAGTTTTAGATTGTTTTACTGAATTTTCCAGCAAGCATGAGTAGCAAGTAAGGAGGGTTAAAAACAGCATCAGGAGTTTTTAAGAATAACTTCCAAACTGAGAATGTATAGCATCTCTCTTTTTTGGTTGAAAAGCCATGTAGTGTTTGTCTGATTGCTTCATGTATAAATGACTCCTGACAGCATTGTAAATGGCTGTGGCGATGCTCCTTAGGGAGATCAAAGGCCAACTGCTTGCCTTAAGCAGGAAGTGCCACAGGAAAGGAGAAAATCACATTTGCCTGCATTTCCCTCAGCTGTCTCTGTGCCTCTTCCCCTTCCATGGCACATCTTGTCAAGGCCTCCCAACACTCACTTTCCTTTGGGTGAGATTTTAAAGATCTGGGCTGATGAACAAAGAGTGAGTTGAGGAACTCTATGATGGACTGGTCTCACCCTCACTCTGCTCTTGAAAGTATACGTTTATTCTTAATGCCTCTGATGTACATAAGAGTAGGAATAAGGATGAGTGGTGCACATAAAGATGAGTTTCCATTACAGGTCTAGGTTACACACAGCCCCATGTAGTGTTTTCCAAGGATGTGGTATCGGGTTCATAGCTGATGATAGCAGCAGCTGTGGATGGAAAGAGCTGAAGGCCACTGCAAGGACAAAACTTGACTTCTAAGAGCAGGTTGAAAGGGCTTGTAGGCAATCAGTGCTAGGGAGAGGGGCCTCAAAATGGTTTCTTGCTTTATGTTACTGCTGTATTCAGAGAAGTGAGACTTTGCCTACGCATGTCATGTGAATGTGAGGATAATGTTTTTAAGTCTTAGCTCCTAACAGATGTGGAATATACAGTTTGCTTTTAAGAGTGTTAGAAAGATATCCAGTCTTCACTGACAACTAACCAAGTTATTTTCCCTTTCCTTCATTTTAAAATAGTGTTTTTTTCCAGGTTATGATATGTTTGGGAGTTTAACGTACTATTCATTCTCTACAGGGATTGCCCAAAGCAATTCTTAGGTAATACCATACATTATTCTAACCATACATTATGTTTGTCTTGATAGGAAGCAAGTTTTAAGTGTATATGGGATTTGATGTGGTTAAGAGGCAGTTTTAAAGCAAGCCTAATGGGGCTAAGCTTGAAGTTTGAACATGATTGATAATGAAACGGACGGAGGTCTTCTAGGTGTCTTGTTTTTGTAATAAATAGTTTGGACATCAGACTACATTGTAAGATAAGGGGAAGGGAAGCAGAGCATGTTGAAGTTTTAGAAAATGGGAAGAAAAATGAGCCTATTTTGAATCGTTACACTCTGTAGTTTGTGCTGTTGGCTTAAAGCTGGGTGTCTGCTCAAAGTACTGCCCAGGATTTATCAGAGTGGAGAAATAATTGTACCAAGGGCAGATTTTTCAAAAAAACATAGAGCTGAATGCATCTACATTCACACAGGAACAAAAGAATAGCTATATGCACTGGTGAGTTGCCCGTTCATGTACCCTGAGATCCACTGAGAATGCAGGTGGGCAAGTGCCGTTTAGATAGGGATTTCCAGAGGAAGGTAACTTTGGCTAGTGCTTTAGTTCAAAATCTGTGTGTGACAGTATTCCTTTGAAAGCTGTTCTCTGAAATGTCAATATGAGAACTCTTGATCTTGGGATTTATTTTTTGAGGAGTTTGTTAAAATTCTGACCATTAAGTTGAAAAGTATAGAAATGTTCTCTTTGACCAAATGCTTTAAAAATTGAGATTAAAGGTGAATGGTTGAAAAGGATGTGTAAAACACAACTTTCCAAGTGTGTAAGGTTTTGGTTTTGGCGTGTCACATTGTACTTGGCATGGTATTTCAGAACTGCATGGCTGCAGTGGGACAGTAGTCTTCACCTTGTCTTTGAGGCAATGGTTTCATCAACTGGGGGCTTGGGTTTGAACTCCTTCCTTTCCCTCCTTTTCCAATAGAAATTACTTCTGGCCTTTTTGCACTGAGTAACCCTGATTTTGTGCAAAAAAGACTATTTTCTCCATTTGTTTTCAAGGGAAAGAGATAAGCCTGCATAGAACCATAGAATGGCTTGAGTTGGAAGGGACCTTCGGAGTCCAACCCCCCTGCAGTGAGCAGGGACATCCTGCACTGGATCAGGTTGCTCAGAGCCTCAGCAAGCCTGGTCCTGAATGCCTCCAGGGATGGAGCCTCCACCATCTCTTTGGGTAGCCTGTTTCAGTGTCTCGCCACCATCATGGGTCTCAATTAATCTCACTCTGCTCTAGTTTAAAGCCATTGCCCTTTGTGCTATTGCCATGTGCCCAGGCAAACAGTCCCTCTCCAGCTGTCCTTAGGCACCCTTCAGGTACTGGTAGGCTGCTGTATCTCTTATTTTGAATATTTTAAATAACTTTAATTTCTGTTCTGAACCCTAGGGTAGTCATGGTCCTTCTTGAGTAGCCAATTTTTAGAAGTCTATTGGCATTAGCTAAGAAACTAAACTGGCAAAACTCAAATTTTCATATAATTTCATCTTTGCAATGCAGATAACATTATTGTGGTTTACACAGTATATAGAGAATCACAAATATCTCAGTTATTATTTCCTAAAGCATTCAGTTTTAACTTTAATGATTTGAAGTTTTAGTGAATTGTTTCATCCATCTACAGCAAGTTGGGGAACTGCTAGTAGGGAGCACTCCTTACTTCAGGATCCTTGGAAGTTTTATAATATATTTTTATGCTTGTTTGGGGGTTTGTTTATTTTTTTAAATGCCCTTTCCAAAGAAAAGATGTGGTTGTTAATTTTGTCAGCTCTGAAGGTAGACCTTTGAGATTATATGTGTTGCAAACTGGTAGTTAAAGGAGTGGAAAAGTCAATTGAGGCTATTTTTTCATAACGGAAAGGGTTTTCCTCTGAAAGACCTTGGAAAAACTTGCTGGAGGTGGATATCTACTACTGTAGAATGATCTTTATTTTTCCCCTTTTGTTTCTTTTTAAAATGTCATATGATGAGAGAAGTCTCTTCTTTGCTGATGAGTAGTGGTAAAAACAGGTTTCTGTGGAACGAAAATTCCACTTGCTTTAAATAAAAAGAAAACCTAAAAATCATTAAAAAATAGAGCTAAACTAACCTCTTCTTCTGTCACTTGTGAAGTGTCATTTTATTCTTCCTTGTATGACTGAAGTCTCTTTAAAAGGAATCAGATCAACTGTGGATGGCCTTAAATCACGTCTATCATCTGTGTTTAAACTCCTACTGTCTTGCATGGCGTTTTTTACATGACAATTTTCAATTCTTAGTAAAAAGCTTTGATTCTGTTTAGCTGCACTGTACCAGCAAGGCTAGAGTATTGATTTGCTTTCTTGCTGTTTTTTGTGGGTTTGTTCATGATTATGGGTTACAGAGATTTCAAGCTATCACACCTGAAATCAGACTAGATGGTGAGGAAACTGAGAGTAGTTGTTTGGATGCATGCATTTGTTTTCACAGAGAAAAGAAAGGTGCAGTGAGTTTTCAGAAATGTTTCTCAACTCACATCCCTTCCTCTGTTGTTCTCTATGATGATAGAACATCTCTGATGTATTGCCTGGCTACTTCATGGCATCTGTAGCAAGGCTGTCCGCACTTGAGGTAGAATAGCTGAGCTTTGTCCTGTCAGAATTCATGTGGGAGGTTTTTTCTCTGTGATTATTCTCTCTTCAGAATCAAGTTTTGATCCATTAATGAAATAAACCCTAAAGTAGTATTGACCCATCATTTGCTGATGGTAATAAAGCTGTTAATATACAAAGGCAAAAGTTCTTCATTAAATTTTGTATCTTCATTGTATTTTGTAAAGAAGGAAACCCATGCATTGATATTTCATGAAGTTTGTGTTGTGCTTTTAGCATGTTTGTAAATGTGGACAATGTCAAATACTGTTTCACAGAAATAAGTATGATGAAATAGTCTGGAAAGTTAAGATTCCCAAAGACTAACTGAAGAGCACTCTGGCTCCATATTGTTAATTTTACCTAATTATTGCAATGAAAAGGAAATCCATCAAGCATTAGGGCTTTTGAAGTGTCAATATACCAAAAAAGGGTAGGAAAACTGATATGAAGGGCTGTAGAATTGACCTAATGGTATAAGCAATAATGAAAATGCAAATATATCATGTGATTGCTCAAGAAATTAAAGGAACAAATACAGTTTGATTAAAAACAAAGAAAAAAAACCCCAAAACCTGACTAACAAAAGAGTTTACTCAATGAATAGAGAAAATGTAATAGAGTTTTAGAGGCTTGTGATTTTACTTGCTGTTTTAGGCCTTGTGATTTAAAAAAAACAAGAAAAGATTGTAAAAAAAAAAATCTATATACTTAATACTTGAACATCATTTTGCTCTAAAAAGATGTGTAGTGTTTAATGGGATTGCTTTCAGTGACATTTTTAAGGGATCAATAGAAAGCTTAAAATTAATATAGTCTTTAGAGATATAAAATACAAAATTACTTCTATAAAAATATTTGGTTAAAATAAGATGATAGAGAATTTGTTAACTGCTTTGGATCAGCTGTAAGCTGAGGCATTCAAGTAAAGTTTATTTTAAATGCAGCTAAGTGTGAGTTCTGGATTGAAGACTATGGGTTCCATCTATAAGAGGGAGAAGGGGCTTGTCTCCTGGAAAGTGGATGCCTTGATTAAAAATTTAGGGTCATAGCAGATCAACAGTTTAACATGACTTCTCAGCATGGTGGTTGGCAAAATGAAGTAATTGGTTCTTTTGAGTACGTTGGAACAATTATTTTCATGTATATATTGCTGCTTTGGCCATGGCTGGAATTGTGTATTCACGGATGAGATGCTTTATGTTTAAATTATGTTGTAAACAACTATAAATCATCTAAATGTGCCCAAGACAAGGCCTCACATAGATGTTAATTTAGTCACAAGGTTGATTTAAATCAAGGCCATGAGGCACTTATTAAGGTATTTGTAATCTCGGAGAGAAAGGCATATAAAAACCCCTGTGACTGAAAGGTGATGTCACATGTATTTAAAGATCTGGATCCAGGACTTCTTAAGTTCAAGAGGGATTAGTAGAGGTTCTAACTATATGCATTTCTGTAAATAAGCTGTAACTAAAGAAATTATTTCATACAGTGGAAGTTCAACAAATGAAATGCCTGTGATATACAATTAGGCAGCCTAAATGATACAGTCTATTACTGCCTCTCAGGATCATTTATTTTTACAAAAATGAGAGTTTCAAGGAGCATCTTTAGCATCCCACTGTTTGTTTTTCTAAGAGTTTCCTGTTGATAAAATTGGAATAAATTATAACAGAGCAGTATCAGTTTCTCTGTACTGGATTTTTGAAGCAGTACCAAACAAAAGAGATAGGACAAAATCCCACAATGTGATTTGAAAAGAGCAGGATGTGGTTTGTGTCTGGCTCTGAAGATACAATTTCTGAACTGTCTCTGAAAGTACAGAAATTAAGATAAAATGTTACAGCTTTCTAGTGCCAGTGGGTATATATTCAATGCATTTGTAGTACAGTTCTGTGAATATATAACATGCTGATGGTAAATGTTTGAGACAAAGCTATACATTGTGAGCTGGAGCTTAAGCAGGCTGTGCTGTGAGTCTGATGCACTTTCTGACCTGTGGTCATTTCATAAAAGACTCCTTGTGTCTTGAATTTGACGACTGAAGCTTCCTACATAGCTATTTTTCTTTTGTTTTCTTTAACTGTCAGTGAGCATTTAGAGGTGGCTGGTGGTGATTTTCAGGATTTGGTGTGTGCTGCTTGTAGATCAGAGCTTTGCTCCCCTGGCTGGCTTTGATACCCTTTTCCATCTTCACTTTTTCTTTCCTGAGCTCTGACTGCCATGTTTCTGATGCACTTGCAACTCTCTCCAAATGCTTCCTGGCCTCTGCGGTTGCTCCTTGCAGTGTCTGATGTTTTTCCTCCAACGTGCTTACTGTTTTCTGATCTGCTCTTGTTTCAGTGTTACATCCCAGCTGATTTGGAAATGAACAGGCGCTGGAAAATTATGTTCCAAAAGTTCATCCAATGATGGATGGGAAAGGTTTCACCTCTTAAAATGAAACAACCTTAGCTTTGACCTAGTTTCATAGATAGGATGAGCATATTTATTACTGTTGGTGCTGTGTGTGCTGTAAAAATGCTGCTTCCAAACCCAGTGCTGCTGAACGTGCAGCCTTTAAAATCTGTGTCCCTGCAGGGCAGTGATGCCATGTTATATACTCCAAAACTGAAGAGCAATAAAGAGCTCTCATTCCCTCAGGAGCTGACATGAGGGTGGAAGTGGTACCCCTTTGGCTGGTGATATTGGAAGCTGTGTCCTGGCAGAGGTCTGCCATGATCAGTGTCAGAGGTGTTATTTGCCTTCACCATGTAGGTGGTTCCAGTTGGCTTATGCCCAAGTCCTGGAAAGATTCCTTTCTCCACAATTCTGTCTTTTGGTTTTTAATGGGTAGCTATTTGCAGATAAGGTCATTTGGTATCACAGGCCTTTAGAAGAATGTATACAGTGTGCTCAAGGTATCCTGCAAATGGCAATCACAGGGAAGGGAAGTAGTGGTTATTTCTAGGACACTCAAAGACAGCAACTGGGAAAGAAGAGGAATTACAGAAGAGATGAGTTCCATGATAATGTTATGTGGTGCTCAGTGTGCTGTCTTGTCTTGCTGAAATTAATTTGAAGTTACTTTATACAGTGAAAAAATAGAATTAGCAGGTAAAGCCTCTGACTGTCCAACACTTTCAAAGTTGCTGAAATTTAGGACAAGCTATTTCTGCTCCTTGAGTGTTGGCAGCTGTTATTTGGCCATGCTTTGAGATGTGTACGATGAGCTAGCTGTTCACAAATGAAATGTTTAGGAATGCAGACAAAGTTGTTTTCCGAATCAGATTTTGTTGTCTGAAAAAGGTAACTTTGCCCCTCTCCATTCTAACGTTTGTGTAACTTTGTTTCTTAGCCTAATGTGCTGAACACACACGAACATCAGGTCTTGCAGTGAGTCTGCTTCCATTATGTGAGGAAGCTGCTTCTATTCAAAAGAATAATCTTGACAGATCAAGAAGTGATCTGAAGTGAGAGTTGGGGCTTTGAGGAAGTGCTGCTGATCAATAGTGTATAAAATAATCAAAACTAATCAAATGCAGGCTGCAGATGTGTGAAGTGGCAGTTCCTTCACTTAATCCTATTTTTAATTCAAACCTTATTACAGTAAATACACTATTGCAGCTGAAAAGGGACATTTTTTTCCATTCCCCAGGAAGATACCTCCATCTTCAGGGTAGAGCTCTTGGCTTTGATCTGGGGAACTGTATGGTTTGCCCTTCTTTACAGAAACATTTGCCTTGTTTATTTTTAAAGCCAATGGATCTCAAAGGGAAAGTTTTGGGGTTTTTTGGTTCCCCTGAGAAACATTCATTCCACTTCCGTCAAGAGGTTTAAACAATTGCCCTTTGTTGTGCAATACCCTCCAGCCCAGCCATCTCTGACAGATGGGCAGCTGTATCCGCTGACATGGTTGCTGAATAGGAGGCTTTGCTGAAATGAGTGGCAAGCTTTCCATTCCATCATTACTTCAGAGGTGAATGCAGTGAAATGACCATAAGGTCCCTGAAATATGTCTTGATTGCTTCCTCCTTATTCCTTTTGTTTTGCTTGTGAGCAGAGCCTGGGAGCCTCAAAAGAAGAGGGTGTGTCTGAATGATCAATGAAGAATAGGAGAAGCTATGGGGAGAGAGATAATATGGAGACAGGGTGTGCAGGCACGTAGGTGTGCTCAGGATGAGAGACCTAGAGGCTCAAAAAAACTCCTTTGGAATCATCGATGATGCCTGTGCGATGTAATACAAGGCCAGGCCAGAGCAGCCTGATCTAATGGCAGGTGTCCCTGCCTATGGCAGGGGGGTTGGATCTAGATGATCTTTAAGGTCCCTTCCAACCCAAACTATTCTATGATTCCATGAACTGTTCTTCTTGACAGAACTTGATTGCTGGTATTTAAAAATAATAGAGTTAATTAGATTGTTGAAGAATATTGAATGAGAATTTGGCATCACCAAAGATATAATTGTTTCCAGAGTAATGTATTTCCTTCACCATGTTCAGATATTGAAGCTGCTGTGTAGAGAAGCTGTAGCATGTGAGTAAAGAGCTTTGATGGTGGATCCTGATTTTTAGAAGGTTTCTACCAGGTACCTAGTATGTGTAGCATGAAATTATAATAAACATTAAAGTAGACATTACAGAGGAGCTCTGTGCACATTTAAAATTTTTTTTACAAACCTTTTTCCCTTAAGAAATTTAAAATCCAGTTCTTGAGACTATTACATTAATAAATTCTATCTCCTCCATTTAAGAATGGAAAAACAGACTTGGTCACATTTTTGCAATGCTCTTTCCATACCACCATTGTGGAGCTATCCATTCTTTGACAGAAAGAAGGATATATTTTTGTGTCTAAATAACTCTAGATTTTTTTTTAAGTAGATGGTTCTCATCTCAGAATGTCAATGAAAACATTTAAGCACTATTCTTGTCATGCATTCAGCCTTTCTTAGATGCATACATACAGGCACAGTAGTGTGTTTCTTTCATTACAAGACTCCCAAGACCATTTCCATCAGCTCTGTGCAACCAAATTGAAATACTATTAGCAAAAATGTTGTTGATAACCTTCTTTCATCTCTATCTGTCCTTTTCTACTGAGGATGATTCTCCTTACTTTGCATTCTTGATACAACACTACTACTTTTCCCCCTTAGCTTTTTCTTTCTATTTTTTTTTTGTAGGATACTGGGCTTAAGTAGAACATTTCTTTATATCATACATGTGTTTCTTATAAAACTCGATTGATGAAACACTTTTTGTCACAGTGGCATTGAAAGGATCATAACGTCTTAAAGTCAGTTACTCAATTCTTGTACCTTTAAAATAAAATATCCATCAAAACATCTTTTCCCACTGCTGTTGTGATGTTTTGTAGCCATCCGTGCTTTCAGTCTTCTCATTTGACTTGTCTAGCAGATACTCATCTGCCTTGACCATTTGAGATAGCAGGGTTAGAGCTGAGGTTACAGGCTGATGCTTTTCTCAAAGAAGCCCCCTGCAAATTTAGGGAATGCAGGAGAATAATCTCATTCAACACAAAAATATTTGACTTATTGATAATAAAGTGATCTGCTTGATGAGAAAGACATACTTTGAGTGTTGGATAGAATGTGCTATAGGACCCAGATCTGAGAAGGTATGTGTATCCTTGTCTTGTTTCGCAAAAACCTGTGTTAGGTGCTTGCTTCCCTTGAGATGCGACAGGCATTTAGACTCAGTCTCTTTGTGGAGCAGTCAGTGGAAAAACTGAGGAAAAGAGCATGTCCCATATCCTAGTCCTCTCTGTAGTTCCTTTGTTCTCTACAGAGCTTTTGGGCAGAGTCTTTTGGTTATTTGGCTCCTGCCTCTTGAGATTCTCTTGGAAAGATGTTCCTGCCCTGTTTTCCAAAAATAGATGAAGAAGATTCAGATGAGGGTGAGGAAATGTGGTTAAAATGGCTGTGTCAAAGCAGACTGATCTCCAGAAAAGACTAGGGGGCACTTTGCCTTGAAGTATCCCCCAAACTGGCAGCCATTCCTGTGGGGTTGCTGTGTGCCTTTGTGCCTTTGTGCTACATACAGCAAAAGGTTGTAGGACTAGCAAGAAGGGCTGCTGATCTGGGCTGTGGTTTTGGGACTGGGCTGGGAGGGTCTGTCCTTGGTCTCAGTCTGTGGCTTCAAGGACAGATCGTGTGTAAGACCTTCCACTGAAAATCTGTTGGATGACATACAGTTGTTTTTATCCCTGGCTAGATGTGTACAGTAAGACAGTGAGAAAGAAAGCATGCAAGAAACTGTCCCTGCTTTGCTGCAGAGGGACTGGACTAGATGATTTTGATTCTATGATAAGTAGAGTACACGGATACTGAAGTTAGCTGTAATGTTTGCTCCCTTTGGTCCATGGCTGTCCTGAACTTTAGTCAGACCTGTAGGAACCAAGGATCTTAAACTCCTACTCTACATACATACAGAGTGACCTCTGTGCTCAGCTTATGCATCAGAATGGGAGGGCAATGCTGTGTAAAGGGAAACAGGTAGCTGAATTAACTCATGTTCTGGACTTGAGGCATTTTAAAGCACTATTAAAGGAAATCTCTTCAAAACTTGGTTTTGCTAAAATCTTGTATCAGCAGAGTACAAAATGTGGTAACTCCAGTGGAAAAGACAAGTATGTGATAGGGTTACATATGTGCAGGATGAGTCTAGGTTTAATTATTTTCTCAGTTCTGTGTGCAAATCTCTGCTGAAGTGTATAATCTTTTCAGTAAGACAGTAAAATAAATAAATGTTTGAATTGTTACCTCACTTTTTCCTTCTCGATTCTCTTTGCTCACCTACATTCCGCAATTTTTGCAAATACCCATCAGCTCCCAGGCTTTCTATTTATGTACGGTCAGTATTGTCAGTATCTGGTCACACGTTGCCAAGATTGGCTGTGTCTTACATGGCACCAGGAAAAAGTTAGGCATCAAAGTAGTATCTTCTTCAGAGGAATTAGTTTAGGTAGCAGAGGGATTTTCTTTATTTTTCAGATAAAAAACTCCTGTGAAAAAAGTGAACTATGAAAGAGAGATGTAATAAAGGCCTAATTTTCATAGAATTTCTAAGAACCATAGAATTGTTTCGGTTGGAAAAGACCTTTAAGATCACAATATCCACCAATAAACCATGTCACATCACAGGTCCTTGAAATACCTTCAGGGATGGTGAGTTAGCCACTTTCGTGGGCAGCCTGTTCCAATGCTTGACAATTCTTTTGGTGAAGAAATTTTTCCAAATATCTAAACCTACCCTAGCACAGCATGAAGACATTTCCTTTTCTCCTATTGCTCATGTCTAGGGAGATGAGACCAACCCCTATCTCACTGCAACCTTCTTGTAGAGAGTAACAAGGTCTCTTTTTCTCCAGGCTAAACACTCCAAGTTCCCTTAACTGCTTTTGTTAGACTTGTTTTCTAGACCCTGCATCAACTCCGTTGCCCTATACATTTCAAACCTATAGATAGGATGTGAAACTACTGTCATAATGCAATTTATTACTGAGCTGGAAAATTGAAGTAGGAGTTGGCTTATGTGATATATTGTATTAGGCTGGTATGTGGTGGTTTACTGATTACCACGAAGGGTAATCATTTGCTAAGCCTTGTAACCTTTGACACAGAATATTTATGCTATTGATCACAAATGTTCTCATACCAACATCAGTAATACCTTTATTGCTTGCTAGCTGATAGTGGGGAAACCAGATGTGCAGGGATGGCAAACACTTATTTAAACTCAGACTGTGACTGTACTCCACTGGGTTTATACTTACTGCTCTTCCCTTGGTGTCTCAGGGTGTCTTGTCAATGTATACAGGCTCCTGGGTTCCTGGTGTTTATTTAGTCACATTCCTCCAGGATTTGCTTTTTGGTCTTCCCCAGCATCTTTCCTGTTATCAGGATTTTTGAAGAGAGGACCTGATGGAAACAATTCTGTGCTAGAGTTACGCACTTGGGAAGAGCACAAACAAAGCACTCCCATTCTCTCAGACTCTAACCCCAAGTAACACTTGAGGGTGTGACACCCTGTAAGTCCTTTGCTCTTTTTTTCCCCACTCTGAACTTCGTAATGTTTGAAATTTAACAATAAAGGCTATTTGCCTACTTGCTGAATTGTAGCTGTCAGGCATCTGATTGCCTTCATTTGCTATTAATTTGACAAAAAAGTCTTCAGTAATTTGTAAATTACTTTTTTGTAATTTCTTTGACCAACCAAGTATACTTTTACTTCAGTCTTTTACTTCAGAGTTCGCAGTTGGGCTTTTCAACCCCCTTTAAATACAGTAAAATCTGGAAAAAAAAAGAAGTGTATTAAAAATGCAGATTGTTTGCGGGATGAAAACTAGATCTTTTTGAGATGATTGACATGCTTTATTCTTAATTCTATGATTTTAGTATGGCCATGTTTTGTCTGCCTTTGCAGTGAGGCAGTACAGCCGCTAAAACTGCACTAATAAGAAATAAATTGTTGCAAGTCCTAGAATATCTTTAGCTAAGGCAACAAAGGATAGAAGAAGGATCGTGTGGGAACTGAGGTGGTTATTCTTTCACACATGGTTAGTTGCTGTTACTTGCACTTTCAATTCACACCAAGAGATCTAAACTTGGACTCAATCAGTAATACAAGGAAAATTACAAGGAAGTTAAGTTTCTCCTATACTTGTTTTCGGGTACAAAATGTGATGTACTCATTCATTTAAAGCCCATTCATCTAAGTGATATTTTAATTGAATTGCATGGCACTTAAGCCTTCCATCCTGAATGACTCACAGTTCAGAGAGGGTGGCTGAGGTAATAGGAGATGGTAATTAATTTTGAAGTTAAGCACTGGCATCTGTTGATTCATTAGCCATAATGTATATTTATTAAGGCCTACAGCTGATACTTTCATTTGGTAAATTGTGGAAGTAGTGACTTTTGGCTCTGAAAGCTGGTGCACATTTGGGTAATTTTTGATGTCACTGAGCAGGAGACTGTTTATCTCTTGGTGCTGAGTTGAGAACTTACATGATGGTGACCTGCAAGCTGATTAAATTGTTAATGCTGGATTAGCATGAACATGATGTCTTCATACATTTTACAATATTACTGCTATCTGTTAAATCTAGGTTGTTAAATTTTTGTGTTTCAAGACTAAAAAATTCTGTAGTCTATTATCAGTGCTTGTTTAAAACTCAAGAAAAAGTTTAGACTAAAAGTTTTAACTAGTGTGTTTTAAAAGCCAGGTTATTGCATTCATTCTTAGCTATTCATCTAAACTGAGTATGGTAGTTAGAAATGCTGAAAAGCTGTGCTTGATTCAGGGAAATCTCTGGAATCTATGATGTCCTCAGGATCAAATCAGAGGGGGTAGACAAAAAGTCCAACATATTGGGAGAGAACTAGAAAGAGAACAAAGAGGAAGACAAGTTCCAGAAGGACACAAACAAGGGGAAACTATACTATAAAAGTCACACTGATGTTTATGTGAAATTCCTCACTTGATACTGTTGAAAATTACTTCATATTCATTGTTTAAAGGACCACGTTTTGTCCTCTGTTCCTGCAGGACTCTTCCTGCAGATTGCGGGATTTATTTGCATCTCAATTTATTTCTCAGCCCATTGACCATAATTAATAGTGGAATTTGGCACCCTCCAGAGTCCCCACTGGAGACTTTCACCTTGTAGTAGAAAGGAGATTAGATGTGATGATTTATTGGGCTCATGTACAGTCCCCTGACTGTACCGTGGCACTGAGCCGAAAGCAAGCTGAAATGATACTCAGTCTTCTCTGGCAACTACTTGCATGATGAGCAGAGCAAATCCTATCCCTTGCCTAGAACCCTCTTTTGTTCCATCCAAATTTGTGTGAATTCCTGATGTGTGTGGGCTCTTGGTAGCACAAAGTTAAGACGAGAGGAGACAGTGGCTACTTGCCAAGACAATATGCCTTTAGGATGTTTGAATCTGTGCGTGTGTTTGTGTTGCCATGTGCCTATGAAAAGTGTGGAAAATTATGTCAGTCATCGCACTCCATCTTTGAGATGGAATTGGAAATGATGTCCAAAATCATGAATCTGGCATTTGATCATGGCTTTGTGATTACTTTTTAGATTTTTTTGAGATTTGTACTAAAGCAAAACAGAAATGCAGTTATAAATCTGCCAGAGGCTTTGCTTGCTTTCTTCTCCCCTGCTAAGCCAGAAAACAAAAATGAAGAAATATGTATCCATGCCCAGTTTCTACCACAGCATTTAAAAAAATGCGTATTTCTTTGAGGTGATTGTTCTTGAAGAAGAAATGACAAAGACTGCTCTTATTAGAATGAGGTTTCAGGACCCTGATGTCTTTTGAAATGTCTTGAAATCCCTTAGTGCTCCCCTAGATGTTCTTGTAAGTGTGTTCTTTTTGGACTCAGAGTTCTTTGTCTTTATGTTAGGTATAAATGAGAGACCATCCAGAACCCAGCTTGTTCATACCGAAACACCTTTTGCTTCAACTCATTGCTGTGCAATGTGCCTTGCAGGAAAAGATAAAAGATCCAGACAAAGGAACATGGGTGGTTAAGACTGTTTCCATTGTCGGAAATGCTTCTGGTGGGAAGTTGATTTACTGTGACTGGGAGAATTGATTTCTGTTGGAGCCTTACTGCAAAATTTCTTATATCTAGAATGAAATCTGCTCTGAAAAAGAGGGAGGAGAAAAAACCCCACCACTAGTTGTGAGAAGAAAAAAATTTCATGACATAGCCCATGGCTTGTGGGAAACCAGTTTCAGGCCAAGCTAATTCAGTCTTAGTGAAAACTTGCAGCAATTTAGTGATATCCAGTCTGTACGGAATGGGCATTTATTGCTGTTACTCGCTGAATCCTTGTTATGCATTTGTGTCTGCTGATAATGTGGACTTCTTGGCTGATGCATGTGTTTTCTTGTCCTCCAGACATTTCTCCATTAATGAAGTTGTCCATGTGATTTGAAAGGGATGCTTTTTGTATGATTCAGAAATGTCTTTAATCTTCATCACTTCTTTAACAGCAGTGTCAGGATGAAAAAAGTTGAATATATGAAAAAGCAGCTTTTGGAAATTATTTCCCTTGGAAATCTACCTTGCTGGGGCCTTGTAACTAATAGAAAAATAAAGACAGAGTTTCTGTGACTTGAAGGATTTTTCAGTCTATCTTGAACCTGATTGTCATTTTGACTTCCTTTAGAAACTGGGAATACTTAAAGGCACTCAGTGTCATAACTATACGATTCAGCCACTGGAAGCTGAACGTTTGGGTAGACTGAAAGATAAAGAAACTGTGTGTAATCTGAAGTTCAAATAGTAATTTTTCAGGGTGAATTTGAGCAAGCATTAAGTATTCTCTCTGTGCGTTCTCTCCTCAGACAGTTCTGCAAGGCAGAACTGTGTTGTGTCTGTCTGACTGAGGACAAATCCCACAGACCATCACTTTCATGTTTATAGGACTGTGAGCAGAAGGGACTGAACATGTGGCAAAATTAATAACTGGGTAGCATTCATAGATTCATTCTTAATTAAAGACAAGTGGGTATGTGAAATATATTTCCCCAGGGCTGTGGTGAGGGAATACCCACATATGTAATTAATCTAGCTGCTGGAAGTCACAATTTCACCACTAAAATGAAGCAGAAACAGACACCAGCCAACAGTATGGACAAACTCCAATGTTCATTGAAGTCAATGGGAAATTCTCCTTTTTACTTCAAAGGGCATTGGACTTAACCATACAAGATCATATTAAAATACTTAAAAGTCATGAAGCACTTATTACTGACATAGTGCAGTAAAAGAGCTAGAGAAAACTTTAGGTGGATTTCAATTTAACCCACTCCCTACACTTTTAATTGTTGCTTGTTTCCACAGTTGTTCTCTATAGTTGAACTAGGTGGTGATTTCCCTGATGATTTACTGTGTTTCATTGCCCTTTTTTTTTTTTTTTCCTCATTGTTTCCATTTACATACGTTCTGATACAATCCTCACATGTTACCTATACATGGTTTTCTGTGAGAGCAAATGTCTTTTGTGAGCTGAGTATCAATATTAAATAATTGTGATATGGTACAACTCATACCCCACAAGGGTGGGACTGCAGAAGGAGCTAAAGATGTCAGCATGTGTTCCACTGAGAATATTAGCAGCAGCCCAGAGGGTGAATGATCCTTTTTATGAGATGGTAAAGGGGTCACAAAGCCAGCTGCCATCACCACTGCCACCATGTCTGCTGCTGATCCATTGATAATGAGAATGCACAAACTGCTCCAAGCATGATCTAAACTTTGAGTGCTCTGGGCTGCTGAAGGCATTAGGGTGCAGGGCGATAAATGTCATCTGACCTGTTTTCTGCTGCTACTCTCCTACCTGACTATCTGAAGAATTTTGAATTTTGTTAGCCACAAATCTTTGTCTATATTCGGAGATCCGTGGCCAGTAAATGTATTAGAGTGAGCGAAAGGTTGCCTTGAAACAGATCAAACAGGAAACTCAGAAAGGCAGCTAGTGCTTAGATTTCCCGCATCTGGAAGATGCATCTCAGTTACTTTGTGTGGTTGGCAGGCTGTGTTCAGAGAAGCCTGATAACTAATGCAAGGCAAAGTTGAGAGTTGGACCATTGGAATACTTACTTATGGTATTTATTTACATTACTTCAATTGCATCTGTGCTGATTTCACACTAAATTTTTCAGTAGCTAAAATTTAAGAGGAATGTTTGCCTATGAAAAGATAAGGCATTTGCTAGCACTGTTTTTTGGTAAAATGATTTCTGGAAGTGAAGGGTGAACACAATGAACATTTTTTTCAGTAAAGAAACAAGCTTTAGGCATCACATGTTGGGACAAATGGTGTGAGTTTTGTGGCTGGAGGTCCAATAATAAGAAAAGGCAATCAATAGTAAGGATTAATCCCATCAGATGAATAATGTGGCATTGTTTAATTAGAAACATAGAAACCTCATTTTTTTCCAGCCTAAACAGCACCATTTCCTTTGGTTGCTCCTTGCAAGACTTTTTCTCTAGATTCTTCATCAGGTTCATTGAGTTTCTTGGGGCATGCTTGAGCACCTCAATGTTGTGTCTTGTAGTGAGTAGCCCAGAAATTGAACATGCTATTTGAGGTGACCCCTCACTAGTGCTGAGTATAGTGGGATGATCACTTCCCTAGTCCTGCTGACTACACTGTTTTTGATACAGTCCAGAATGCTGATGACTTTCTCGGGCACCTGGTCACACTGTTCATGCTCTACCTCATAATTAATCTGGTATGAAGCCTAGAAAGTTGAAAAAATTATATACAGCTAAGAGTAGGAAGGAAGTAAACTCTTTGAAAGGGCTGACAATAGCAGGACTAGGGGAAATGGCTACAAGTTGAAGGAGGGAAGATTTAGGTTGGATATTAGGGGGAAGTTCTTTACTAGGAGGGTGGTTAGGTCCTGGAACAGGCTGCCGAGGGAGGTTGTGGATGCCCCGTCCTTGGAGGTGTTCAAGAGCAGGCTGGACGAGGCCCTGGGCAACCTCATCTAGTAGATGTGTTTGTTAGGTGGCCCTGCTAGGCAGGGGGGTTGGAGTTACATGATCCTTGGGGTCCCTTCCAACCCGGGTCTTCTGTGATTCTGTGATTCTGTGAGTGGAAGGAGTTGAGACTTTTTCTTTCAGAACTATACTGGAAGGTGACTTTTCTTGACCCCTGCAAGTCTGTAGCCTTGTTTTATAGCCAAGTTGATATCTTTAGCCTTTTATACATTTCATTGATACAGCAAGGTGAAGTTTTCTTGTAATGCTTGGAGCATATTGGAGGAGTGACCAGGATTTAGAAACCCTTAGAGTTGATGATTTATTGTTTGCTTCACCGTTGTACAGGTCTAATGGCTACATATATAGATTTATATTATTTGTTAAGTACATGTCTTGATTTTATTGAAAAAAAAAAAAATAGATGTAATATATATGCCCGGATTCAATAGGACCAAAAGTGGTCCAAAAGAAAAACTAAATTTATTGGCTGCTTTTAAAAAAGTTTCAGTCATACGTTGGTATAATGTGCTTGTTTCTGTTTGGCACAGGAGTAGAAAAGCCTGCTTCCTGTCTGTAATGTTGAATATCAAAGTGAATTATTGACTAATTGTTTGTATAAAAATTCGCTTGCCTGCATGCATAGGTAAAAATCTGTGTTTTCTTTTACAGAAAAGAGTTAAAGATGTCATATCTCCAATTGTATTCGAAGCAGCATACAGCCTTGGAGAACATGTCATAGAAAGGGGGAGAGATGAAAGGGACCTACCAGCTCTCAAACCTATTCTCCGCTGGAAGAAAGGACAGAAGATAGCGCAAAGGAATCAGGTCAGCATTGAATTATGTTGTTTTCCCTTAAAGGACTGTGTCTCTGATCCTGAACTGATGGCAGAATTGTATGTAAAAAGTGGTTGCCAAGCTCTGGGTCATTCTTTTTGTGCTGCTGATGCTAGAGCTCCTCCACTGTGCTCACAAGGTAACATAATTTGCTGGTTTCAAGTTTTCACTTGTGTTGTGAAGAAGACTGAATAAGGGAAAGGATGGGAAAGCTGCTGCTTTTTCTGGTCTTTTCCTTCTGGTAGGGAGTTCCTGTGAAGGCCTTCACCTTGGCTTTCTTTCCAGGCTTCCTCAGCACCATAGGAACAGGGGTCCAGAGGAAGACAGGAGCTTGTCCCTTTGCATAAGGGAATAATAGCATACAGGTAAAGAGAAGTTTGCATGGCCCAATGCTCTTTTCTTGACGGCTCCTCACAACCAGTCGTAGCAGAGGAAATCTTTTCCTCTGTTACTATTGCAAGAGATGTTGTGGTAAAATAAAATGGTCTTGTTTCAGAGGAGTGATAGTACAGGCACAAACAAATATTTGTGAGGTTCCTGTTTTTCTCTCAGCAGTGCAGAAACCCCTTTTTATTTTAATTTCAGTGAGAGGAAAAGAATTCCCTGAATTTTGAAATGCATGTCATTTAGAGAGTAGAGATACTTCCTTCCCCCTTTCCCAAATAATTCCTTGATGAAGTGAAGTGTGTGTGATTATAATGCCTTTCTTGTTTTGACCCCACTAGTACATATGGAAAATGTTGGCTAGTTTTGTTAGATTTTGATAGGAGTGAGGAGACAGTTTAATTTACTGGTACAGCTGAAGCCTCATTACTGTAAGTAGATGGATAGGTGGGAAAGTGTGAGGATTGATTTACACTCAGGCATGTAGGAGGTCTCTAGGAGACCAAAGATGTTTACCTAATTGCCACATTCCAGATGAAATGTCTTGCCACTAAATGCTTTCTTCCTTGGGCAGGGCAAGTTCCCAAATTATCTTCTGCATTTCTTCTTGCAGATATTGACTCTGTTCCACCCTTCCTGCCAAATTGCCATTGTTTTGCCTCTGACTGGGGTGTGATTGCTGAAAGCAATGATTTCCCCTCCTTTCTCTAGCATCATTTTGGTGGTGTCTGTCTTTTGCTCTAGATGATTTTGATCAGAGTGGGTGCTGAACTAGCAGTGATTGGATGTTTTTTGTGACAGAAAGTCTGGAAAGTACCCACCTACTGCTACATTAGACTGAGTATTGCATTTGCCTACTTTTTGGTTATTGAATAGCGATAAAGATAGATTTACATGTCTGGAAGAGATTCTGAACTGGACAAGAACAGCAGGTGTCCAGATGCATTGGACCTCTGAAATTCTTATAATTAGCAAACTTGATGTAGTAAATTTGAGTGAAAATCACTGCTTCTGATAGTGTGCATCATATGCACATTCTTAAGAAATGACAGGCTTGACCAGTAATTGGCCACCTTGTTCATATTCCTAATTACCAGTAAAGAAAAAAAACCAGCATAACTGAGAAGGTGTGAGACATGGTTTAATCTCCAGGTTAAGATCTCATGGGGCTTCCTAAAGAACAACACCTAATATAATATGTTAATATGCACACAATCCTACGCACAGAGATATTATAGACCTTGTCTTGGCATAAATACTAGGGGAGGGTTAGACTGTCATAGGTGAAAGGATGTGAATTACCTAATTTATTTCAGTTGTTCTTCAAATAATTAAATAAAGGAGTCCATGATTATGCTTGGAGCTATGAAAAATTGTAATACTTAAGAAGCCAGAGGGACAGGTGATAGTCTTTAGGAAGCCAAGCTCCATTAGCTCTGTTAATATATTTCAGCAGTAATATGTGGGAGCAGTAAAGCTTCATTGAAATACCTAACATCTTGAGAGCAGATATGATAGTATTAGTTTGTTAGTTCATTCAGTTCAGAATACCTCAGTGCCACAAAATCCTTATCAGTTCAAAGTTGCATTCATGAATACAAAATTACTGAAGTGTAAGTGCATTATAGAAGAGGGCTTTCACATATCCTTGGGGGCCTGAATGAGCTAAAGGTCGACATAAATTCTTTATCTGATGATCTGGGGACTTTTGTGTTTCCAGCTGACAGAACAGCTGCCACATCTGTTTTCATTTGTCATTGTTATGCTTTTATATTTTTAATTACTCAACTGTGTGATGAGAAACAATGGTTTTGACTCTTTTGTTAAAGTGCTTGAGTATGAAAGCATCCTGGGACAAAGATTCATCTTATGGTTCCACTTTTAGTAGTAGAAATAAGGAGATTTAGAATATAAAATATTCTCAGAAGAGTAGAAAACATTCTCAGATATCATTAAAGAATCCTCCTGAGATGTTATAATTGCTTTATTCTGTATTCATCTAAAATAAATCGAAGACCATTTAAGACAAGCCAGTAAATGTATTGAGGAATGTGGTATAGAAATCCATCCTATAATGGTATTGGGAGATGGGACAATTAATCCAGTAAGTCTTCCCATATATTGTTTTATGAATTTATAAGGTATGGAGTCTTGTAAAAAGAGAACACTATTTGGATGGTTTGAACTGTTAATGATTTGTAAAAAAAAAAATTGCCTCAGCCTGAAAAATGAATGAGTCAGACTAGAAATCTAATAAAGCTCTGAAAGGCAAGGGGTGTATTTCTATTGCCACCAACTGTAGTTTTTCTCCCCAGGAGAATATATGGACAACAGATGGCATTGTTAAATCCACTCACTGCTGTGAAGAAGTAATACATACATTTATTAATTTATGCTTGCCTTCAATAGGTTACAGGTTTCATGCCTGATCTTTTCTAAACAACTGATTTTGTTAGCGAGTTCCTCTTCTATTTTATGTCCTTTCTCCTTTTTAGCTTGGTGCTCCAGCCCAAGCTGCAATTGTTTAACAATTACTGAAAGGTGAATGCAGCCAAAGTAGGGGAGAAATACTTGCATTTGGCCTTAGATGTCTTGACAGGTGGCAATGTGTTAGGCATGAGCCACAGGCTCTGAGTATTCTACTCAGTAAAGTGGCTGAATTCCCTTTAGCCTTCTGTGTCTGGAGAAGTTCAACTTACATGGCTGCACCCTTTACTAGTGTAGTAAAACTGTTATTACTGGTCAGGTTCTGCTTTCTTATACTAATGCACTATGAATAAGCATCTGTTTTCATTGCATGAAGACATGCTCTGATGAAGTCTGCAATTAAGTTGATGGAGCTTGTTGGGAGAGCTAACCTTGATCCCCTGCACAATGTAGTTCTGG
Organism: Turnix velox; assembly: GCA_013400935.1. Taxonomy (NCBI): domain Eukaryota; kingdom Metazoa; phylum Chordata; class Aves; order Charadriiformes; family Turnicidae; genus Turnix; species Turnix velox. The sequence goes on from VZTY01033461.1 coordinate 31,371, forward strand.
CATAGCTCTTCGGTCTTTTAGCAGGACTCCTTTGAACACTTACTGCTCCCCTGGTACTCCTGCCTTCGTTATGTGTTCATTCTGCCACTTACTAGGTGTACTGTGGGAATTGAGTGTTCTCCTTTTAGCCAGCACATCTTATGAAATCCTGGAAAGAATATCATAATATTAATTGCTTTTCTACTGGGCATTTAATTTGGCCATTTTGCACTTGGCTCAGTAGAATATTGAATGGATCGTTTCCATGAGTAGTATAGTAAAACACAGAATGGCTGGGGAGAGTCAGTCACTATTTCTTTTTCTGTGCTCCGTAGATCTGTACATAATAGTTTTTAATTTGCAGGCAAATTGGAAATTGAAAAACAAAATAAATAAAAGTCTAAAATTAGTCTTCTGTATCTATATAAGCATTTTCAATCTTTAAATCATTCTGATTCCCTGTTTAAGCGTATTAATCTATCTGACTGGTTTGTAACACTCTAAATCAGGAAATGATTCTTAGAAAAGCTGGTGATATTTGCTTACAGCTTACTGCTTTTGGAAATTGAATCATGTGTCCTGATCCCTAAATAAGTACCTAGGAACCCTATTTCAACAGATAATGTGGTAATAGCCATATAGCATCAAGATCTAAAAAGTAATTGAATATTGGCCTAACCAACCCCTGTATCCCACATCTTTTAAATAGAAATGCTTTTGTGGTATTAGCATGATCTAATTTTAAGGTCGTCCCTGCACATACCTGTGGTGACAATCTGTAGAACTCAGTGTCTTTATTCTTAACTTAGGCTATTTTGCATAACCTAAGTTACTCTCCTGAAGTATGCAGCACAGTAAATGCATATGATGGTCTCTTGAGGTCCTTTCCAATCCCTGACATTCTGTGATTCTGGGAATCGGGAATCCTGTTCCTTCCTGCTTTTCTTTAGCTGTCACTTTTCCTGTTCTGTGAAAGAATGGACATGAACATATTACCAGCAACCTCCTGGAGACTTGATTGCACATTTTGGCAATTTCCCCACTCTTAAAAACATGAATGTGCTTAATTTTAGATGGCCATTGAAATAAAGTAAAGCCATATGGCAAGCCAAGTTTGAAACAGCAGATTGCCTTTCCTCCAAGTAGAAAGAGGTGTGACCAATAGGCTGAAGCCAGGCTTCTACTTGCTTATTTTACATCCTAGCAGCATCTACTATCAATCAGCAGGAAGGAAAAGGAAAAGCTATCTGTTAGCTTTGTGCTTAGAATGCAAGAACTGGGCATTATTCCTTCTTCCTGCAAGAGGACTGTACATTTACCCCAGCCTTTATCCCAGAATATGGAATTTAATCCACTGCTTCCTTGAAGAGGCAGAGTGGATAAAAAGCTTTAAGACCCTGATCTGAGCGCCTGTCTAGACGTATCCTCTTTCTTATCAGCTGGCCCTGTTCTTTCCTTACTGTGCACGTAATTGCATAAAGATGTGTCCATTCACTCTATCAGGAGTGCGTCTTAATACAGGCACTTTGAATTAATCTCTGGAGTACATGGGCAGCATCCATCTCCACTAACCTTTCATTCCTGGACCTCCAAATAAAGAAGCATCACCTTTACACCAAGAAAAGTTGCCAGGCAGAATCTGAGAAAAGTGTGCTTGCCCAGGATATTTAATGAATGGCCTAGTGAGAACTGCTATGGAGTGATTCCCCATAAGCACATGGCTTCTGTGCAGCAGAGAAGAAGAGCACAGAAAGGAATCATGGACCCTGGAAACAATTTTCTCTCTGCTTTGCTGTGGATCTGGTGATTGCAAGATGCCTGACAGACTCACTGTGGATGCACTTTACATAAGCTTTGCATTTGTACAGAAGGAAATGTTCTAGAAACATTCACATTATCCTGTCCTTGCTAATGAGTGCACAAACACCTTTTTCTCTCATGGAAGTGCCAGACTAAAGTGTGATAGCCTTGAGATAAGAGATGGAGCTGTTTTTCTAATTCAGGATCTATTTTACCCCAAATTTGTAATTCTTCTTCTATGTGTTTCTTATGTAAAGAAACTTCCTGAACATATGTGATACAGGTATTCAAAGCTGTGAGATACTTGGTACAATGCAAATAGAATCTAGTGTGAATCAATTGAACTACAGTAAAATTACTGATCAGAATTGCTCCTCTTCACTTTGGATAACTTTAAAAGTAATGAGGCATTTCCCAAGTAGGACGAATTTGGTTTATCCTACTTCCTTTTTTTCTGGTCTCGATAATTCATACAGCCCATTGGTTACCTTGTTCATCAGAGTATGTAAAGAGCTCTGAAAATCCCTAAAATTAGTATTGTAAATCTAAAACCCATTTAAAAATTGCTTAGAGTTAAAATTAGTAGTTATGTTGTAGTAGAAACTGTTCATATCCCAGGAATGGACTCCCTGCTCTGGCAACATGCACTGTTGAGTTAGGTACTGTCTCTGGCCCAAAGAAATCACGGCTTATGTAGATCAAGTAAGGGCACAGAAACAGAGCATGTAAGCAGTGCTCACAAGTGTTATCATGACTTACAGTGTGTTTGTTCCCTAATCTTTAAGAGAGACTTGGACAGGCAGGAATTACTGGGAATATGGAAGGAGCAACAGGCTTGAGGAGAAGCTCAGGATAGCAGATGAAAATGAAGGAAGCAGATTGCCTGTTAAAAACTACAGGGTTGATGTCCCAGCAGGCACACAAAAAGGGGAAGAGAAGTTGAGTTGGGGCAACATCTGTCAGATCAGGCAAATAACAGAAAATAGCTAAGTAATCTGTATGTTATTAGCCTGCCATGGAAGTGGGCTGTTGAAGCAGCTGTGGCTGCATCTGTGGGTCTTAGCAGCTGGCTGGACTGGAACTCCATTCTCTCCCCAAACCTAAACAGAGTCAAGATCCTCCACAGAAGTCTTTAGGTTTCTCTGACAAAATGAAATAGTGCCAAAGCATTTCAAACTAGCTTTCTGTCTAGTGCATGGTATGTTGGGAGAGATACACACTCAGTAGTTTTAGTAAATGAGGTATTTGTCCATTCTTTCTGGAGAAATGCAACTATAAACTAAGTTAGAAAATTCCAGAATTATTACGTAGTCACTTGAATGTACTTACAGTACTTTATTCTTTGAAATGTGCAGGTCATATCTTTGATTGCTCTGTTCATTTTGCCAAGATTTCTGCAATTCAAGTAGAGAAACTGCCAGACTTATAGTATTTTTGCAGTTTATTTTCTTTCTCCTCTGAAGGTCAAACAGTCTTTCCTATATATAGCTACTATGGTTGTTGAGGATTAATTCTGAGGACTTTTGAATGTGCCATGTTTTGAGAGGTATACCTTTTGCTAATTCCTGTCTCAGGGCTATTCTTGTCCTTTGATTTTGTAGTCTTTATTAAGGAGGAGATGTAAGTTCAGTCCTTGTGTTTTAATCCTCAGCTTTTGAAATTCTGTGAAAGGAAAGCATAATGGCTAAAGCAAATAACCCCCAATGAACTGTCCACCTCTTCTTATTCTTCATTTTGAAACTCAGAACAACCAACAGTATAATTTGATGTCTGGTAGTCCAACGCCAATTAAATTCATAAAAGTCCACTCCTTTTTGTGAGAGCTCTAACAATATAGAAAAAGGAGAGCAAGGTGCCTCCTTATCCAGGAACCTTCCTGTAGAGACAAGGACTAGAAATCTCTGTGCCCTCTGTGTTTAAGATTAAAAGTCTTTCTTCAGTGCTGATATAGTTGGGCAGAGCTCTTAAATATATATTAACTCTTATAGCCCCTACTCCACTCCCAAGTGGCGTCCGTTCTTATCTAAGAGTTATCTGTGTCCTGCGCAGATTTTCCCTATCTTTGTGTTTAAGATTGGAAACACATTTACTTTGTTGATAAAAGCCTGCAGAAAGGAATATTCATATTAAAGGAAGGGACCAGTGGAGCATCAGGTTTCCTAACTGAACAGTGTTGGCAGCCCTTTGAATATTTGGTAAGCTGTAGAGCATTACTACACTGGAAGAAGTAAATCTGCAGCCTGAAAATTCTAGTCATCTGTTCAGAAAGGTATTGGTCTCTATTCTCAGCAGGGGTTAGTAGGTATGTTTTTGACACCATTTAGGTACCTTGGAGGCCAGGAACACATTGCTATTCTCTTCACTCACCAGTGGCTGCCTTGTTTAGCTATGGCAAACTTTCCTTAAACTCCTGGACTTCTCTTACATTTCCCTTCTTTTTGCTGCTTAAATACTAGACACTGCCTGTGTCTAGTAATATATTTTCCTTTCACAGTTCCTAGCTTTCACAATTTATTATATTCCCCAAATGAATGTTCACAAGGTACACAGTGGTTCCATTATTTGACATTATCACTGTTATGTTATAGTCTTTGTCATTCTCCATTGCTTCCAGTATAACAGAAGTGTTTCCTATCATACAAGAAATCTTAAAAATTAAAAAACCTTGAAGATTAATTCTTTATCTTTAATGTAGCCTAACAAATATCTTTGATGCATAATTTCCTTACTTGCAATTCTTATGACTGAAAATACTTTCATAAATACTTTATTTTCTGTTTAATTTTCATGCACTTGTGCTGGGAAGAAAAATAAGACTGCCAGAAATGTTGTGTGAGTAGTAATTCTTGATGAATGAGAAGTAGGAATGAATTGAAGGAAAACTCAGAGAGAATCTGAAACTTCTTGTTTGGTTATAAGAGAATAAAACCAATTCTGATAACTGATAAAGTTGAACTTCACCTGCTCTTGAATTTCTTCAATACACCATATAGTTTGATGTTGTGGATTTTTGTGGGTTTTTTCTTTCTTCCTTCTCTCTTGTATGTTCTGCATGTTTTTCTTTTGAGTTTTTAATTTTGTACTTTTTATGCTCTAACAGTTCTTTTATCTCTCTTTTTCACAGACTGTTTTTGAGAGGAACTGTCAGTCTGATGACTGTGCTGCTGATTTGAAACTTCAGGGTAAATTAATGCTGTCTAGGTGAGTAGCTGAGCTAATTTTTCCTTTTTCTTTCTTACACTCTAGTACGTCATTCATTTTGTATAAGATGACCCTGAAAAATCAAAACATAAATGAAGAGGTTTTATATCCAGACTAGAAGGATAATGACAATTACATCAGCTCTAGTGCAAAAAGGTCTTGAAACATTCACAGAATCTGAATTCCCACAGTAGGGCTCACTGTGCACTTACAGGATAAGACACCATCTTTTTCTGTTTCTGAATTTGTTTGATTGTATTAACTGTTCTGAAATACTGCTCTCTTTTGTCATATTCTCTTTGTTAGTACCATGGGGACGGGGGGACGGGGAGGGGACAGGGAAGATAGGGAGGGGAAGTAGTGGTGTCTGTTTTTATGTTCTTCTAGAATAATAAAGTTCATCAAATAGTCCAGAGGTGAAGTCTGTGTTCTGTCCCTAGTGTCTGGTGATCCTAGGAAACTGCCTATTGTTTTGCCAGGATGTAGTTATTGAATTTAGGGATAAATCAAGCTAAATGCAAAGTTTTACACTAAATTTATTTTCATTTTTTTTTAAGCACTTTTAGCACTTCTTTAGAAATAGAAATGCTGATGCAAGTTATTTAATTATGTGCCAGAGGTTTTGCTGTTTGATATAGGTACTTTCTGTGAGATGCTTTGCTTTTTGCTTTTGGGTCAGGAAAGAAAGTGGAAGAGATTCTCTTGCTTTAGAAGGGGAAAAAAAAGAGAAAAATTAATAGGCAGGAATTATATGCAGAGTTATACAGTTTATATAAGTCTGTAACTGTGCTTGGAGATTAAACTGAACCAGAGTCAAGTCTGAGAAGCTATGGATTTTTCCAGAAACGACTGAAGTCCACAGTTTTAGTGGATTGGCTCAGAGGAAGGTTAGAATTCAGGTTGCAGAGTCCAAGCTTTGGCTGCAATTAGTCTAGATTTTTGACCTTTAGCTCTGCCTTTGTGGTGAGCAAAATTTATTTGGAGCTGGAGGAATATCTGTGTGGACTGGGGGAAGCCAGTGAGGGATTGTGTCCTGCAGTTGAGGAATAATCAATAAAAAGCAAGAGACAAGTCCTAAAAGCTTGTAAGTTAATGCATAGTAATCACAGCAGTACGAGCTATATTTGTAATTGGAGCATTAGACTGTTTATTTTTATGGCTGTTATTTATGTTATCTTAGCAATTTAAAAGCAGCAACTGTCAAAAAAGCTTAGGATATTCAAATACAGTTTCCACATTTGTATAGCAAAATGTTGAATGAATGCTCTCAAATCTTTTTTTATCCAATGGTGCTCTGATGACCTGTTTGAAATAAACAGGACGTCATCAAGTCCACACAGAATGGATTTTCTTCAGTTGTTAAGAAACACCAGAGTTGGTATCTCTAAGGAAAACATGTAAAATTACAAAAACATGCATTGGGTTCAGGTGTTATAGAAGTTCCTGTCCTGAAGAATATAGTAGTTTTCCTGGCCTCGTGGGATTTGTGCTAAAGAATCATATTGGCATTTTTCCATATTATTTCTCTTCATGCTAACTCAGTGTACAAAGCATTTTTTTCATAGAAAGAGAAAAAAGGTGACTAATTTGTTACTATCTGCACTAAACAATTGATTGCATTGTTAGCAAGATCATGGCAATGCCCGTGTCTAAATAATCACATTTGACTAAATTAGGTGGACTTATTGAAAAGGATATGATTAATGACAGACTGGTATATTATACTGAAATAAGCAAGGTGCTTGTGAGAAGGCAGTAGTTAAATGCTGTGTGTAAGATCTTCTGTAGCTCTTTGAAGATGTCACTGGGCATGTGGATAAGGACATCCCTTTAAGATCATCTGTTTTGGCTTGCAAAAGAATTTTAATCGAAATTTCTAATGGGGTGAAGAATAGTTAGAGTGCATTAATTCTGGAAAGAAAAACATTAATTTGCAGTTAACGGATGAATCTGTTTATGTTTTGTTTGCCTTCATTACCATCACTTTGCTTGTAAATCTATCCCAGTTTATTGTAGAGACTGGGATAAAGAAGGCAAAGTTCCTGTGTGTGGCAGGATGGCACATGGGGTGAGTGTCATGGACAGTGGCAAGTTCAGGCCAGAGATTAGTAAAAACTTTATTGTGTTTGCGCTGCATGGGAATGAGGTGCACAGATGGTGTGCTCTAACATCTTGATTTTCAGGACTTAGCTTGGTAAGATACCAGCTGACTTTATGTGTTGTTGGCAGTAGTCCTGTGTCGAGGAGGATAAGGATATACAACCTCCAGTAATCCCTTCCAACCAACTTTTTTGCAGTTTTCTGGTAAAACCTCTCTTCAATCTGAGAAAATTTCTTCCAGAAAAAGCCTATCTCCTTGCTAGCATGGAAAGACCTACCTATGATGGCTATGAGTGTCTTCCAGTGATGTGCCTGAAAACCTGCCTGTGGGATTCTTCACCTCTTGCTTATGCCATCTCTGACAATGACAATATATATCACAGTAAAATGAAGGATGGACCTGGCATAGCAAACTCTGCAGATTAAGCTTTCTAGGGCAGATGTTATGAGCTAGCTTCTAGAAACAGCTGCTGTGGCATGTGCTAGTATTGTTACAAATGGTCCTTCTAGTGATTGAAATTAATTTATTCATAGGATTATGAATGTTCTTAGCCTGAAATTACATCTGAAAAATTAAGAGTACAGAAAAGGGAGCTATAGAGTATATTGGGGAGTTGGTGAAGTCAGAGCTAGGACAAGCTGGAGGAGCAGAGGAGAAGCATTGCTTTATTCCAGTCATGATTATTTTCAAAACTGATTTTCTTTTACAGTAAACATGTGAGGTTTTGGCATCACAGAGCAGAGAGACTGCTCATTGACTCCCCTTCAAAGAATTTCCTGGGTTAAATCTTCAACTTATCACAGTAGGTGCCAAATTCTGACTATATCCATGCACAGAGTTGAGGGGAGAAGGGAGACTTCTGAAGAAAGTAAATTAAAAATACGTTAGTGTAGAGAAAGCATTTATGTATTAAACATGAGTAACTTTAATGAGACAACTTGAAACCATAAGAGAAAAACGAATACAATATATTTCAGTAAACTTTGTTTTGGCCACAGCTTTAGAAAACTGTTTCCCTTTTCAGTAATTCAGTACTGCAAATCCAAATGTAATCAAAGAGTGTTCCATTAGAAATCTTCAAATATAGTTTAATATTGAAAATAAAGTTATTACCTATCATTCTTGACTTCCATGTCTCACACTGTTTTCTCAGCACAATAAAGGTACCATCAGGATTCTGGAGGAAACAGGACATTTTTATTGACTCTCTCCATAGCTGCTTGTTTAGAGGCTTAACTGCATCTGTTCCCTCAAGATGTGCTGGTGGAAACTCTGAAGTAAGTGTTCAGTAGAAGATTAGACCTCCCTAGCCTTTAAAACCTGATAATCTATTCCTCTGGTATGGATTACATGGCACTCTAGCCTTTTAGGAAGAAAACCTGAAAGTGCTGAGGGAGCAGGGCTGACAGGAACATGCATCTTGTCTGACTTACCAAGGTTTCAGTTCCCATCTTATTGTCACTCTGCAAAGGGAACAGCACATCCCAAGCCTCGTTTAGGTTGTACGTAATGGGAACCAAGTGGAAACTGTGGAGAAGACATTTAGGTAACAGTGAGGGTGTTTGGAAAAACAGACTTTCTCACAGCTATAATAAACAAGCCAGCTGTAATGACTAGAGCAGAGTGGGTGGTGGCTTCCCTGGATGGTGAACCTAGGAAGGAAATCCAGTGTTGCTGTGTAAATAAACTGACAGCCCATGTGTTGGACTGAAGGAGAGCAGCTTTACCAAAACCAAACAGTACAAGAAGAAAGATGATGTTGCAGCAAGTCAAGTAGCTGCTGTGTTCCAGCATGAGTTGTGAGTGTGGTATGTAAATCAGATTGTGAACACTGAACTATAAGGCCCCTTGGATAGAAAATGCTGCAGTAAATACTGCCATAACAAATATTATAGCAGCATAAAATGCTGTAATAAAATATTGCTGTTCCAGAGAAGGTTCAAAGAGGAAGTCTGTCTTCCTTGTATTCATGTAACATGAGGTTACCCTTCATCCATCATTAGAAATAAAACTACTCACACATTGAAGGGCTTCTGAATGTATATCTGGCTGTTAAGAATAAGCAGCTTGCTTTTATGTATTGGTTTAGTTCATCCTTAATTGCCACCAGTCTTTAAACTCAGATGTTCTTCCCCTACAGACTGGATGGAGTCCCTGCACTGCTGAAATTTTTTGATTTCGGAAGTGTGAAATTGAAAGCAAAAGTCATAGAAAGCCAAAGGGGTGCATTCTGAAGACAGGTGCATTCTATGGGAAAAAAATTGATTTTCACATTTTGGGGTCTTTTTGAGTTGGAGTCAATGCTTTCCAAAGTCGTCTTGCAAAAAGGGGATTTTTGAGAAATGCCTTTTTCCAGTTGAAAGGTCAGGTTTGTGACTTGGGCTGCCTCTGAATCAGTCAGTTCCTCTGGAATTAACCAGAAAATGGACAAAACCACAGTCTGTAAAAATGTAATGGAGTTTGCAATGTTTCCATTTTAATGAAATGGTAATTTATTATCATCTCCAGAGAAAGCTGATGGTTTTTTCCAAATAAATTCCTTTTGTGACTTGCTGAACGATTAACATGTTTTCTGCCAGTACTCCTTTTGTTTCAGTGATTCCTGTTACCTTAGGCATATCTCTCTTGATATACAGTTAAATTGATCTCTAAACTTCTCATTTGATAGCCAGGTAAATAATTTGATATGTGATCTCAAAGCACCTAACCCAGACCTCAATGAAAAGACAAGGGAGGAGAGTGTGCACTATCACTCCACGACCCCTCAGCCCTTCAGCTTTCCAAGTTTGTGTGTTGTTTGTATTAATGAAGAAAGAATAATCTAACATTATGAGTAACTAACTGCAAAATAAATTATTTTGCAAATGCAATGCATTGATGCACTGAAGAATATGCTCTTATACCTGCCTATCAGGGGAGAGAGTTCCTCTGATTCATTGGGCATATAGTCAGATGTTAGGCACTTTGATTTGAAAAATGAACCTCAGAAGTTTCATGCTGACATATCAAATTATTAAAGAACCTGGGAGGAAGGAATCCAGAAATAGTTCCTAAAAGTATGCTATGACATCTTTATCCAATTTTCTTTTCACCAGGCTAACTTGTAATGGCACTAAACATGTACTAACTAGAAAGTTACAACAAAAAGTTTTGATCTTTCTGATCAAAATCTTGTATCCCATGAATACAGTGGTGGTTTTAAGAAAGAATGAAAAAAAGTATTAATAAAGGTTTTCACTTACCAGAGGCTTTTGTTAACCCATGGAGAAAAGCTACAAGGCTGGGTTCTAGTGCAGGAAGCAAAGCTTTTTCATGAATTTGACCAGGCTCACACCTCAGCACTTGTCTTCCTTTGATCACACAGTGGGAATTTGTTTCCAGAGAGACCTCATGTTTCATGCCATGCCTGTTGTGTTTTTATGCCCCTGAAGGGCATCTTAACAAAACAGTCATGATGAGGAAAAGCAATATTCTTTCCTTCCCAGGAAGCAGAGTGGTGGTTTCTAATTCAAGTTTACTTGGACTGTTGTTAGTGTATTGTGAACCTGATGGAAAAATCTGTTGTAGCTCATCTAGGATCTGACTTGCAGTTTCCTGAACGGACTATGCAGCAAAAACATCAATTGCTCAGGATGTAGTACCAGTTGTAGTGGGAGTTTCATCTCAGGAATGGGTGAATGTTTTCCCTTGTTGAGGGTAAATGAGAATGAAGCAATGGTATCTTGGCTTCCATCCGGTTAGTTGTACTCAGAGCTTCATAAATCTCACAAGTAAATAAATAAATAACTTCAACTTGATAGCAGTATGGTTCCTTTTCAACATACGGTGATTGAACCCGTGCAGATGGTAATGGAGTCATGAGGTGATGAATGGTAACAAATCTCAGCAGTCCACATCTCATACAGGAATACAGATTCCCAATACTTATTTTCTAATAGCAGAGCTGGTCTTGTAGTATCTTAAATGCTAATTTATTTTGTAAGAATATGTTGGATTTATCTACTGGAGTACAAGTTTGCTGTTTGTTTTTCCAACTAGACCCTAATTTGAATGCATTGCTGAACTTAGTTATTACGTGTTCCTCCTTGTGAACATCCAACATCTGTATTTATGGACCTAGGATAGTTCAAATCACCTTTTTTTTTTTTCCTTGCTCTAGCAACTGAGGTATGAAACAAAAAAAAAAAGGAAGAGCTTAACTTCAGGCAGTGCTGTCATTCATTAACTGCCTCCAGAGGTGGAACTGTACAGAGCACAATGAAAAGCAGACACACCATTCTTTTGGAATTGCAGAACACTTTTTAGCTGATGCACACATGCATATGTATGTGTCCATACAGACATACATACATAGTCTTTCATGATTTAGCTACATGAACTTTTTCTGAGAGGAAGTGCTACATGCTTTTTCATAACCCAAGAAATAGAGAAGTATGTCTATTCTTACCTTTCAGAATGCAAATTATGTCTCCCTTTATCCAAGTTAATAAAACCACCAGAATCTTGGAGGGTGAAGGAATGAAAGTTTTTCTTTTCAGTTTAGCTTTTCTAGCTGGTCCTTTATCTGCTGACCACAGTGCAATTGTGTGTTGCAGGCATTAGCAAAGAACATTAAATCATGCAAAAAAAAGATTGTACTTGTCTTATCCTGGAATTTAGTTTCCTTTTCTTAATCACTTAATATACAAATGTTAAATGTTTCTGTTTACTTTTGATGTGTAGTACTGCAGACAGTGAATTCCAAACCATGGCAGAAATTTGGTTTCTGATGTTCTGAATTTCTTGTTACCTAGAAGTCTGGATCAGGTGAATGAAACCTGCAGGTACTTAGTACTTCTGGATATTAAATTTCTTTCCCTTTCCATGCCAATATTGACAGCTTGCCATATTTCATATGTCTTTACATATGTGTGTGCAACTACGGTTATGTATGTGTAATATAAATATAGGTATATATTCCACCTAGAATTTTTACCCAGTTCACTATTTGCATGTACTGCCTGATATAATGAGATGGTGTTTTTCCATTCAGTTGAGTGATTGTATCTTAACATTTTCCCTGTTTCTAAATTTTCTTTGTATTTTTTGAGCCTTTGTGTTTGTTTTTAGCTTATCTTCACTTACGTGAACATGGTTATGAAGTGCTGATGATGTTGGCTGCTTTGTAGTTCTCATCCAACAAAATGTAAACCAAAAGCCATTGCTTGATTATGTTTCTTAAATTGTTTGACATATGTTGTCGAGATAAAGGCTGGGGAGGCTTTTCTTTGTTTCCTTGTTTTTGGTGGGTGACAACAGTTCTTATATACTTTCACTTGGCAGCTGGGCCATTTGTGTAGCAGGCACTAGAAGAGAATGGCACAGGGCTGGCAGCAGAGCAGTTCCAGCCCAGCAGCAGGCTGTCCGCGCCCCATGATGTTATGCTCTTGAACAGCAAACAGGGGGGCCTGGGAGCTCCTCTGTGAGCTCCCCTGTGAGAAGGAGATTCCTAATCCTTTTCTCACTGCAAGTGGACCTGATTGATTCCAGATGTGCAGAGATTTAATGACTCAGAAAGCTGCTCTCTTAAAATGGGACTTAGAGCACAATCTCATATAACCTTCCAGCGGAAGACCTGAACTCCTCTGTCAGCTTAAAGTCAGTGAGGTTTTTCAGAGCTTATTAGTGTGTGAATTTTGTGTAGGGCCAACTTAGAAGGCTGATTTTCTTTCTTCACTGAGGATTAGGGTATGATGCATTTCAAACAGTGGAGTGATAGCTTTAGAAAGGAGTAACACAATTCCATGGTGTCTATTGTGACATTTTTTGTGGGTTTAGTTTTAAGTAGAATTTCATTCTGAGCATTTTTTCATTATTCAGTAGGCATGAGGGTATTCTCTAAGTGCTGCTAAAACCAATTCTGAGAGGATTCTGTAGTGTGTATTGCATTTAGTATCAACCCTGCTTAAAATAAATACCTTGTAATGTTCCTATGCTTGCTGAAGTGATAATTATAGATTTTCCTAATCACCTTAATAGAAGCTCATTATGCTTTGAAGAGATTGCAAGATGTGAGAGTAAAAAGTTAATGAAAAATAATACATGGTTGGTTTATTTCTTTGCTTCCAAATACACACTTCTGATTACTAGAAGATTGGTTAGCATCTTCATAATTTCATCTTGTTTTCAACAGTAAACATTGAAGCTGGGGCTAAAAGGTTAAATGCTTCCAAGTACTCTCATATAGTTTTGCCATCAATTTAATATGACAACTAAATAACAACTGAAATTATTTAGACCTTTCAAGCTAGTTTTGCTGTGTATCCTGTGCTGTGTATCCTTTTGCAAATGTTTATTTACTCTGATAGTTGACTATAAGAATACACCATAATGTTGAGAAAGCAAAGTGTCCAATTATTGGTAGAATTGGTTGGTGTCTGCAGTTGACTGTAAGCTTGTGAAAGGAGGCACATTTGCTGGACACTTCTGTCTGCCTCACAAGAAGCTGTCATTGAACTGTAAGTCATAATTTTGGGATTAATAAATGAAGGTCATCATAAATGAAGCAAGTACAGGTGATAAATATGCTAAAAATATAATTTGTGTTACATGGAAAGGTTAAACCTGCAATCAACAGATATCAGCTTTAAGGCCTGAGTCTAGACCATCTTATTCTGAGCTTCTCACTCACCAAAGCTGCTGGGTACTTTGGTATCTATCTTTGGAAACCAATGTCTAGAAATCCCTCAGCACCACAGGGAAATGGAGGCTAGTGAGGAAAAGGAAATAATTTTGAACATCTTTCTGCCATGCGTCTAGAGGTGTCTGCCCTTTTCAAACCAGCTGCTCAGTGTTTCTCCTCTGATAGTGTCTGTTTCTCAAGACCTGAATGGTCTTAATTTCTGGTTATTATACCATCAGCTAGATTGATGATACTGTATCTGTTTTTTCCATTTTTTCTATTTATATTTGTTGCATTTCAGACCCTTGTATTTTGTATTTTAGTTCCTAGATCTTCAGAGTTGCACACAGGCGATCTTTTTCTGTGATAGATCTTTATCCCTCATTCTTCCTTATTAGTGTGGACAGACTAGTAAATATATATCAAATAATGAATGCATGTGAATATGAATATTTATATTTGCCTTTTTGTGTGCATGTCTATGTTTATGTGTTGTTAATCTGTGATTCCTTATTATGATAATGTGTTAATTCATTATGCTTAGCATTTTTTATTTTTAATTCAACTGTTCCCGTTCCCTTAGTCTTCCACTTAGAGAAGATGGGTCCAGCATAAGCACCCAAGGAAGATTTGTCACATTCAGTGGTTACAACTTTCATACATTTTTATACTTACACCTGTTTGTGGATTTATTTGATTCTCTTTTCAGCTTTTTTTCCCCTATAACCATGGCATGACTCTAAGAAGATTTTCAGAAAGTTACTAAAACTTTAGAATGTTAGAATTATTAAGAGACGAAGTAGTGCATTTCTTTCTTTTTTCCTGTCCAAGCATGGTACGGTGTTCAACTGTTTTTTTTTCTCAATAAAATTATGTTAACTCTGTGTCAAATGTCATAGTTTCCCATGAGGACCATGAGGTTTCCCTATGGTAACGAAAGTGTTGGCAGAACTAGGACTCAGAAGCTGCTCATTGCCACAATGGCCCCCTGTGCACTGCCATGAGCCATTTAGCACAATCCTGAATTACTGACAGCTGAATGTTTAAGTAGATGTGTTGTGACATTTTCATGGCAGTAGTAAAGAAGGACCAGAGTGTGAAAGTTTCCCGGAGTTAAATTGACGTAACTATTTCTGCCTACAGTGTTGATGACAGAACCACTTACCTGGCCTTGGGAGCAGTGAGGAACATCTCACTTAACATTTCCATCTCTAACATTGGGGATGATGCCTATGACACCAATGTTTTCTTCAATTTCTCTGGGGAGCTCTTCTTCATCAAAATGTGGCAAAAGGTAAGAAAAGCCTGTCTTGCTGGTAGCAAGTTTCTTAACTTTAAACAAAGATGCAGAGACAGCAGTTGGCCTCTTCCACACTCCTGAGACATTTGGAAGTAATTTCTGGTTATATTGGGTTTGAATTTCTTGCAGTCTCTTTACTGACTCTTTTTTAAGGGTTTAATCTGTGTAAATGACATCATTTGTGTTTGAGTAGAGTACAGCACTGTCATTTGAACAGTGAAAGGTTCAAATGAAAACCTAAATGCATGTTCATTCAATGAACAGTGAAAATTAAATGAAAAAGAAAGACCTTTTGGTTGAGGTATTAAGAGAGAGAGGGAGACTGATTTGGGAACCAGGGTATCAAATGGTGCTGAAAAGCAAAAGATGCCTCTAGTCTGAGTGGTGCCACACAGTGCTCAGCAGTCCTGGTCATCTCATGACCTGGGGTCTTAAGTTTTCTCACTGTGGAAACCAAGTTACAATGCTGTTCTTTGCTTATGACCTGGTGCAAGTCTCAGTTATGTCCAGGGCACATGACTAGATCCAAGAACTCAGAAGTGCTTCTCATTTCACCTGTATGGATTCAGGTGACTATTTTGAGCTTTAACTTCTTTGCACTTTTATTTTAAGTACTTGGATATTTGCATTAGCACAAGTTTATTTAGAGGCAGAGTTGAAATGCAAATACTGAATTTAGCTGTTTACAAACTAATGGCCTTGAAAGTTGTCTTGAGTGTGAGTAATGTGAAAATAATTGTGCAAACTGAGAGCTGAAAAATCATAATCTGCTGTCTGTTTCTGCTTTTCACAGTCATCTGCTGGAAGCTTTGATTTACTTTTTAATCCGTAAGAGCAATTGTAAAAACCACAGTACAACTGTTATGAAATATGGGTTTAACTCAGTCTGTCAAATGAATGACATTTGTCATATTTTATGATAAATTTTGGTTATTATAACCCTCTGAAATTAACACATTGCATAATGAACAAAACCATGATTTTGTATACTTTTAATGTTCAGTTATGACTATTATATTTAATATAGAGTTGCAGGCCTCAAAATTGTCTTTGTATTATAAGCTTCATTTTTAGACATTATGTGCTGCAAGGGTGCAGTTTGAGAGAGACAAAGCAGGGGAAAAAAATGCCATAACACCAATATGGAACTTCTTAATGGAAGTTTATATGAACACATTCAGGGTCTGGTCCATTTTTCATTGAAATCCATGGAGGGATTTCCATTCTTTTCTGCTGAAAAAGAAGCAAAGCTTGATGTATGTTTAATGTTTACACATTGAATATTTTACAAATGCAGTGAAATGGAACACTGATTGCCTTTGTTTTTCTTCTCAGCCAACACTGTGAGGAAACAAGCTGAAGAAGATGCGTCATTTCTCTTGGTATTTTACCTTGAGCCTGGGACTATAATAGTCATAAAACAGCTGTTCTGAAAGCTGCATAGAAGGAACAGTTTCTGGAAGCAGATGACATTCTTGTAGGGTTATCTCATAGCTTTGTATGCTTTCTGCTCTCAGAAACTAGCATTTCTTTAAAATAAATATCAAGGAAGTATGTAGGCTTCCTTCTTCCTCAGGTGTTGCAAACAGAATCAGCATGCAGTTTGCTATTACTCTTGCTGTTCTGTTCTTGTGATTAGTTTTTCTTGAGAGCTGGTTTACTAACAGTTCTGAAAAACTGAGTTACATTATTGTGTTGGGCTATTTTACTCCTTCTCAGTCAGCTTTTGTTTTAGATCAATTTAACATACTATTGGCCTCACCTTTTGTCCAGTTGGGAAACTGGATTATGACCTCATAGCCTCAAATACAGTGTCATGTGTTCCCTAAGCTCTTTGAGCAATGATTTTCTTTTCCTTGTGTGTTAAAATATCATGGATTCCATGTTTCATAACTTACTCCCATCCCTTGACATCTATGCACGATATGTACTGTGCATTAAAATAGATTCTGTTCCTGGTTGAACATTGCCTAGGCATAAGTTCAGAATATAAACCCAGAATAAAAATGACAACTACTAAAATTTCCCTTAGTGGAGCAATTTTGGAGTTAAAAGAGCAGCTTCTTGTGGAAAACTTTCAGCAGCAACTGCTTTTTAATGAATAATGCTAAAGTGGAAGAGAGCAGCTCTTTCACGTGGTTTCTTGATCTTTTTTCTACAAGCTGAGTCTGAGAATGATGGCATTGTGGTGGGCTTTCCTTACCTATCTTTGGAATCCCTCCAGGATGCTGTGAATCCCATGTTTGCTTTCCCTTTATCCCCTGGGGGAACCTTCCAATTGGATTCAATACAGATTTGTTTCTCTATGGACTGGTAGCAATGAGAACTGACAGTGTAAAAGTTTAGTTCTGATTTGGTTTTTACTGTTATTGAGTATATGTATACATATTGAGTATATGTATACATGTCTTGTATTTGAAAATAAATGAATGATTTAGCTCAGGAATGATGAAGGTAGTATTCTCTGAAGGATATTAGTTAGAGCCAGCTCCTCTTTCCTTTCTGGAGACTCAGATTTCATGAGATTTGATGGCAAGTAGGGCTTTGGCACTTTTGTACGAGGTCAAAAAGCATTTGCTGACTGATATTTAAGGGATACCACATATTCCACTGTCTTATTTACCTGTTGCACTGCAGCTGATTCTACCCAGCTTCATGGATGAAGATGAATGTTTTCTTTCCATAGGTCCTCATTAATAGTCCTCCTCTTGAGAAGGGCAGTATGTGGTATAAGCTAATTTCTTATTCCTGCCTGTGCTCCTTGTAGCATTTTTAACTGCTCCCTTTGAATAGGCAAGTTGTTTTACAGGTGCATGGGACTACTGCACTGAATGTGAATTTCATGAAGTGTCTGCTAAGAAGATTTTTCCTATTGAAATACAGAAAGTTTTGATCATGTTCTCTTTAAAACAGAAAATAGAGGGGAAAAGACACCTCGTGGTTTCTTAAAAGATGTCAAAGGAATCTTGAGCCCCTTTTCTGTATAAACTAAATTATTCTCTTTTTTTTTTTTTTTTAATTTTAAAGAAGTTCCTTGTCCCATAATTGTAACTCAACTTCAGGAAAGCATCCTATTTGTGAGCCTGATAGCACTTTCCTGTAGAAGTATGCTTGCATGCCACGCTAAGGAGTCTGGATAAAGAATGAAAGCTGTTGCTGCTAATTTGTACACCATTTTCCATCTATTGGAATTGCCTGCTGACTTGTGATGTTCTTGCTGAAAATGCTTGTCAGCAGCAGGCACTTTGCAAACCATTCATTAGCTGCTGCTCAGCACTGAGGGCTATTTTCAGTACATTGCAGAAAAAGTTCTGTGAGCTTGCTGGCAGTGGCATTTCATGGGGTAGGGCAGGGCCATATCTGTATTAAATCAGCTCGGGTATGGCATGAGATTTTACATTGGTTGTTTAAAAATAGCATGCAGTAATAACAAAAACAACAGCAATAACCCAGTATGTACAGTATTAATCTCCTACTGCTCTGCAAGAGCTGGTGGGAATCTATCAGCTAACCTAATCCGAGCTTTGGTTACACAGAGAATAAACTGGGAAATCCCATTGCTGACCATCATTTCCAGCTGTGGATTGTTCTGAAACTTCAGACTGGCTTCCAGCATCCAAAGCCAGCTGTGAGTAACATTCCTGCTGCTTCTCACAGCAGCTTTCACAAGTAACAGCTGAGTGAAGTTAGCAGGGCTGGGCCAGGGCAAGGTGAACAGTGAGGTTGTGGCTTCCTCAGACACAGTAATTTACCATCATTCCTTCATGACGTGTACCTGAAACTTTGGTGTTTAACAGGAGTATTTGCTGATAGCCAGAGTCATACTGCTTGTGGGCTTCAGGGATTTTCTTCTGAAGATCAATGTGGGTTAGCAGTGAAGTCATCCAATTTGGACATGAACTCATTCTTTCTCACTCCCAGAGTAGTTGCCGTTGTGTCTTGACTAGATTGCCCAGAAGAGCCATAGACACAGGCAGAGTTTAATATTTTCCAGACTGGAAATTCTCTTACACTGGTTTCCCATAGTGCTCATAATTTCTAAGATGCTTAAGGATGGTAGAGGTAGGATACTGATAGGGCATGAAAACTGAAGACACATGCCCTCTTTTGGTTCCAGCTGTACTGCTGGAAGAAAATTTAGGTTCTGGGCAACCGTTATGTCTGTTTTTCCAGTAATTACTGCCCCTTTGGATCCACTGGCAGGCAAGTTAATGTCTCAATTCACATCCAGCTGGTTAGCAGAAACCTTTTAAATTAGTTGTTTGATTTAATCCAGCTGATTTTGCATGGAGTGAGTTGGACTTACTCCTGTAAAACAATCTGATGGAGAGTAATGCCAAGTAGAGGGGAAGCTGTGACCCCTTGCACTGACACAAGTGTGTCTGGAAGATTGCCCAAACCATATATCACTTACATTGAGGGGATTTGAAGCCTTTTGCCAGGAGAGCTTTTCTAACCAGGACTTGAGAATGTGAGTGGCATGGCAGTAACCACACAACATGCTATCTCTGTTTTTGTCTAATGCTTAACTTTGGATCCAGAGTGCACCAAAATGCATTGTATCCCTGAAATGTAGTTGTCCAATTTCTTCATTGGAAAGGAGAAATATGTGCAATTCAGGCTACATGAATTCATTGTTTATCTGAATTTTATTTTTCTATGGGTGCTCCATGAAAATATCCGTTTTTATGCTTCCTAGGGATATGTAAGGAATAGCACCTTTTTCAGGCCAGGGGCTTAGCAGGTAGGAAATGAAGGCTACATTTATGATCTAGGCTCTACTTGGGAGTAAAGTATCACTCNACATGCTATCTCTGTTTTTGTCTAATGCTTAACTTTGGATCCAGAGGTGCTCCATGAAAAGATCCATTTTTATGCTTCCTAGGGATATGTAAGGAGTAGCACCTTTTTCAGGCCAGGGGCTTAGCAGGTAGGAAATGAAGGCTACATTTATGATCTAGGCTCTACTTGGGAGTAAAGTATCACTCCCACATTCAGAGAATGGACAGTGGAGACTGAGTTCGGTTACATAAGTAGAAGTACTGATCAATCTTGTAACTTTTTCTCCTACACTCTGATTTATCATATATATTTTAAAGAATATTTGGTCATTTTTCCCAATAAATTAACTTGATGAATAGAAGGCAAAAGTCTTCTGGCAAAATCCTGATTGGAATAAATTATTCAGAAGCCATGAGTTCAGATCTTGTTCTCCTCAGTACTGGAAAAGTCTATGTGAGTTTGGTTATTAAATCCCATTTTCAGGAGCATCTTATAACTGCAGAATCTCATGGCAAATTGACAGTATATAAGGCTCCAAAAACCTAAATGACTCTGACCTTGCAAAACCAAGAGTAGCTAACCCCAACTACCTTTAAAAATGCTACCTTTTGTAATCATAAGCTACTTGAAGGGAAGCAACGACTTGTTGTTGGGGGATCACCCCCAAGCATTTACACAGAAACTAGTAAAACTTCATTTTCAAAGCCAGGACTTCCAGTTATAAGTGTGTTTCTTTTAGGTGAAGTTAAACAGAATAAACATTTATTTTTCAATGCCAAATTGTGCTATTGACTTCTTGCATGGAAGTTAGTTCTTTTTTAAACAGTTTGTGATTAGTAAGTTATTACCAAACACATATGTTTTTAAAAACCTGATAGTCCTGGTATTCCACATAAATTGAGAAGTTTTCTGCTGACCAGGCAGAACTATCCACTGGGTTACATCATGTGGAAAGCATTCACCCTGGAAGTAGCTTGTCATGACTCTTGATTTAACTGTTTATATATATGTACATAGTGGTTTTGAATACTAGCCTAGGATGCTTGATGTGGCTTAGTCTATTCAGAGAGGTTTTGACTATCTAGCTCTGCCTTAACCTTGGGGCTGTGACTGGAATGGTTTTCCAAAGGAAGAACAGCTATGTGGATGATTAGAGTTGTGCGAGAAGGAATTTTTGAGAGGCCTGTGCTTTAGCAAAGCCTATTTACAGTGAATCCAGATGTAGCTGCTCGTTTACCACCCAGGATATAGTTTCACCATGGGTGGGCACGAGTTTCACCATGGGTGGAAACTGGATTCTAGTTTCCATCTAGATGAGGGAGGAAAAATGGAGTCTTAAGCTCTGAAATTATGAGACTCCCTGAGGACATGGAGAAGGGCTCCCTGCCCTCCAGACATAGCTGCCCATCACTTTTTGTCCCTATGTGGCTCATGGCTCACTGGCCAAGCTGCTTCCCCATGCACATCTTTGGGAGCTGCACAGAGTCAGGAGCCACTGCCATGGCTGCATCAGGGCTGGCCAAGGGAGAGAACTTTGGAAGAGGGATTTGGGTGCCATGGTTCCTGAAATTCAGCCACAACAATTTAAAGAGTTAGGAAAAAACCCTTCAAGGAGCACAATGTAAGTGAGCTCAATGCTTTTGATCCTGGAAGTGATTATTTACAGGCTACACTCTTCCTATGGGAAAGATCTTTCTGTGTCCAAGTGTCTCTCAGTTACGATTTTTTCCTCTTAAACTCAGCAGAGGGATACTTGCTAATTTTTGAAGAGAGAAATCTATGTAACAGGATTTCTCTTCTCTGCTCTTAAGGTGGAGGCTTAAAAGCATACAAACTTCTACATCCTCTGCAAAAGATGTGAGGATTGATTTGCACTACTTTCAGTAGCAGTCATTACAGTGAGAAGCTGTTGGCTTTAGGATTTGTTTTGGTTGTAACTTGAAGCTTAAAGTTTGTCAAGTTTCTGGTATGAAAGGTCAGTTGTGCTTTTGCAGGTCTTTTGGTCACTTTTAAGACAAGCAGCTCAAGATGGTGCCAGAAGATAAATGATATCCCAAATGGAAAATACAGCAGAACTGTAAACAAAGATGTATGTTTATACTACATATATACTTATATCTAGAATGTGCATCATGTTTCTTTGTCTTGTGGGATCTTATTGTCACAGTGCTGTGTGGCAGTTTCTCTGTTTCATCTAGTTCTTCAAATTTCTCCTGTGATACTACTGGTTCTGTAAGTACAAGGCATGATCTTGCAGACCCTTCAGATGTAGCCTCTGTGAAGTCAACAGCAGTTTCATCTGTAGAAGGACCTACAAAAACCCAGCTGCACATTTATAATTAAGAGTAAGGGCATAGCAGAGCTGTTATCTCAAAATCTAAGGAGGGGCCAGTGCTGCTTAAGAAATCACGAGCTTATCTTTCTTTGGGTTTGACACCAGTGCTCTCTAATTTTCTGACTTTCTTGCAAACATCTTGATCACTTGGAAAGGGAAGTCGTGTATTGTTTTTATATTTTTTTCTTTCTTTCTTGCTCATTCTTTGTTCTTTTCCTCCCTTTGAGAACATGAGCTCTCAGGGTAGTCTTGATTTTTTTTTTTCTTTTTTTTCTCCTAGGGAACTAGGTGAGGCAGGCTCCCTTCTGGAGCAGCTGACAGTGTAGCCAGCATCCCTATATGGTCTTATTAGCAGAAGCAGGCGCATTAAACCCCTCCCTGCTCTGAAAGGGCTACAAATCTGGTGGTTGTGGGTTTGTTTTGTTTTGTTGTGTTTCGTTTTCAAAGGGGGAGTTTCACCAAAACCAGAGGCATGCAGCAAGGCAGGGAGGAAGTGTTTCAGCTGGCTCTGTTTCAGGCTCAAGGGAAGGTGGGCGGGGGGGACGACCCCCTCTCTCGGCTGTCTTGGCGGACCCTGGGCAGGCTGCAGGCGATGCGGAGCCAGGCGCATTCTCAGCCGGCAGAGCTTTCGCAGCCTGCCTTTGGGAAGGGGCCAGAAAACCTGCGCTTGACTTGTAGCTGTAACCAGCTGCAGAAGAGTAACACAGTGATTTCCACTTAGTAAGGGAAAAAGGAGGAGTGCACTGTTCTGTGAAGTAGAGAAGGACCTCTTAAAGGTCCTTACAAGTGAACTGCTAAGCTTCTGGTTTTTGTGGAGGTTTTTTTGGTTTTTCTTTTTTTTAAAAAGGCAATCTACATATTAAGAAAACTTGTTTGAATATCCCAGTGCAGTGGATAATTACTGATTATTTTGTATTTTAGCAGTGTCTCTAGTTTATGTCATATTTATCATGTTACTGGATTCTATGATTTTTGTGTGAAGAAATCCTGATGCTATTGCATTTGGAGGTTTCGTCTTACTGAAACTCAAACCTCTGAATCCATTTCCTAGGATTTCAGATTTGGCTTGGCTTGTTGGGGATTGTAGGTTGAGCTAAGTTTTAGTAACTCCAGGAAGATACTCAATGCCAAACTCATTATTATTGTTATTACCTTAATATTGTTCTTTAGAAGTGGAAATTACTACCTGGGAAGCAGGAGGAGGGAGTGTAATGCTTGATTTGATCAATTATTTTACCTCTTTTTTTTTTAATTAATTGTTATTTGTGAGCTTTTCCATCTGCTTTATCCTTGAAGTATGTGAAGTTGATGACATCAGAATTTATTTCCTGACCTTCTTATTAGTCTAAGCTTTTTGTTATAATACTAGAGAGAGTGACTGGCTTGCAGTTGAATACTGTTACTCAGTATGAAACACAGGTGTATATGGGTGTATATTATTGTGCTTTCAGAATTATTACTAAAAATTAATGCTGGCTTATTTATTTTATTTCTGACATTTCTACATTTTTTTTTCTACTTTTAATTTTGATCCATGGGTTACCTGTAATAAGTAAATAAATCTCTCTGTTAATATTTAATATTAATGATTTAATAGTGTGAGATGCAAGTATGTGTGAGCATATATATCCATACATCTCCATCTAAGGGGAGATGAAGGAAAGCTTACCCCAGAACCCTTTCTCCTCCTGACAGCTTCCCATGTCTCTGATTTTTCCTGGTATTATTGGAGAGCATGGATACATACACATGAGAATGTGCTGCTGTTATTAAACTTATCTTCTTATTCCTGTGCACAGATCACGAGGGGATAATAAAGATAAAAAAATAGGTCTTCATCCATAGATTTTTGAGATAAAGATGAAATAAATTACAATGCAGGCCTAACAGTTTCCAATAGGGTGTTAATTTGGGTATGTACATAATCTTATGAAGACTAGAGGACCATGCCAGTGTATGATTCTGGATAGATTTTCTTTGACTCTCAACAAAGATTCTGGATAATTACATGGTGTAATCAAACAAAACTTAACATTATCTGCAGTTTTACAGGGAATTTTTATTTTTAGGAATAGCACAATCTAAATTTCTGCTGAATGAATCTGAACATGTGTTAGAGATATTTTGTAAAGGTTTCTGTAGTTGCTTTTTAACTGTATCACGGTCAGAAAACTGATTTTCACTTAGTCATTCTTTTCCTCAGGGTTTTACTGTAGTTTTTTTGTCTATTGTCCTTGAATGAAATTATGAGTACATGAACGTTGTCTTAGGCTTAGTAGTGTATTAATGTATGTAGCATTGTCAAAAAGTGCAATTTCACATTTATTTCAGCAAAGGTTTTATCATGGTTGGCAAACTGATTGTTCATTACTAAATAAGGATTGTTTTGCAATGCTTTTTTATGTGTGCTTTTTAAGGTGTTTTCCCCATTCTGCACCTTTTTTTCATGAGATTTTAGACTAAACTTGAAAAACATGGCAACATCTTAAACTAGAGAATAACTGCAATCTTACATTTTTCAGATTTCATTTTAAGATGAGACTTGTAATGGAGAGATGCTGAGAGGACAGAAATGTGTGCTGTGTTAAACTTTTTAAGCATCCCTTTTGCTAGAGATGGGCTGCATTCCATTTCTTGTCATGGTTGTCATATGGAACAGTGGTTGTCTGTATTTGGGCGTCTGGCTGCTTGGCAAAATTGCTGGACCAAACCAGTAAATTTACAAATTCTAAAATACAGAGCAAGTACATGGAGGAGACAGAGTTTGGATTGGATTTCCTTCCAATTTCATCTTTGTATTTGGCTGCATTCATGTCTTTGGGTCTATTCCTGATGCTGTGGCTCATGCAGCCAGCACTGGAATCCTACTGGAGAGGAGCATCCAGGGCAGTGTTCCAAATGGAGAAGAGGTTTCTGAGTCCATATTCCATTTGTGGGACATTGTGCAGATGATGGTAGTTTAGCTGTTTAGCTGCTTAGCTTTCTTCCCAGTTAGCAGTGTTGCTGTTTTATTTATCTTGTTGTTAGATGCAAAAGTTTGTTGGCAGCATCATGCCTGGGAACGTCACTCTGTGACTTTAGAAAGACACACTCTGCATTTCTCGTAATAAATAAAAACCAAGTATTTCAAATGTTGTCAGTTTGCAAGGTGGCCACCGAAGACAGCAGCTGGGGAA
Source organism: Turnix velox (assembly GCA_013400935.1). NCBI lineage: Eukaryota > Metazoa > Chordata > Aves > Charadriiformes > Turnicidae > Turnix > Turnix velox. Next base: position 56,706 of record VZTY01033461.1, read on the forward strand.
GACACCTAGGAAATCAGATGAGTGGAATTATGTAGGGCAAAGAGTAGTGCTTCACATTTAGCAGTCACCCTCTGCTACCAGATGAGGTGGTGCTAGAAAAGTACACAGATACTTGAGGAAATAAGCAAGTTCATTGAAGACAAATCCACTGAAGCTTAGGGAGTACACAGAGATCAACTCTGTCTCAGGACATCTTTGGGTCAAAAACATTTGGAGACAGGAAGAATATTTTAGGAGAAATACCTCTGTATGACTGTCGTGTTGTCATATACTTCACGAGGTATTCAGTTTGGCCACTGTGGAGACAAGGCACCAGGATGAAGAACATCTTCCTATTGCCCTCTCTGTGTCACTGTGAAAGCCTCATATTTTGCTTACTCATGTACTGAACAGTAGCCCATCTTTGAAGAACCAACAGTTCCTGCTGAAAGGGAACAGACAATACTCTCTCCTTCTCCTCTTTGCTGTATGTGAAGCAGAGTAAGAACAAAGGGGCTTGTTTATTGTTTTATAGCCAGATTGTTCCAAGAGAGGAATTCTTTCTCTTTTATTCCAAGCAATAGTTACTTTTTTCCACTATAGAAACTGCTTGTTATGTGGAAGGCATTTGTGTCTTTAGAAAAGTTATGAGCCTGATTCTTCAGTGAGGATTACAAAGGACAGCTGAAAACTGAGTTGCTGGAATGGGATCTGTTTGTTCTTTATTAGACTTGAGTTCGTACAGATTGAGAAACATAGTAATTTTATGGTAATTATAGGTATGAATTGCATTAAACTATTTGATAGATAAGTTGAGCTTGCAAAACTTTCCTGTTGTCCACTCCTGATGCTTTGCTTCTTTGAGTTTATGTTTTAATTGAAGAAATTACATTACCTGCCCTATCATGTGAGCACCGCATTGTCCTCACTTTTCTAGAGTGAAAGTTTCACAACAAACTTTTCTAGAGAGAAAGTGACACAACAAACAAGAGAGTCAGCTTTTGAGCAACAGCTGATCATAATGCTGTCTTAAATTACATTGTCTTGTTAGGAATACCTTGTATGGCCTGCTTTAAAGGAAGAGAAGATCAATTTTGCAAGAGGGAGAAAACAGGAGAGGTCCAAGTACAAGTAAGGCTCCTTGAAATGACCCACTTGGGGCAATTATTACTATGAAGGAAAGAGGATTTAATCGGAATCCTTTCCACAAAAGGGACGCTTTTTCTTTTTTGGTAGAGAATTAGTGAACTGACTTTGGAGCTGATACTGATCTTCCTCCAACATTTCCCAGGTTGTTCTTCTGTAGAAACAGCAAATGACACCCCAAAGCCACCCCAGCTTAAACTGACCACTAAAAGTAAGGAGGAACCTTGGCAGAAAGTGTCCCAAGCCCTTGAGTGCTCTTCTAAAGCCACAGATAGCACAACACACAGGAAATGGTATGACAAGATGCTTTCTTGGGAAATTTTCAGTGTCTGCAGCTAAGGTAGCTGATGACTTCATTCTTGCAGACTTTTAGCTTAGGTTGTTCCTTGATGTAATCTAGGAAGCATTAGAAACTCTTAGGGATGGGAGACAAAAGGCAGCTTCAGCTTTCTGGATCTGAGAAAATGTTTTGCTTGGATAAGTTCAGGAATTACAGAGGCCTTCAGGAACCTAAAGTATTCTTACTGGACCAGCACCCCCTTGCGTTGAGAAAAGAGGCATGAATGTCAAGCCTGAGCTAATGTTTCTTCACTGAAGCATAAAAGTATCTGAAGAGGCCAAAGCACCAGTGTGAGTTTCTGGATTGGTGGTGTCAGCAATGATGTCACTTTTTACACAGTAATTGCTGCTGCAGGGGATCTCAGAAATGCAAACTTCTCATTAAGAACTGAATTCCAAAAATTACGAATTTGAGAATTATTTTCCTCTGTTGACTACTTTTGTACCACTGTCTGTGTGGAAAGGTTATAAAAGGTGGAATAAGCCTTGCATCTCTATTCCAAATTTTTATGAGATGTAGTAAGGACATTATAAGGTATGTCTGTTGTCTCCAACCACTGTGTGCCTGGACAACTCCACTGGGGACATTGGTCATTGACCACTGTAAAATAGGCTACCATCCTGTTCTAGGGGGACCCTTTATCAGTTTATCCTGAATAACAAGCTCTACATGACTTAGTCATATAGCCTACTGTGCATAAATGTAAAGGAAATTCTGTATATTATTAATACCACCAAGGTCATGCCTGAGGATGCTCCAGTAGATGAGGGTTGTGGTGTAAGCAGGTGGAAATCTGACCTTTAAGCTGCTGCTGCTCCTGCTCTACACATAGTTTTACATTAACATATATGGAAAAGGATCATACAGTCAGACTGACCAAACATGCAGCTGAAACATCACTGACCTTGCGAATGAGGGAAAGCTGACCTAGCAACTCTATGGGGACTGTGGATCATGGTGCTGTTCAGTGGTGTATTTCTTAGATCTTGAAGAAATTAGGTTCAGCAGTTAGGGGGAAAGAAATACTTAGTTTTGATACTTCAGAGGAAGCTAATGTTAATCTAATAGGTCTATTAAAAGTGAGAGTTAGTGAGTAAACAAAGGAGGTAGAATTTCTCAGGGTGGTACCAGATCCCTCTTTTGCCTTGTAGCTCCACCACCCGCCTAGCAGGTCCCTTAAGAGATGGAAGAAGTAGAAATTTGATCAGTTTTGTTGACTGGTTCTGAAACTTGATTTGGGGCTTTCTCACTTATGTAAGCTGAGCAAGCAACCTTTGCTACTTCCTTGGCTTCTGAGATGGTGTACTTTAAATATCTGCTGCGCTGGATATTCCCAACTTAAGGTCAGCATTTATGAGAGAGAATAAGAATAAATGTTCTGCCTATCCAGTAAGCTGGGAAGTTTTTGTCTCTCCCTTTTTACTCAAACGTTTTCTATTTTGGCTGGGATTGGCAGACTCATGATCAATAAATAGGTTCCATCCAGGGAGTGGACAGGGAAGAGGCTGGAGGCTCTAATTAATTATATAGAAATAGTTGTTTTCACAAAATAAGCAGCAAATCCAAGATGTTTGCAGCCAGGCTCGCTGGGCCTGGGGGTGGGGTGTGCCTACAGCATTTACTAGTGAGATCATGGAATAGGACAAGAAATCTCTCCCTAATGCCAAAGAAAACTTTCCCCCCCTCCCCTAGTTCTTTTAATGGAACAACTGTTGAGGTTCCCTGACCCTCTTTGAAACTTATTTACTGATGATTTAATTATCAGAATGTGTATCCAGAAGCCGCACTCTCCCAGATCTTCATGTTTGTCTGCATGCTTGACAGTGTACTTGAGTATGCCGTTGTGCTTGGTCATGCTTTGGCATGATGAGGGTCTTCACTGATGAAACAGTGGTTTGTGGAGCTGCAGAATTTACTGTATGTGACACTCGCATTTGCTGATTTGATTTGCTAGAATATTTGGGCACTGAAAAGTAAAGGAAATCTTTCAGTCTCCTTTTAAAGCAAACCTTTGCAATACACACAAAAATCACTTTATTCCATTGTCTGATTTGGTTGGATATTCAATATCCTTTAGTTCTCTCAATGGAGAGTTTAGATAGATGCTATTTTTATGACAGTTTATGGTTTAGCAAGTCTGTATTGAGTCCGTTACTCCCTTTAACACACTACAGTTGTTATTGCGGATGGTATATCACAGACTTCTCCATCATGTTATTCACATTGTTGCTTACATTCCACCCGTGTTTGGAAATTATTTCCATTGGGAGAAACCTGATGAATACTTCATGCATTTGTAACACCTGAAACACATGAACAAAAAAAAAGGAGAACCAAACCTCTAAACCACTGTCTCCGTTTGTGTGATATTGAGATGTCCAAATATGAGCAAGTTGTCGATGTCTTCAGGCTTCACTGGGAGCCAGAGAAGTTGGGGAAAGTCTGTGCATGACAGGGTCAGGCCAGAAACACAGAGGAAATGCTGTGTTTTCAGCAAATGGAGAGGAGTGCTGACACAGAAGCAGAGCAATCATGAGACTGCTAGCTGTGCAAGTTAGGGGCCCACTGAGCTTTTAGGGATGATTATCAGAACAACTTATAAGAGGTATCTGAGGTAGATCAGATCCACTATTTCATTCATGTTTTGCTTGAATTGTTGTACAGCACCAGGACAAACTCTCATCAGTACTACCACTATTCCTTTTGGTGTTCTTGCAATTTTAAAATACCTAGCAAAGCTCCATTTTGGGAGAAAGCATAGTATCTACAGAATTATGTGTTAGAGTAATGGAGCTGATATGTACTGTGCTTGCCTACAATCACAGGGGAACTCAGCTTTTTATTTGAAAAAATATAATCGCCTAGATTTCAGGATCTCAGACATCCCTAATTGCGCTGTTCATGTGGGTAACTGTGACCCATGTTCTTTAGTGGCCTCAGTTACTTTAGAAAGAAGGTACATGAGTATGCTTTAGGGATGGATATTAAATGAATTCACACATCTTCATATCCTTGAAGCCTCAGTGAAGGCATTAAGAAGATTGTGAGGCAGGGATAGGCAAAGATGAGAGCAAAATTAAAATTACACTCTCTAAAGCATTAGGAGAAAATACAGTGGGCAAAATTGTTTATGATGCAACTGCATAAATTATACTGAGATTATGAAGAGTGATTTGAAGAAGCTACTTCAAACACTATCATCAGGCTTTATTTTATGTTCCTGGTACGGGAGATGTTTGTCCTACCTCACTCTGCTATCGAATTGCATAGGAAGCAGATTACCAGCTGTGAACAGACATATGTTCCACGGTATCTCCTAATAGTAAGAAGCTCTTAAATTGCAGTTCAGGTCCGTATAATTGTCCTGTTGGGTGGAACAAAAGATCCAGATGTTCATCTAAACTCTCATTTGGGAGGGTGTCCCTGTTCACCGAAAGTACAAATGGAATTACTGATGTATAATTTATGTGCTTTAAGTCATGGTCTGTAGTGAGAATAAAAGAACTGTACAAATGTAACGAAACTATTGTTCTTTGTCCCTGAAGTAATCCTGTACATTTGGTGCAGGTCAGAGAACCCACATTTACAAATAACTACTGGGGAGAGTTAGTTATGAAGTATATACACTGCAGAGTGTAAAGTAGGTAGATACATAGCATCAAACTTTTGAGACTTAGCATAGGGTGAATTAGACAGTACAATATTATCTGTTACTTTTTTTGAGTGTATTTGGTTTTGGACTTCTCAGAGGAGGATACTGTACCCTGTGGTGTCAGATGTAATGGTTCACAGACAGGCGTTACAGAACAAGAAAACAAATAACAAGAAAAGCAATAATAAGAATGTGGGCTCTGGCAACAAGTGAAGGGCTCCTCAGTATTAATTCTTATCTTTCTTCTTTTGTATCCTTTGGAAATCTTGCAGCAGCATCAAAAAACTAACAAGTTAAATAAATTCTCAACATCTTCAAAACAGGAATGTTCTGCCAGCATATTATCAAGGCTTCCAGGACATTTGTGTCTCTGTTCCAGAGCATATGTGCTAGTAGCCAGGATTTTCAGGGGAAACTTTTTCCATCTAAACAACAACAAAAAAGCTTTAATTTGAATATAGCCATGGAAAGGATAAATGCATTTTCTAGCAAGTTGGGGTTTTTCCTTCTAAAAAATACACATGCTCTCTTAACAATTCTGCAATGAAGATATTTTTAATGCCTTTCATTAGTGATTTTAATCTATTTTAAAATAACAGCTAATCAGAAGAATATTTAAAAAGATGAGGTCAACTCTGGCACAGAGAATCAACACTATTCATAGCTGTACTGAACTGGCCTTATGTTGAGAAATTAATATAACTTTCTGTTGACTACCTTGCTATGATTTTATTAGAAAAAATAAATCAGAGCCATAGCTGGCACTTCATTTTGCAAGCTGAGCATTGTTCTGGTGGATCTCCAAGTTGACATTTCACATGTATTATCTCTGAGCACTTTTGTACTTAGGAAAGCAGAGAGCCAGAAATTAGTATTAGGGCAGTCGAATTTGCACATTCTTTATGAGAGCACAAAGTGAGATTGCTTTGTGAGTGCAAAATAGTGGACATGTGAGTGCAAAATGCTTGTTTTCTTTTTGGTGATGATCATAGTTTGGCAGAAGATTAGTCAGATGGATAAAGGCTTAGTATTGAAGGTTGCTGAAAGGGAATTAACAGGCTAGAGGATTTTACTTAGGGGGAGATGTGTGAGACCAGGAGCTGGTAGCCAGTCATGGGTGGGGATTAAGGGTGGGAGCAAGCTGAAGAAGTGTGATAGTGGGCCTCATCAGTTTCTCTGTTTTCAAGGAAGAAAGGAATGACTCTGAGATTGGGAAAAATAAAACCAGAATATGATTATATGAACTGACAGATCAGGCTGAGGAATTTTAAGAGGCTTTCTTTGAATTGTGTCATTTCACGTACAGTGACCATTTTTGGTCCTCCACATTCAGGAAGATGGATCTTAATTAGGAGCAATGTGTTGCATTAGTAAGCCAGCATGGAGACTCTTCTCAAAGGCAGAGTCTATGATTTGTGCCTGTGTTTTACCCAGACCTGGGCAACGTTTCTTCCACCAGCAGTTCTCTTACTGTTTTCATAATGCATTCTTTTTTCCTCATTCTTCAGTCATAGATTTGGCATTAAGCCAAGTTGAAAAGAATCCTCAAGGTCAAAGTAAATAACATTTAAGAAATATTCTGAAAATGTTTGTTTCAGGGAAAGGAGGGATAAGTGGCAGTTGTCTTTTTAGTAGGGTTTGGTCCTAATGAGGGGTGATTTCCAGGATCATACCTGAAGTAATCTGCTCTTGTACTCCTGCTAGCACTGGTCCCACCTTTGTACCATTGAGCCCTCCAAATGCTATCAAGATGAGTTTTTGAAATGCCTGAACAACTTACTTGGTGTGACCTGTTGTAGTTCTGACAAGCAGTTTTCTTAGTGAAAACCTGCCGTAAGTGGCCTGACAAATGTGTGATACCCTTGCAGTGCAGTTATGATCTCTGGTGGGAAAAGAGCAAAACCTGGGGATGTTCCTTGTGTTTTGCCACCAGATAATCAGCTAGTTGAAGCCAGCAAAAGGATATTCCTCTTAATGATCCCTTAATCCAGCAACCCCTCGATATGGTTCTTGCTGAAATGATTTTTAGACCAAACTGAGTGCATTGTTTTCAGCATTCAGATTGACTTAGCTTGTCTATGTGTCCGAAGTGAATTACTCTGTGAGGCCCATACTGTCTTCTGTTTAGCTATAGGATTTGTTTCAGACAGTAAGGACATGACTGCACATAGTGTACAGGTTAAGGGCAAGAATATGAGGAAGCTTTACTCTGAAGCACATTTCACATTGTCAGCCTGTAGTCAGATATACTCACAGCTCCCACCTTCAGAGCCTGACAATATCTGCTAAGGCAGGTACTGTCCAAAGGTGATGACAGAGGAAAGAGTTGTTGTCCCTTGTGAAGACTGCAAGCAAGTACATAAAAGGTATTGTACCAAGCAAATATCTAAGACAGCAGAGATGGGGAAGAACATGGTCATTGGTGAAATTTTTCTTCTAAAGTCTTAAATTTAGGGAATTTATGCAGGACTTCAGCATATTAATGGAGGGCTTCTGCAGCCTATATTATGATCATTACAACTCAGAACATATATGTCATAAGACCATTCTGTTACATCTCTGCTCATACAATCTATTACGAGCTTCATGGATTATGTTTGAGTTGTTGTTTCCCCATGTGCTCCTTATAATGAAGTTAGGACTTGGCTGTTTCATTGCTAATGTTATAGTTATCTAGATTTTTTTCTTTCTCTGATAAAGGACTTTAAGAAACAATCTTTGAGCCTGCATGAGCTTCATGTTTCTCATACCCAGATCTGCATTTGTTATGCAGTGATAGTAGAGCTATTTGGCTAATTAGCTTTCTATTTATCTGATTGACTCTTTCATGAATATCAACTGCTGGGAAATGTGTCAGAAAAAAAGCAAAGTTTTCCAGATACAGCTTCACCCTGTCTTGTCAGAAGGGAAACTTCCAAGCCCTTTGGCTGCATTTTCTAAGCAAACCAGAAACTGTTAGAAAAGCTCATGCAATAAATTGGGTTCTTTGCTGGGTTATATTGTCATAGAGAAACATTGCATAGTAAAAGTGTTACCTAACATCAGTGAGAAGTGGTATCCAAAATACATGGAAACCCTGACCTGCACTGTTTCCATTTCCCTGTTTGCTAGATAAGACAGCAGCAGCCCTTCACTTTGCTGGAATAGTGTGTAAATTGAATTTATTAGGTGCTTAAGGAGTGCCCATGTGTTACAGATCTGAACACCGTAGGAAGCCTCATGAAGAAACAATTTTCTCTCTTTCCAGAGCAGTGCTCTGCAAACGAAACCTGAAACCAAATGCTGAACAGTGGAGGAAAAATGTAATTTTTACTCTTTAGCTGAACTTCTTCAGCCTAATCACAGAGCAATGTAAGAGAACCATGAGTAAAGTTTTCTAAGTAGCTTGTGTGATTTAGAAAAGTGCAGAAGACTGAGCCAATGTGATGCCAGGCAAACTTCTGTCTGCTGTTTCCCTAGTACTGAACAGTTTGACTACCTAAAATTCAATCATATGACCAAGGACGTTGTCCAGATGTTCCTTGAGCTCTGACAGATTTGGTGTCATGACCACATCCCTGGGGAGCCTGTTGCAGTGACCAGCCACCATCCTGGGGAAGAATCTTTTCCTGATGTCTAATCTGATGGTCATCCAAGTCAGTTTTCAAGTATCTGTTATGCTGTTGCAAGCACTAATAGCAAAACCAGCCAATGCAACTTTATCTGTCATTTCCTTAACAGGTCATTATAAACCAACTTGCATCTGTCTGCCTGTTTTTCGGGCTGCAAAGGCAGGCAGCCTCCAAAATGAAGAAGTACTGAACTTCTTCCCTTATCAAGATTAGAGTTTTTCTGCTCTCATGTTTCTTGACATCTCTGAAGTGATACGGCCTTGAGGAGAGGAGGCAGCCAGGCAGCCTCTTGGGTCTGTCTGGTCACTGTCACCACCAGACAGCTATGTAAATAGAAACCCCACTTGAATGAACAGAGTCTGGGAGTTGATGAAAGAGTTCATAGGTTACCACAGTTAGACAGTGAGGAACATTTGAACAACACAGAATCAAGAATGTTCCCTGAGGAAACAGCTGTGAAATTTTTCATTTGGCTATGTATCTGCTTAGAGTTTGTGTACACTTAGTCACTCCCAAAAAACTGGAGAACCTCCCAAATTGCTGAGAGGAAAAGGCAAGTGAAGGGGATGCTTCACAATGAAGCACTTGCTCTGCTGTTTAGTGTTAAATGGAGGAGCAAATATAACACAGCATATGAGGACAGTAGCTTTGTATGACTGAAAAATTTGATGTGCTGGACTGTGCCATCTTTTATATTGCTGGTAATAGAATCCTACTGAAAATTTCAAGGAAACAAATCCATAGAGAAGCTAAATGTAGAGGCTGCTCTTCTGGCATCTGTCTACATGTGTCCCCTGATTTTTGAACCATTATTTTGAAGACAAAGGAGACCTTGTCTTTCAGATATCACAGGAAGTAGCTAAAAGATTATGAATTTGAATGATGTCAGACTGGTAAATAAGATACTAGTAATGTCTGTAGAGCTCTAGAGCTGGGCTCAAATCACAACATGAAAGCAGAAAGGAATTTCCAGGAGATACTTGTAGTCTGAGTCGATGGTTTAGGAAGCTACTTCCATATATGCTTGTTCCAGCTGAGAATGATACTCATGCAAATGCTTAGCTGTAAGTGCATATTTAAAGCAGAAATCATATTTGGAGTGATTTGGGCATTGCGCTTAAGGAGACAGAGCCTGGGCTTCACAAACTGCTCCGTATACCAAAAATTGATCAAATAAATGATATGTTCTGTAGCTAAGATTCTTAGCTACATGTCTAGAATGGAATTAATTTCTGATTTAGGTGTCTAAATTTAGGCATTCATATTGTAGCTGCATAACATCAGTAATGTAGCTCCAGTAATGATCTAATCAATAATGAGGCTCGGGGAGGTCCAGTCTAAGCTTAACATCTACATTGGATCTGCTGAACTGTTTTCTACATCCACTGACTACCACTTGAGTACTGACACATACATTGCTTAACTGCTTACACAGCAGGTGACTACTGAAAATTCAAATCTGTTTCTAGAGTTAAACCCAAGTTTAACTGAAGTTGCTCACAGTAACAGATTCTGGAACACTTGAAAGCTGTCTTTTAAGAAAAAAAAAACCAAAACTGAACTGGTGGTCTAAGTTATCTGAGAACTTGGGCTGATCCTGTGACTCTAATGTATTTAGTCATGAAATATTTATTTCCCTGTGATCTCTATCTCAAACAGTGTCCTGATGATTGTCTTCTAGTGCTGATCTGACTGGGGTGAAGTAAATAAGTGCAGTTCTGCACTTGTCCTTATTCAATGAATATTTGTTTTGTACAATACTTTGTCACAATGCTATTTCTTAGCAATTGTTCTCCCCAGGTCTATAATTTCATGGTCCTTTTTTAATTTTCTTACAGGAGGAGCTTGGCATTGCTTGTGAGTTGCTGGAGTCAGACTTCCTCAAGTGCAGCGTGGGATTTCCTTTCATGAGATCAAAATCTAGGGTAATGTTGAGATGTTTGCATTTGCAGAGTGATGGTCCATTCGCATCTTTGCATCCAAGCAGTGCCTGGAAGGACAAATGCTGTGTTGCTTGTTTGTTACTGATACTTTCTGTAGCTTTCTGACCCAGGTACCCAAGCCTTTCACAGTTAAGTTAGGGAGGGGTAGATGGTCTCAAAATTTTTCACCAGATAGAGCAATACCTGTGCGCTGCAATACAGCTCTTGAAAAACTATACAAGAATTGAATCTATGAAAAGGTTAGGTATTTCCTCTGCAGAAAATCAGAAATGACTCTTACTTATGTTACCTTACTCTGTTTTTAGTTTTGTGTTTTCAGACTTTCAAATTGCAACTGAATTTGTAGGAATTGCAATTAAAATCTCTTGATGACTCTCACATAATGTTGAGAAATCCATCTAGTTTCTTTCTGTTACTAAACAGTGCCTTACAAATGATCAAACCAGGAAGATGAGATAGAATCATAGAATAGTTCAGGTTGGAAGGGACCTTAAAGATCATCGAGTTCCAACCCCCCTGCCATAGGCAGGGACACCTCCCACTACATCAGGCTGCTCAGTGCCATATCCAGCCTGGCCTTGAACACCTCCAGAGAGGGGGCATCCACAACCTCTCTGGGCAACCTGTTCCAGTGTTTCACCACCCTCACTGTAAAGAATTTCTTTCTTATGTCAAGCCTGAATCATCCCCCTTCCAATTTCCATCCATTGTTTCTGGTCCTCCCTTCACTTATCTTATTAAAAAGTCCTACCCCTGCCTTTCTGTAGGACCCCCTCAGGTATTGATAAGTTACTCTGAGGTCCCCCCTGAGCCTTCTTTTCTCCAGGCTGAACAAACCCAACTCCTTCAGCCTGTCTTCATAAGGCAGTTGCTCCTGCCCTTTGACCATCTTCATGGCCCTCCTCTGGACCTGCTTTAATAGCTCCATGTCCTTCTTATGTTGAGGACTCCAGAACTGGACACAGTAAGTCCAGGTGAGGTCTCACCAGAGCCGAGTAGAGGGGCAAAATCACCTCTCTTGAGCTGCTGGTCACACTACTCTTGATGTCAACCATTTGTTTCAACTGAACAAAATGCATCTGAAAACTTTTTTATTTTTAAAAACTAATCCTTTACATTTGAGTTTGCACATCTTTTAACTCAATGTGAATGTTTTTGTGTTTTATTGATATGCTCTTTTGAAACATTATTTAAAAATTAAATACAGTGCCAAACATAAAACCAGCAGAAAAGTGTTGCCTAGAATATAATAATTTTAGTGTTTTGCTTCAGAATGAGGTAGTTGGGTTTTTTTCAGGAAGCCACTGAAATTGGAGTCTATTTCGATTGGCCAAAAACTTGTTTGGAATCAGGTAGAATGCTGTTGCATGGAAAAATTAATGTAGTGATACAGTGGTCATCATAGTAGATTTTCCTTTCAAAATTATCACCTGATTTTATCCATTGTGGTGAGTGTCCTGAATGCTGCTCTAGCTTGTGCCAGTTGCTTGAAGTCTCTAAGCAGGTCTATGGCATGATGTTTATATCCCTGCATGATCTCTTCACTAGCAAGTAACAATAGCTTGGTGCTGAAGTAGTTTCAGGGAGCAGTCTCCTTGTACTTGACGATTCTGCCTGGCAGATGATCTCCTTAAGAAATATCTTTGAATAGCAGTTGTAGTAGAGGTCTTTTCTCAATGAGGGAAAAATGGAACTGTTGAGTATTTGAGAGGAGACACTGTTGCTACGGTTTAAAAGCTGCTGTACAGTAGAGAAGGCTCTTGCTTGTGTCAAAATATACTACTTTTGTACCACTGGCAAGTTAAATGTATGTGAAGTTTCAGAATAAATACATTTTGAAACAATAAGCATTGTTTCTAAATACCATTTTTTCTTTGCACAGTATGAATTCAGTGTGATCTTTGATACAAGCCATTTGTCTGGGCAGGAAGAAATGCTTACATTCCTTGTCACTGCACAAAGGTAAGGGAACTTCTATAGATCTTGGTGACTTGGGAATTCTTTGTTGAATGAAATGTGCATTGCATGTACTTGATGGTTATGTGGTATTAGTTGTAGACACGTGTAGTAGAAGAGAATGTGTATTTATTTTGATAATATAGAGTAACCCATATGATGCAGCTTTCTGAAAAATTTGATAGGGTCATACTTAGGTTCTCTTTGTCAGACAGTTGCAATTCTGAAGGAATTTTGTGTTCTCCTGGTCAGAATGAACTTGTGTTTCTGTGTCCATCCTTTTGGGCCCTTTATCAAGCTCAGCTCAGCTGCAGCTGACAATCACCACCAGGCAGACCCATTTGTTCCAGTATTTGAATGAAATAAGCATGCGTGGATCCAAACCAAAAAGAGAAATGCTTTCATCAGATGGTGTGGTATCTCATCGACAGTTTCAAAGTTGCATGTCTATTTTTTCCTCCTCTGGATCTTCAGAATGTAATGACAGACTTCCTGAAACAGCTGAGTTGAGTACTTCCCCTAGGGCACTTGGAGCAGTCATTGAAGTACAGTGATGCCAAATGTGCATGCAAGGGATTTTATCTCAGAAAAAATAAAAAGGTCACGTACATGGCCATTCATGCTTTATGCCTCCCAAGATAATGTGCCACAAAGAAGCAATCTCCATGTGTCATTCAATCATAAGGACTGTCATCATGCCTATGGGAACTAAACGTAGTACCATTGCATTAACTTGAGCCTTGAACTGCTGAATTAAGCGTGTGACTGGTTCCTGCTTCCACTTATTGCAAGAGTGGACCAGCTTCATGCCCTCTTTTGTCAAAATCAGGATCACCAGCCTGAATTTTCCTCTCCAATTCTACAACAACTCGCTGACCAGCTAGAAATGAGAGATAAGATACAGCAGTTGCTGAGTGACTGCTCTCACAAGGCATAGTCCTCCTTGCAGTGACAGCTGTAGATGGGAATAGGATCCTGCAACATGTGGGGCTGGTATGAAACACTGAAAATGAGAGCATGCATCAGAGGGGAGAGACTATTTCACTCACATTCGAGAAGTTTTATTCTCCATGAAGAGAAATTCATCATATGTTCAGATGAGCCTGTGATGCTTCAGGTCAGGGAGATGCATCAGTATTTGCCAGGTGAATGCCAGGTGGTGCAAAGATAGGACAGCACTACTATAATTTTGTGCAGCCTGTGTTTTCCAGATTGCACTGCTCCTTGCCATTGAGAGGGATTTCCTCTGTAACTGCACTCCTTATATTTCTGTGTCCTAGCAATGAGAAAGGTTAGCCAGTGCCTTTAGGTGGAGCCAAGAAATAAATAGTTGTTTGTACACATAGTATGAATACTCAGAGGGGTTAAGAGAAAGTTTCTCATTTCAGAAGGATGGGCAGGAGGACAGTTGTGTTTTGAAGGATTTGTCTGAACATCCAAAGCCAACAGTTCTCAGTGCTGATTACCTCTGTTTTCTCTGTGACTTCATGAAAATCATTCAATGCTATCAAATTAATTCAATAAAGTCTTCCTACTACAAGTGTTGCAGAGAGACCAGAGATAGAATCAGTGATATGGAAACTGAGAGGAAGTTACTGTGCTGTTGCCAGACTGCAATGAGTGGGGATGTTGTTTCCACACAAAACTCGAGCAAGTCTGGCAAGAATGGCTGCATGCGAGAAGCTATGCCATGCTGTCAGGGAAATGTAAATATTGCCCTTCAAGAGGGCATTTAATTCTCTCCCAAATATGGCAGTAGTATCTGTAACAAGACTGATTCAGTAGTGGGAGTGATCAGTTTGAGGCAGGACTAAACACTTACTCTGTTTAAAAAAAAAAAAGACAAAACAAATCCAAAACAAAAAAAACCAAGAAACCCTGTTCTGCTCTTCCTGGTCTGCACTATTTTTCTAGAACTATATTCACTGAGCTATATTCTCAGTTTCTGACAGTACTGTTCCAGTTGAAACAGAAAAGCACATACCCATGAACCCTGCTTTTATGGAATTCCACGTTTTATTCTGCATACCACCATGGTAGCTTGGTATTTATGCTGGATGAGAAATATCTGTTTTGGTTTCTTTTTTGAGCGTGTTCAGAGGAAAAGCTTTTATTAAATGGGTTTTTCCTGTTAGTGGAGTTTTCCATCTGGGCCACAGGTTTATTAGCAGACATGGCCAATGTGTCTGTTGTAGAAGGCTTAGCTGTATCCAGGCATGCGTGTAGCAAGAATGCTCTGGTTTTCTAATCTGAGGAACTCATCGTCTGTATGGAACTCCTTGGGATTTTACTGCCTGTTATTGCTGTCTGATCTGTCCTCAAATAAATAGGATCATTGCTTTTGTTTTGAGAGTTTGATTTGTGAGTAAATCCAAAGAACTCCAAGACAAAAGTGATTCAAGAGTCACTGCTGAAGAATTAGGAAGTATCTGTAATATATCTTTTGCGATTGTTCTTCTGAGTTGTCACTCACCAAGCAGACCCACTATCAGAATAAATACAGGTTTGCGTATTGGGCATGCATTTCAAGAAGCTTTCTGAGACTACATACAGAAGTATTCACACTAAAATAAACTGACTCAAATGAGAGATGATTTCTTAGTTCTCTCTCTCCTTCTGGCTTTTGACTAGTTGAGACAAATGCCTTTTAAAATGTAAATTAGAAATGCTTTCATTTTGGCAACTAAATACAGGCAGAGGAGTGGAATTGCTGAGAAACTGTGGCCAGTTCTGTATGTTTCTCTCACTCAAAAACCTGCTTGTGCTGACACCGAAGTGATGGCTGTGATACAGTTCAGGTACACTGGAAGCACAATTTAATTTACTGAAGTCAAGACTCTCTGTGAAGTGTGTGTATTCCTCCCAGAATGACATGCAGTCAAACTGGGATAAAATGGACCCTTGCATCGGAGCCTCGATGTCCTCATTTCTTTCTGGTATGATGGCTGCTGTCATTTGGCCCAGCGCAGCCTCAGAACACATGCTGTGCTCTCTACAAAGTGGTATGAACAAATGTAACTCTTAATCTTTAAGAGGCTTCTTAAGGAGAGCTGACATCACTTAAATGGAGAGGTGCAGAAGCAGAAAGGTGGTAGCTGTGATATACTGCAAAGGCTGTCAATTTACAGCAATATCTATTTTTCCTTTCTGGCACAGTGGAAACCTAGAACGCTCTGAATCTCTGCATGATAATACTCTAACCCTGTCAGTGCCCCTGATGCATGAAGTGGACTCATCTATCAATGGGTAAGTACTAGTCACCAAGTAAAAGCAACAATAATAATAATAATCCTAAAAATAACATCCAAGTCTCTTCTGGTGAAAAACTGAATTCTTTACTTTGTTTACAAGTGGCCAGACTGTTGTTTTTTTTCTAGATTCCCAGACTCTGGAAATACATACAACCTCATTCATTATCTGGGAAATTTTTATGGCATGCCTTTCATTCCAACACTGTATCTCTTTCTCACTCCTTTCTAGTTAACACTAATTAGTTACCATTACATATATAGCAGGCATGTTAGTGATGATATTTGAATTCACTTGATTTTGTTGATATAAGGGCATGTCTTTAAGGATATTGTTGAGGATCACCAGGCCAAATGTTAGGGTCAAATGTCCTGGGATTTGAAGGTTTGGTGGAGTCTAGTTGTTAGCCTTTCTGTTTAGTGTCACCATAAGAATTTGCTTCTGTTTCTGTTCATTTTTCCAGTCCCTGTGCTCCCTATTATGTGAAGTATCTGAATACCAACTGAGAAGCATCACTCACCCTTTGACTGTAATGCTTGTATAACAGATAGCTATTGTTCTCTCCTAAGGGCTGTAAATCTGCAAGTTCTTGCTTTTTTATTCAGTACTTTTCCCTTCCAGTTCTGCACTGCAGTCTTAAATCTAGAATTAAAGATTTGTGTTCAGTCCTAGCAGATAGATAGTGCTTTAGTCAAACCTGGAGTACTAGTTGCTGGAGGTGAATTAGTATCCACATAGACTGAGAATGCTGATATTCATTCTTAAACTGTGGTGTTCCCAAGAGGTCAGTCTCTGTTTTAGTCACCCTTTATGACAACCTCCAGGGAATTGTCTACATTACCAGTGCAGGGTAGCATCAGTGGGAAAATGTTCCCTTGACCAGTAAAACATGCACAGGAACAGAGTTGGTGATTCAGCTGAAAAGCTGGGTAAGCTGATTAATGGTCAAGTCTAGATTTTGCACCATAATGCTTATTTCTTGTTGCTTAAAAATGAAATCCTTTAATTACTGCCACAGTATTCAGAATGGGTAGGTGATGTGCCTGAGCCTGCTCAGAGAAGTGAAAAGTGCTGACAGACTTTACAAGATGACTAGCAAAGTCAAAAATCTCTATATTGAGAGTACAGTCTCAGCAGTGTGTTCTGGGAATTTTTGAGTGGTTTCATTGTTGATTATGCTGAATTATGCTTTACAGGTGTGAATGCTTTAATCTATCTTCAAGTCTGTTTGTCAGCTACAGAATAATGCATGCCAAAAAAACTAAAAGAACTTTTTCACTTCAGAATATACTTTTTGGAAGCCCATGGTCTCTAAATTTATAAGCTACACCCAACTGACTGTGTGGATTATTCTTGTCTTTCTCTTACACAGGGCTTAGTTAATTCAAGTACAGATAGACGTACAACTGCCAGGGAAAAGACAGGTTTATCAGAGGGCACAGCATTATATTAGTGGTATTAATTTATGGGACAGGGTATTTTAAAAACTAATTTTTATCAGCAACCATGTAGCTGCGTCATAAATAGCCCAGGAGGGCTTGTACCGTGATTGGGAGGAGACTTCTGGCATGATACTGTAAATGGGAGGATAAATCTGCGTCTTGCTGTTTTCCCTAGTAATTCCTGGCATAGGATGCAAGCAGGAAAAGGGGAAATGTACCTAAACAGGCTCAAAATCTTGTCTCAGAAAACTCAGACAGAAAAGTTTTAGGCAGTCCTTCACCGAGGTTTGTCTGAAATTACACAAGGACCCTTTTGAGCCAATGAGGCAGCTTATGATTAGAAGGAGGCACAAAGGATGCTTAAAGAACTCCTAGTTCTGCAGGATTTCCAGATACTGTGTTGTGCTTCTAAGTCTTTTCTGATAAAATCCTACTGGGTTTTACTTTGTGATAAGACAAGAAGAGTAATTGAGGTGAGTTGGCCTGTGTCACTGTAGTTGAAAGGAAGTTATATCACCCTCTTTTCTATAATCAACTGCTAATCATAAAAGTAGTAAAGCTTAGATAATTAATTTTTGCAATGCTTGGTTAGAACTGAAATGTTACTTTAGTGAATATGTTATTGAAAGTATTCCTATCAATTACTGTTTTGTCAGGTTAACTTGATAGTGCTATGATTTCATGTGTTAGGTGAATTGTCCGTGGTAGGGGGACCCTGGAGAAGAGGTTTTGTGGTAGAAAAGGAGAAGAAGAGATAAGTGGTCAGAAGAAATCTGCTTCAATACTGGGTCAGCTGAGATGCTGCTATTGTATCCTAGTGGTGTCAAGATGAAAAAAAAGGAAAGATTAATGTCAAAAGGTCCCATTCCACGACCAGAAAGTGAGGAGTGCATTCAGCTTGCCACTGATGTATTTAATTTTGGTGACAAGTAAAGCCTACTGAATCTGTTTCTTGATCTTTCAGAGAAGTCTTCCCTACTTCATTTTTCTATGGTGATTCTGTGGAAACATCTAACTTTGTTCAGCTGGAAAACCACGAGTGCCTTTTCCAGTCTCTCAACTTCACACTGCAGGTAAAACTGATCCCTGTTATGATGGCTTTGCTAATTTACAGTGCATTCTGGCTTTGAATCCCTTTCATTTTAATTGTGGTGTGAGCTTTGGTGTATGCCTCTAAATCCCCATATACTGTGCTTGATTGGATGCCATATTTACTGTATGCAGGGATGGAATATTTCCTTATCTGAATATGTTAGGAGAATTGTAAATAGGGTATTTTACTTCCATATGAAAGAAGCTGTAATTTATTAATAGTAATTTATTCCTGTTTTATGTTTCATCGTGTTCTGAGTAAAAAGCTCTAATTACTCAAGTGCCCTGGACAAGTCATGGGTTCAAAAAGGAGTAAAGACTTTTTAGTGGCATGGTTACTGAGCAGAGGAGTGGATAAGACTTTATCTGTGAGAACAAACACATACCCATGCAAGGGATTCAGACTTGCTGAATGTACTCAGTGTGGAAATATTTATAGCACTACTGATATGTGTACAGCATAGGAAAGAAACTGTAACACTAACAAGACAGGTGTAAGTAGGTTTCATTAAATGTCTTACAGAATCTTGATATTATAGTTTACACTTCACCTGGCAATTAGATGGGCTGCTGATGTGACAAAGCATATGGATGATTTATTCTAGCAAACTTCTGTGATGCAGCCACAATGAACTTGTCGAACTGCTGTGACTGAATTTATTACAAGCACTTCAAATCCTTTTTGACCACTAGATGGAACCAGGGAATGATAAATCATGCAGAGAAGGAGGAATCATTTATTGTGAAAAATAGTGTTTTGCCTGTTTTCCCCTTTCTGTTCTCCTAGGCATGGATGCCACTCAGCTCATAATGAATAACACATGTCTGCCTCCATTTACAATCTGAGGCCCAGAGCAATTAAGCCCCCACTGTCATGCAGTGCCCTTAGCTATTTACTAAAAGGGAGTGAAAGCAGGATTTCAGGACATTAAAGCTTTTGTGAAACAGGCTATTAATTCTCCTAATTCTGATTTCATTCTTTAGAGTTTATAGGTCTTCCCCTCTCCTATAGCCAGTTATTGTTAAAGAAAAGATATAGAACAGATATACTAATGTTTTAACTATCTGAATATTTTCAATAAAACAAAGTAATAATAGGTAAGTGAGAGAGGATCTGTGTATTGGCAGAGACATTTGCCTTGCCCCATCCTGTTGTCTCTCATGCACACACAAGTCACAATATTAATACATTTTTTTTAGTATATGCATAATTTTTGTGGGGTAACAATATGTGCAATGAAAATGTCTTTTCTGCATTAACTCATATCTGATCTTAGTGAGATTTTTTTTTAATGTCTGACACATTATGTTTGTATTTCATGTAGCATTTATCATATTTCATTGTAGTGGGATTTCTCCCCATGCCTACAGCCTCAGGGTTTTTGTAAGGATTTGGCATTGTGAACTGATTATCAGTCAGACATCTCTTCAAATATAAACAGTGTTTGAAAAATAAAACCTGTTGTATTTAATATTTGTTAATTACACAATTAACAACTGATGGCTGCATCTTTTGACAGTACTGTCTTAGTGAGATAAATATTCCAATGGGTTTAATAGTTCTCCTGCATGCTTTTAAATATGTGGTGTTAGAAACAATAGGGAAACGCTTTTCCTAATAAAAAAGTGTAGGTAGGCATTAAAGCTTATTTTCATGGAAATTATTGCATGAATTGCTTCTTTTCAGCGAAAACCCACAGATTTTCACTGGATGCATTTCAGTGGAAATTCTTTCAGGTTTTGTTGAAAATTTGTGGGAGGTTTTGATAGAAAGCCTGCATTTCCCACTTTGAGTTTCATTTAGCTGGAAACCCCAGAACTTGAGTGGAGGTTGTTCATGTGCATTTTCTGGCAACTCAGCAAGCATGCAGTGTGGCAGTCACAATTATCATTACTTTGGCTTCTGTTTTCCATGAGGAAAACATATGTAGAGTACAATGCAGTAGTTACCAGATGGAAATGAGAATGTTGACTGAGATAGTTACCAAAATACTCTGAGTGCTACCAGTGTCTCTGGATATGAGGCCAAAACCTTGTGCTGCTTGTATTGATGAATATTAATTATTCTGCAAAACTGCTTGTCACCTGATCTATGATATGTGCCTAAAGACTGTTAGATGAGCTAAATGTTGTCTTTATCTTACTGCTTACAGAAGAATCCATATTCTGAAGACACTTTAAAACTTGGACAGTGTTTAAATGTTTTTAAATTTTCTTACACTCCCACCCCTGGTTGTGCAAGATTTCCCATTTGTGCATAGTCATATATGTAATTTGATTTTTTTAATCTTTGATTTTACATTTATACACATTTTTATCTTACAGGTTTACAATGCTGGACCAAGTACTCTCCCTGGAGCTTTTCTTGACATTTCATTTCCAAACCGCCTCTCAGCCACCGGAGCTGAGATATTTCATGTTCAACAGATGATGGTGAGTACATTACTGTGCACGGAGAGCCACTAAAAGCTAGCATTGATTGAAAAAAATATGCAGCAGACTACATGAATCAGTTGCTTTTCTAGACAATAAAAGGTTCTTTGTATCTGTGGTCAGATCATCGTAAGCAGCTGAGCCCCTCCAGCTGCTGAGTGCTGTCCCTCACCTAGGGCAAGCAGCCAGTTCCTACAATGCAATGTAAAACTAGGTCAGGATACTCTTGAAAGAAATATGGAGATCATTTCCCTGAGTCACACCTCCAAAGAGGATTGAGTTTTAACCAGTCTTCAGTGGTTAAATGATGTATGTAATAACAGCAGGTTGTGTTACCAGGCTGACTTAACGTTCTCTGTATTTTTCTGTGGCTAGCTGCTAGTGAGGTCTGAGTATGCTATCAATGTCTAGTTTTCTAAAGTCCATATTAGAATTTTCTTTTCCTGTAAAAAGAGTGTTCTTTTTACAAAAGTATGTAACAGACAAATTTATTCTTTCAACTCAGTGTTTTTCAAATAGTAATTTTGTGTTGACTACAAAGAAAATTAAATTGTGAGAAAATTTTCACTTCTAATACTTTCAAAGCTTTTCTGAAACTACTAAAATGCCATCATTTATATTGTGGTAGCCAAGAGAGGGAAACCTCACTACTGGGGTAAATTTATTGCTGAAATTCAGAGCAGTTTGTCTTTGTGAGATGGAACCAGCTCTATGGGCTACTTGAAAAAAAAACTATTTTACTTTGTTGTTCAGACCTTTGGGATGAGAAGTATTACCACCCCTCCTATGCTGTCACTGAATCTGTGTAAATATAGATCCTACCTAATCAGGCTTCCAGGATTTGTGCTGTGGAAATGTAGGACAGAAATAAATATGTGACTTACAGATGGGAATTAAAGACACAGTAACTGAGGAACATATTTGGGATATTGTATGAGGTACCAGTATTGTGTAGGCTAATTAAATTCTCCAACTAGACTGTATTAATTCTCCAGCCTATGTATCATTTTCCATAGTACTGCATTTTGATGTTTTATTTAGTTCAGCCTTATACCTAGAAGATCACCTTACCTTCTGCACTTTGCCTGTCAAAGGATTGTGACCTTTTTACTTGTGCTGTGGGTGTGTGTCTATCTGGCCAAATGTCGGTGTCTTCTCTGAAGTTAGTCATTCTATAGATTCCTACATAGCCAGGAGAGAGTAATAGAAAACTTATCCCATCTAACTTAGGGTGTGATGAATTCCTTCTATAAAGGTATTAGTAGAATTTCTTCCCTACACTGAAAGGGTTATCAAGCATTGTAACTTGCTGCCCAGGGGATGGGTGAGGCACCATCCCTGGGGATATTTAAGAGATGGGTAGACACAGAGCTTAGAGATATGATTTAGTCATGGATACTCTCAGAGTTAGGTTGGTGGTTGGACTTGATGATCTAAAAAAGTTCCATTCCAACCAAAGCAATTATATGATTCTTGATACTGTTTTTCCTCTCTGTTGGTTCTTTTACAAGTCTGGGCAAAGAGAGGCCTTTTTTACACACTGAATTAGCTGAGGTGTGTACTATCCACCACATAGATAATTTCCAGTCATAGTTTGTAATTTCTATGAAAGACTCGAAATTACACTGGCAGTGATAGGCCTACATAGTTTTGAATGTCTGTTAGAAAAACAAGGCAAAATCATTAAATCCCATTAGTCATGAGTTCTGTGCTAATGTATGTTCACAGAATTTGTATCCCTTTTCCCCAACAACAGGCTGTGTTTTGCAACACGTTATATGATGTCTTTCTTCTACTGTGAAGTTTGTCTTTGGAGAAATTTCAAACTGATGTTGTGAGACCTGTTTGGATTGCAGGCTGAAAGTGGTAGTAGATAAATATGTATCATTTCAATGACTGATTTTGGGTATGTGATCAGTAGAAGTCCAATACATGACTTTTTGAGCACCTCTGAAATGTTACTAAATGTTATCCAAGCAAATCCTGTCTGGGATAGTGGTTATCCCTGCTTTACAGATAAATAATTGAAGCACCAAATGGTTTGCCTGAGGTCACACAGGTAATTTGTGTCAGAGCCAGGCAGTGAACCCACTTCTCCCCAGTCTTACTATTCTAATAGGAAAAGCATCCTACTCTCTTGCCTCCCGCCTCTCTCACACCGAGTTTTTGTTGACTGAAAAGGGAACTAAAATCGTGGAGCTTTTCATTTTTTCACAGACCAAATACATTTAAACAAACAAACAAACAGAAAGATCCCTTAAAAGCAAGCAGACTGGAATGATCTTTAGAAAATAGAACAGCTTTTTTTCAAGAGTATTTTTGTAAGCATAGTCATTGTAAATTTCAAGCTTTTGCTTATTTTGAACTTCCTGAAATCTAGACTGCCGTCAAGGTGATAATAACCTTTCAGACAGCACAGATTTCCCTATAATTATATCTCTATACCTATAATCCATGTGTTCCATGTGTCCACACTGCCAGAACTTTCAAAATAGCTGTCATTAATACAGAGGATTAGGAACTATCATTTTTCTACAACTGAAATGTTGATACAGCATTTGAGATTTCATGACATCAGGGTTTTGTTTTATTTTCAGCTAATAATTATTTTTCTGCTTCTGTGATATACAGGACAGCAGTGAAATTTATGGGGGAAAATGTATAGTAAAAGCACTGCAGTTTGTGTCTCAAATACACATACAAGATAGGACTAGGAGCTAATTCCTTCACATTGCATTGAGTGATCTAGTCTTTTAGTCTCAAAAAAATAATACACAGGAGAGAGTTACATATGGTCCATGGAATGGTTTGTATCTCTAGGAGGTGTTGATAGGAATTACTATCTTTCTGCTCTTAGAGGAAATGATTACCCTCATGCTTCCTCTGTTCCTGTTGCTCAAAGCTTTTGGCTTTATTGCAGAAACTGCTTTAAGATTTTCTTCCAGAGAAATTCAGGTCACAGAGACGTTTTGACATTTGTAGTTCTGCCTTAGGGATGTTCAGATGCTCTTCAAGGGATCTTGGGGTTTCTGCAGCACTTCCTCCAACAAAACCCTTAATATACAAAGGAAACATGTCAATTGTGAAAGTCAAAAGTAAAAGGAAGTGGACAATCAAAATAAAACTAGAAAAAAAAAGTGCAGTGTATTTTGTCCCTATCAGAATTTTTAAACCAAGATGCAATGCTAGAGATTTTACAAATAATTTTAATTGGGGGATTTCACCATTGTTGCTCATTTTACTTGGTAGATAGAAAAATTTTGCAGAGGTTAATGATACTTTGGAAACAGGTAAGACAAATTAGTACTTGTTTCTTTTAATGTACTTTAATTGCTTTCTTACAGAACTTAGAAGTCAACTTAAAAACATAATAAAAACAGTTACAGTTTACAGCTTGTAACACTATAGGTGATAGAAGAGCTTCACCCAAACAGAGCAAAGTTAGTAATAGTAATGTGTACTTTCCACTCTTCAATCCATTGATTATCTATTCTTCCACAAAGGAAAACAGTGCTCGTTATGCTTGTGTGTTTTGATTTTGAACTGAAAGATTAGTAATTTCCTTTGGGTATCCAGCTAATTTGGAGGGCAAGGGAAGTGCTGCTTAACTTTCCAGCCAAGGAGTTGCTTTCTGGGGCATCCAAAATGATTTTCTCAATGGGACTTCCTACCAAATTAGCCAGGGTATTTCCTGAAGCTGTTGGCAAATTAGCAGTGTGGCTGGGATTACTCTGATGCTGGCTTTATGGAACTGGATCAGATTGTTGCCTTCCTATTTATTTTATTTCCAGCAAAGGTAAACACAATTATGAGGAACGAGGGACTAAGTTGGAACACCAAGTTTGCCTGTTTGAACTGAAAGCCAGCTGCAGTGCAAGCAGATGATCCTCACACCACCTCCAGTGGGACCAAGCTCTTGCAGGGCTGCCAGGCTGTTTAGACTCCAGTCAGATAATTGTCACCAGAATCAAAGATGCACAGTGTTAATCCAGAGCAAGTTCCATATGTGCTTGTTGGTTTTTCACAGGAGTTATTGATCTTTTTATTGTGTACATCATGCAGGTCAACAATTATTGAGCCTGTTTAGGTGAATCCATGCTGGGGATATAAGGAACTGCATTATTAGCATTGCTGAGATAAGTATCTTGTTGGAAAGTGAGATGCACTCATTGAAAGGCAGTCTCTTCTGAGATCTTGCTGTCTAGGCAATGAAATAAAGGGGAATTTGGAGAAAGAGTGTAGATGGACAGAAGTACAGTCCCCAATCTTGTGATGAGAAACTCTCTCGCTGCATGTAACATTTGATATCTCAGTGTACTAATTACTATTTTAGTAATTGCTAGTCATAAAATATTTTAAAGTTACTATGTTCTCTTACTCTAGTTGTCACTGGAGAGATGACAGGCATAGAAACAATTCTGGAGAAACAGTTGTCAGTCTCCATTGACACTGCAAAAGCCATTTAGTTTCCATGAGTTTCCCTAGATGGATAAGCTCAGACTTTGAGAATCATCTCCAGAGGGCTAAAAATGGGTTAAACCTACTCTCTTGAGCCCTGCATCCATTAATCTTGAGTGTGCCAGTTAGCTCAAGCTCTTAGTTCATTGTCTAGTGTTCCCATCACTCTTTGTTTGGGGAGCAAAATAAAAAGTCCTTCTGTTAGAAGGACAAACAGAAGTCCTCCTATTATGCTTGGCATATTCACTTCATGCTTCACTTCTCCTTTCTTCTGTATGAGTAGGCGAGACCTGATTGTGCCTTTGTGAAAGCTGAGTGTCAGTAGGATTTAAAAAATAATGAAAAACCAAATTAGAGATGAATTAACACTGTGGAAGAGTTGAAGACAATTCTTTTTCCAAGTTACATGGTTGTCTGAGCCATGGAGCTGTAGAAGAGCTTGTCGTGTTCAGCAAGGAAAGCTGGTGAAATGAACTTTATTTTCTTCCTGTGAACACTGAAACAGAAGTAAAATTAAGTTACTCCCAGAATCACAAGTCTTTCCTGGCTGATGACAGGTTGCATTTTTAAGGCCAGATTTGTATAGCACTCATGTAATTTTTCTTCCTGGTGTTTGCACAGTCATGTCTGTAAGGAGTAGAATGACATTAAAGGGAAGAATTAAAGCTTCTTGTGTCATTTGTTGAAAGGTCCCAGGCTGCTTGAGGTTTTTCTACACTTTTTTAATGAAAAAGAAATATTTGCAGTTTTAAAACCATCAATGTAATTTTGCTTATTATTTATAAGTAAATAAGGGTAAGAATAAGATGCTATCGTATTGCTGATATTCAACACTTAAGCAAAGGAGAATTGTCAGGGCTCTCTAAAGTGCCAGTAGTACATGAGTTCTCCTTCAAGCCTAAGTTGTGATTGTTAGATTCACTGTTGCCCATTCCATTTACAGAGGTGAACCTATAGATTACAGAATCATAAGATGATAAGGGCTGGAGAATATGCCCGGAGATCGTCTAGTCTGAAACCCTGCCACAGCAGGTTCACATAGAACGGGTTGCTCAATAATGTGTTCTGTTGGGCTTTGAGTATCTTTGGAGACAGAGATTCCACCAACTCTCATTATGTAGGAAACTCCTTGTTAGATGGCAACAGGTTTTAAAATTACTCAATTTCTGTCTTTGGAGTTTCAGATCATGGCTCTGAAGACATGTATACACAGTCCTAGCATGTGAAAATATAAGTATTTGCTGTTAGTACTTGTAGGAATTCTTTTGCCAGCAGCAATTTATGATGGTGCTGGTTGCCACTGTTAGTACAGGGCTTGTAAAGGAGCATTTTTGATCTGCAGCAAGATTTATTTTATCCCTTTGTGTTAGTCATCCCCCCTGTAGCCTCTTCATTTCAGTGATTGCAATACACACACTCACATACTCATACTTTGGCACTGTGTTTAAAGGCATAGCTGGATTTCTGGAGGAAATTATTCATTCCGGGGAGTGTATTGTACAGAAACTTCCTGACCTTCCTGCCTCCATTGCTTTAATTGCTTCTTTAAATGACCATTCCAAAACATTTTCATTAGGCAGTTGGAGTTGTTCTCCCCCGCCCACACTGAAGAACATCTCTGATAGCAATGGAATCTGGCTTTGCCTGGGAGCCCTGTCAGTAGCAGGAGAAACGGATTCATCCACTCTGTCCCAGGATGACTGTAAGGAGAAGTAGGAGCATGCACCATGGCCACCTGAGGCATGAGAAGCATGCCTCATCTCTAAGGCAGGAGAAGCAGGACCCCAAAGCTCAGAAGAGCTCTCATAAATGTCTTCCTAATGTCAGTATGATAAACTAAAGCTCTTTCAGTGAAGAGGAACTTAGCTCTTATATGAGATTTCATTGTTACCCAGGAAGGGTTGCCTGGCCTTAAAATTAAGTTTTTCCTGAGTTAGGACCTTAAAATAAATCCAAAGTGGGAAAAAAAATCATTACATATTTGCTTTATATATGCCTTGGTTAGAGTTCACTGCGTTTACAGTGCTGGAAAAGAAACTTCTCATGCATTGCTGGATGTTGCCTTCTAACTATAGCAGGACTATTTAATAAGGTAGAAAGTTTCCTGTGACTTCCTAGTTTGGATTTTTAGATAGAACCAGATTTGGGCAAATTCTGTGACATTTTTACTTTGCTTTCTCTGAATCTTCTAGTAGTGAGTGTCCTGTAGTATTTACATAAACATTGGGGTTTTTTCCATAAATGCTAGATGTTCATAGAAGGAAGATTTTGAATATAGAAAGGTAGGTCTGTCATTCAAGAAAGAATGGTACTATAAGGGCAATCAAAATAGGCAGAAATGCTTGGTGGTCTACATATTGAATCAGAGCATGGCAAGACTTGTCATGTCCAGTTGTGACCCACTTTCAAGTAACTCCTGAACTAAAGAAGTCAATTTTTTCAAATTACTCAGCTACTGACATTTTCCAACAACACCCTTCCCCTCATATTAATGACTTAGCAATACAATTGGGCACTCTAATTATTACTGAAAGTGTTGCTGCTTTGTGAATTGCCTGTAGTTCCTATTTTCCTGCCTGAATATGTAAAAAATACAGTTTTGAAAAAGATTACTGATTTGCTGTTTTATAAAAGTAAATAAACATAAACAAGTCATAGGAATCATAGAATGGTTTGGATTGGAAGGGACCTTAAAGATCATCTAGTTCCAACCCCCCTGCCATGGACAGGGACACCTCCCTCTAAGAAGCTACATTGAGCCACTAAGACTTACATTAGCTCTACTAATGGTTTGGTAAATACTACATTAATAAGAAGTTTTGCTGAGATAGGGAAAAAAACATGCAGTAGACTTTTTGTAGGATTCCCAGGAAGAGAATACCCTTGTGAAGGAACTACTGAATGAGAAAAGGTGTGCATGAAATTTTATTTTCATTTATTTCTATCTATTTATTCATTATAGAAGGAGTATGAAAATTACACCATTTCACCATTTTCTCATTTCCTGATAAAAAACAATGAAGCAGGACATTCGCAAAAGATGTGATTAATTAATTATTTTAAACATATGTGGCACTTTTAAATGCTTGTTCATAAACTATCATTTTTATTTCATAAATAATGTATAAGATTTATGGTTAAAATGTAAATTTAGAAATCAAGAAAGGAAGGGTTCAAAACAGTTGTATCTGTTTATATGAACTCTACACATTAAAAGATGGAAGAATCATTTGATGGAAGAAACTTATCTCGTGTTCATGTATCTGAGTGGAAATAAGCATATTTTGTTAGAGTTACCTCCTGACCTTGTAAATACATCATTCCAACTTTGTGTAAGGTATTGGATTACTATCAAAATTATCAACAAACCATTTGATAGGGGACTAAGAATCCTGAGAATTTAATGGAAACAAAGCACATATTCTGTCTAGTTTGAAATACCCCACCATCACCCCATCTCCCAGGAAAATTTTTTAATGAGAATAAATCATTTTATCAAGTGTCTAATAAGTTTGTCAGCAAAACTATCCTCTTGGAGGTCCTGCCTTCTCTCCACTGCCCCTAGAGCTTAGAACTTTGAGCTGATCTTGCCCACCTTTCCTGTGCATTTAAATACCTCCTTTAGCAGAACATCCCACCCGAGTTGTTTAAATCCTAAAGGGAATGTATTTATCTGCACAAACTTTTCATCCTAACATCAACATAACCCATGAGAAAAGCCCAGCAATTAGGCAAAGAAAAATCATGGATTTCTTAATGGTTTATGCACCAAAGGGAGGGCTGTAGAAGATGTGCTGAAGAATGGTAGGACCTAACTGAAAGTAGCACAGAACTCCAAGTGATCTCAGAGGCTTTTCAAATAGATATGAACCTTTAGATTTGTTTGTAACATCATTTGTTGTTCAAGCACTTCATGGTTCATCTTGAGTAGAGGAAATGTACCTCATGGTGGCTCTCACTGTTAAAGACTGATAAATAAGGATCACATGAATGTTAGAGGTAAATTGATGATGTTCATTCATTCTTATGGTTTCTGTGGACCTCTCAATAAAGCATGGTCATAGTCTTTCTTCTCATGCTATATTTGTGTTGGTACCCTCTGTCTAGTAAAAAAGCCTCTCTTGTAAGGTAAGGTACTTCAAACAGGGTATCTTTGCTCTTCTCACTGAGCTGGGGAAGCAGCTCTAGTTCTTGAGAGCAGTGCTTCTGGGGGCTACTTCTGAGTACAATAAGCAACCAAGTTAGAGTACAATTGTGACTAACATGCATGTTCTTATTTTTGGCTCAAGCAGCAGGAGCCAGAGCTGAGGAGGGATGTTCCTCTATCCTCCTTTAATGCTTTTGCTGGTTAAACCTTGTCTCCCATGGCCCTGTAAGTTTTCAACATTGGATCTGTGAAGTACTGCATTTCTTTATTGCTACGTGTAGTTGAAATCCTTCAAGGGCTGTGTAAAATGGGTTAATGTTAAAAGTTCTTTTCTGTTGTTTCAGTGGCTCTTAAATTTATTGCCAGAGTCAACAAAACAGTTCTAATTTAAACATCCTTCATTATCTGTGAATATTAAACATTTTTGGCATATGGAACAAGTACTCAGATAATGTATTTACATAACTTATTTGTCTACTGTCGAAAGTCTGACCTTGTCTGGAATTTCTTGTGAGTACTCTTTTTTATTTTTCCTCAGTGTGTGTGACATGTTAGATTAACCATGACTATCAGTTTATCTCTGTTCACTTACTAAAGGGTGAATCAGTATCTTTGAATCAGGATACATGTATATGTTTTTTCTCTGATATTAGGATGAATGTTCTGTGGTTAGCAACAAAAACAAACAAAAGTGGATCTGTTATTTGTTACTGAATTTGCAAACTTGAACCACTGATTAGCCATCTGATCAAAAATAAAACAGTAAAAAAACTTAGTAAGAAAGGAGAAATATGTAAAAACTATCTGGCATCAATTTCAAGAAGAAACAGCCAAGTTGTCTTTCGGATCCAGCATACCTCAGGGCTGATGCGAAAGGCATCCATTTTGGAGTTGAACTATGTTAACAATTTTGTAAAATAATTGACCTGTGCTCAGACCTTGAGTATGTTTCCTGCAGCTAAAATTGTCTTTCTAAATATCTTATGTCTCACGATGTTTTCCCTGAGCTTGTTCCCATGCTTTTTCTGTGATCAGAGGTGGGTTTCATTTCATCACATTGCACTCACTGCTGGATTCCACCTTAATGTTTGCTTGTTGTTAGCTTAATTCTGCTGGCTTCCAGACTCACACTAATAACTAGTGATGATTTAGCTCAAGAGGTGAATCAGGATTAATGGAAGAGCCTGGAAACTCTAAGTTTTATTACCATAAACAATTAGTGGGAGTTTAGTGTTTTCTGTAAGGAATGAGCTGAAGATTCACATTTGCTTGCCTGTTTATCATGTGAAATGCCAATTATTGAATATGGGATTAGACCTTGGTTTCTTATATGCAATAGGGAGATTGTACTTAATGCTGTGTTTCCTCCTAATGTTAGTTTCCTCTTGGTTTTCAGTTTCATTCTTTCAGGATGCTCCTATCACATGCACACACTTCATGCCAACTGCTAATTTCCACTTCCCTGTGCTTGGTCCTCAGCTGACCTTTACAGATTCCTGTCTGTAAATTGTATTTCCTTTCCCACTCTCAGGTTGAAAATCTTGTGTGGGATTTGGGGCTCTGCAAAAAGAGAGTATCTCATCTTTGATGCATGTTAAACTGGTTGAGGTTAAAGCTAGAATGCACACAGAATTGCAGAATGGAAGGGACTTCAAGAGATCTTTTAGCCCAGCCCCCCTGCAGGAGCAGGAACACCCAGATCAGGTCACATAGGAAGGTGTGTAGGTGGGGTTTGAATGTCTCCAGAAAAGGAGACTCCACACCCTCTCTGGGCAGCCTGTTCCAGTGTTCTGTCACCCTCACTGTGAAGAAGTTTTTTCTTATATTTCTGTGGTACTTCCTGTGTTCCAGCTTGCACCCATTGCCCCTTGTCCTATCATTGAAGGTCACTGGCTCCATCATCCTGGTACTCACACTTCATGTATTTATAAACATTAATGTGGCCACCCTTCAGTCTCCTCTTCTTCACTGGCTTCAGTTCACCAGTGAAGTTTGTGTTATAGGCAGTATGGCCCAAGCCTTTAAAGTGTTTATTAACAAACCTCAACAATTTCTTAAGGCCTCAAAGGCTTGCTAGAATTCTTCATATTCTGAGAGTAGCTACACCTAAGCAGAAATTATGCTAAGAGTGCTCTGAAGGTAAGGACCACACCTGGCAGTAGAAAGAGAATGTGCTGAGGCAGCAGGTGTATTAGTTCTCCTAGACACTTAACCCCCCCCCTAAAGCCATGGCTGGCCTGGATTAAAAATGTAAGAAGTGTTTCATTGGCAGCCCTGAATTAGCCTCTGTATTCCCAAACAAACACATGGTTATCGTCTCCCTGGCACTGGTACTGTCTTATTGGAGTGCCAGTTCTAGCCCAAGTATTCACATAAATCCCTATTCTGTAGGCAGAGTCAGAGAGTATAATCCCTGTGTACATGACAAATCCCACATGCTATTCCCATACAAGTTTTTAGGATGCAATCCACATAGAATCTACAGGATACGTTTTACATATAACTATTTCACTCTATAATGTCCTCCTTCCACTTTGTCTTCAGGATGGTTTAATCTGATATGATTAAAATCATGGCTACTTTATGGGTTTGGCCCCGCTCCAGAAGACTATTCAAATATTCCAAACCTACTAAAGAAATCCTATGGGAATTTTGTCCTCGTTGCAGATACAGCATTTTTAAAGCGTGAAGTAATGCATGTGCTTCCTCCAGTGGTTACGTCTTGTCTCTGAGAAGCTTAGTGGTTTTTGCTGACGACAAAAAGTTGGCAGAAAAACTCATTGTATAGGGTGAACTATTAAAATATTATCTCTCAAGCTTGTACATGGGCTCTTTCAGGAGGCAACGACTTCCAATAAATCAGTAAAGCTAGAGAATAACTTGCTTCTGAGTGTATGGCCATTTCTGGGTAGGGTACATTGCGCTTTTCTTCATGATGGTAAATTAGTGGTTGTGTTAGCTATTGCAGAGTTGTAGTAAGCTTTTAGAGGCCTGTTACACAAGGTGCCATGCAATCTGTGTAGTACAAATGTTGTGGCTGGTATCTCTTTGTCATTATGCATGTTGTGTAATCGCTCAGTAGTGATTTTCAGTACATTTTAGATATCCAGCTAAAACTCTGTAAAAGATGGTAATTTAAAAATCCATCTCATGTCCCCATTCTGGAAGAAGCTGTGATTACGTGTCTAAGTGAGACAACAATGTCTCATTCTTGATAATCTTAGGTAGTTATTCTGGCCCCAGTGATGTTCAGACACGACGGTGAGATCTGAATGTAGGCTTCAATCACTCTGATATTCCACCTTTGAACTTGAGATAAGAACTAGAAAAAAAATAGTACACATCATGCATTGATGGTAGGTGTTTTGCAGCCTGATATGAGATGTTCCTAGGGGATGGGAACAACACTACACATGGACAGCCTATTAAGAAGAAATTATTATCAATAAAATCTTCTCTGGATTTGCTTCAAATGAAGATTGGAGACATTACTCAAGCTGGTTAAAACCTGCTTCATTCTCACTAGAACACTGGCAAATTGTAATATATGTATCAAATTATAAATACTTAATGGAAAAGTTTTTCAAAAATATTTTGCTTTCTGCCTACAAATTTTTCAGTGTAGAATTGAAAATCTGAAAAATAATTACATTGACTTATCTTTTTTTCAATTAGAAAGGTTTTCCAGGAACTTAAGGCTAGTAGTCAGCAATATTTAGTTCCACAGATTTTAAGCTGTTACCCTGAGAAACCTTATTATATATCTGCTAGAACAGACTATATGTTGAAGGAGTAAACTATTGTACATAAAGAGGAAAGAGCAGAAAATAATTTATGACATTTGAAAATATTTTTATGCCCTTTTTTCCTGCAATACAAAGCTGTTCAATGAATTTTTTTAGGCTGGATTAAAAAGATATGTATATATTATATACATATGTAAAAAAACCTATTTATGGAGGAATATTTATAGTTAAGACTTACTGTAGCTTTTATGTTCTTAATGAATTTGCTTATGTAAAAATACAACCATTCTAGCACATAGCAAACAATATGAATTTCAGGAGTTCTGTTCAGAGGAGTTAATGTAATATCCTCATTCATGAGTGGAAAAAAATTGGCCTTACCAAACATGTATAATATGCATTTCACCACCCCTGATGTCACCACTCCAATGTCACCACCCTTTTCAGAGGTTCTGCAGGGTTGAAGACCAAACTGTGCCCTAGAGTCCTTCTTTGTTAGCATCTTCCTTCAGTTCAGAAGTGAGCTGGTAAAATCCCGAGCCTTCCAGAGGCAGGGAGCTGTGGTTCACATTGCAGAGTGTACAGAATGAATACCTTTGGGGGCAAGGGAAGCACAAAGGAGCCCTTGAAGAGAGTGCTTAAAACTGATGTTCACACATTCAGGCTACAAGACCAGACTCAAAGAAGTTAGAAAAGCATGTAATGTGGACTCAGGTCCTGAGGATGCCACACAGGTAGGCTTGCCCACCTTTTTGTTCAGCCTACGTAATGTGCTAATGCAGACTTTGTCTGTAACTGAGTACAGATTTTAAGTAGACTTCCAGTGCAGGAGACTTAACTGTATTAACACTGCACTGGGCCACAGATGAAATGATTTTATGGAGGACTTAAAATGATTAAGTATTTTCTGGAAAACAAAATTAAATAATCTTCATCAGAGACAGCTCTGACACAGCTTCTTAGAAGTTTCTCCTTGTGAGGTTGCTGGTCTGCTCCTGCTTGGTACCTCATTCAGGATAGCATTTTTATTTCCCAAGCTGCAGTCTTGATGTACGATTTACGAGAGCTTCTTTTTTTGTCCCTGTTGCCCCTGCCCCAGTTCTGATTTTATTTGTTTGTACTGGGAATCAGATGTTGATTTTTCTCTGTGGCTTCTGTATGAGAAGTAGCCTTTGTAAAAAAGCATAGCACATCCCTTTCCACTTCCTCTACACTGGCCTCCAAACCTTCTGCTATTTCTGTGAGATGTTAGATACTGGGTCCTGAGAAGATCACTTTGGGGCAGTCCTTTTCTCTTCATAGGCTGCTGAGATGAAATTTCCAGAAAGCTCTTTAGAGCTGTCACGTACCCTGAAACTCCAAGCCTTTGTATCAAAGAGTCTGGCTACCTACTCTGTATCAGACTTGCACAGCTCTTGCAATTGTAAGCATTTGTTCATGCCCTTCAACTTTGCCAATATTTTTTTTAATGTATATGATTATGATGTTGGTTACAAGGAGAAAAGTCAGTGTCTGGAGTAGCACCATGTTTGGACAAGGAGAGGCTCACACAGGCAAAATCCTGATTAGTATTTTAAGTTCAACCTTAGCATAATGCAGGCAGGAGCTTTGTGCTAAGATTTCCTTTAGCAGGTTAATTTCTTAGAGTTGAATTTTTCACTGAAAAGGAAGTTTCAAGAAAAGCTACCATAGTTTTGTCTATGGTTGACCAAACTGGTTGACCAAACACTTCCTTTGTGTGTGTAAAACCGAGGAAAGATATCTGGCAGTGACTCTAACAAAACAAAGAAAAAACTCTGAACAAAAATCACCTTTGTAAAGGCTGGATTTCAAAGGGTTTTGTATTGTTTTTCTTAGTTCTGATCCTCTGCTGCTTATAAGATTGCTTCTCAGTTGCCTTGCATCCTTTCTGCCTAACGACTGCCAGCACAAACTGATTCACTGAACTTCTCCAAATTCTGCAGGCCAAGCAGTAGTGTAGGAGAAGTAGCCTTTGTCTACTAAAACAGTCTGTTATGGAGAAACACAGGTGACATCTCCCATAATGTAGGCCAAGATACTGAGATTAGTGGAGAAATGCT
Source organism: Turnix velox (assembly GCA_013400935.1). Taxonomy (NCBI): domain Eukaryota; kingdom Metazoa; phylum Chordata; class Aves; order Charadriiformes; family Turnicidae; genus Turnix; species Turnix velox. The sequence goes on from VZTY01033461.1 coordinate 91,981, forward strand.
CGTAGTTGGCTGAGAGGAAAATCCACTTAGTTCTCTGGAGGTGCCTTTTTTCAGCTCAAGTGTTTTAAAAAGGATGATATGCAGCCAAGTTTCATTTCAAGAAAAGATAATAATTTAGAGAAGAAAGGACCAAATTTTTGTTGCTTCATGACAGATTATTCATTTTAGTCTTGTGAGATATTTCTGCTTTGGTTTGTTGTTATGCTGTGTTTGTACTGGATGTAAAGCAGGGCTATTTAGAGAATATGACAAAAGCTGGGTGTAGTGCAAAAGCTCATACTGTCCTTTCCGTATCTCTTGCATGAATCTAATGCCATCCATCCAAGTGTCTGGTAATTATAAGTTGCAAAAGTGAGAAGGGTATTCTGGTACAATGTTATCTTGACTGAAGATAAATTTATCAAAACTTGGTATGTTTCTCTCACTTCAAGCATGTACTTTTCTGGACAAGTGAATAAACTGATGTTATTAAAAAGTTTAAATCTGTGCTATTTATGATGAAAGTAAAAGACCACGTGATATTCAGGATTGTTCATCTACACAGATTTGTCTCATTACTTCTGAGTGAAATAGTCAATGCATCAAATGATGCAATCACATCATACAAAGCATCAAATAATACAAAAAGAAATCACAGGGTAGCACAATTGACCTAAAATGCTGTGTGGCCATTTATAGCCTTTACTGAGATTTTTCTTCTCTGTATCCAGACATGTTCATATCCCATCCAGTTGAGAGAGACAAGCATTTCTAGGGCATGGTTTGTCACCTTACTTTAGACGTGTTCTTCAAGATTGACTCCTGAAGTGCTGATTGCTGTCTTTTTTGTCTCTAAATGGGAGTCCAAATATCCAGCTCAGATATAGGCATATTTTTATGAGCTAGTCTAAACTTGTGTCATTTAGTTTATTTTAGAATTGTAACTGTGATTTATAATTGTGCTTGCAGGTTGGTCAGGACAAAGGAAGCTGTACTTTTCACAGAAACCCCAGCCCATGCATTGTTCCTCAAGAGAATGAAAATATTTTCCACACTATATTTGCTTTTTTCACAAAGTCCGGCAGAAAGGTGTTGGTAAGAAAGGCCAGTTATGGTAAACTGGAACATACAATGTATCTTACAAAAGATTTTGCTTCTCTTAGCAAGAAGAGCCTGAGCAGACAGTTCATTATCGAGCAACTTTTTGGTACATTTATACAAATTCTGATGTGCTACGGGGGTCTTTAGTGATTTTAATAATATGCTTTTTAAACGGAAATAGAAAGTTTCAGGAAATTACCCAAAGTGAGGAGGGAGTTACCTGACATGGCAGCCGGCACACAATTGGTGATGAGAGCCTTTGCTCCCATGTTTTGCCAAAAGCACATGGAGCAATGGAGCCTCTGCTGTGCTCAACATTCATCTCATGCAATGGTGGCCCCACTCCTCCCAGCCTCAGGTAGTTGCCTGGCTCAGCAGCTCTGTAGAGAACTGAATTTTACCTGACCTGCTTTTATGCAGGTCTGTCTTAGCTGTCTTCAGATCTTGAAAGGTGCTGCTATTTCAGTGCAGGAGTATTGTATTTTAGCAATTACTACCTACCTGATGTATTCTTTGTCAAGTGATTTGGCACTGAATTTTTCCTCCTTTGTCTAACAACTTCTTCTGTATTTCCTGTAGGACTGTGAAAGACCAGGCAGGTCCTGCTTAATTATACACTGCAACTTAAGCTCTTTAGCAAAAGCAGAGTCCTGTGATATAAGTATCTACACACTGCTGAATACTGAGATACTGAAGAAGGTACATGTTTCCTTTGTAAATACCAATTTAAGCATGCTTATGTGTATAAATGAACCCAAGACTTGCTTTCCTTCTGCTCTTTATTAGTGGGTTATAAAAAACAGTGTCAGAGAAGACATTCCTATTTATCAACAGAGTACATAGAGGTGGTACTTCTGGTTCTCAGCTGTTACCCATAGAGGCAGAAATAAATTAAGTTCATAAATGTATACATAGAGAAACAAAAAAAGAGGACCGTAATTGTATGCATGGTCTTCAGAATAGAGACTTCTGAAAGATTTCCTCAAGTTTTCCAAAAGTTTTTAATCTGAAAAATTAATAGTAGAGTATGTGCCTGTAAACTGTGACCAACTAGCTATCTCTATATAAACACAGGCATAGCATTTTTTGTGGTCTTTTGCTTCAAATGATTATAAGATAAGAAAGATAACATGAGTCTGCTAAATTTATCTGTGATAGCTGCTATAGATTGAGCGTATTGGAGAGAGCCCTTATGAGAAAGCAGTTCCTAAAGACATTGATAGCCCCGAGCTTTTCTGGCTGAAACCAACCAGTCTGCTATTGTTTGTTCATATTTGAGAACAGAAAACATAGGCAAAGGCCAAAAGTTTCAGGTATTTGTTACATGCTTATAGGAATGTTGAAATATGTAAGCAAGTAACTGACTATACACAAAACAGGCTTCTGGAAAATTCAATCCTGGGAACAGCCATGATTCATCCTGTCTGCTGGGTCCTTTCCAAGATGACTGTTAACGACGCTCTTTTAAGAGATATACAGTGCTTACTCAGGTCTTTGGGCTGGAATACTACTGATATTTAATATGTAGACCAGTATTCCAGTATTTGGAATGTGCCTGTTAAAATGCACTATGTAAAATATAGGATTAAGGGGACATGTGCATGCAATAGTTAATTAAATCAAATAATTGAAAAGTTTTAACCAGGAAAGGACTGTACTCTACTAAGGGTTGTCTAGATAGCAAACACTGGCAAATGTTTCATGTTTTTGTTTGGGATTTTTTTGGTCCTTGTTTTTTAACCTCCAAATTCAATTCTTCCTCTTCTTACTTTGTAGGACAGTTCATCAGTCATCCAGTTCGTCACCAGGGCAAGGGTGAGGGTAGACCCTGACCTCAGAGTTGTGGAGGTGCCCAATGGGAGTCCAGAAGAAAAACCAGTAAGTAAAAAAATCTGCAGAGAAAGGTTTCCTGATCCCATTGTGCTAGAGATCAATGAAAGCTCAATGCAGACTGGAATTTGTGGTCGGGCTTGGGCTGGCTGGTCAAACTAGCAATACTTCTGTGGTTTTGCTCTCTGTGATAACCATAGTATCACAGTGAATGATGTTGTGTGTTGTACTAGCCAAAATTGTAATGCTCTTGAGGTCTTTGTGCCAAAATAAGGTTTAGCTTCCCATTCTAGGGTTAACATCTGATTTAATCTAATTCAGATTTTCCTTGAAAACCTAGGAGAGATTTGAAACCCCAGCAAAGTCTTTTCAGATGTGCCAGTATGAAATGTTTAGAAGTGTTAAATGATATTTTGGAGCTGTGAGAATGTGCAAGGTTATCTTAAGTTTCAGAAATTTGTTTAACTGTTCACTTACGCTGACCTGGTGGAATTCATGTATGACCTGATACTGCTTTTTGTGTCGATCTGCGTGTGGCTGGTTTAATAATTGAAGGAGTATTATTAAAGTTCAAGGTGAATTCACTCAGTAGCATTGTCTATAAGTACAACTATACAATCTACTGAAAAAAGAAGAGGCGATGCCTTTGGTTTCCTGCTACCAAGTTGCCTAATCCCTGTGTGTCACCACGCTCAAATTCATCTTTCTTTTTGCCTGGTGAAATGTTTAAGTTTCATTTTTTCTTTCTCTCTCACTTGAAGATCAGAGATAATCTGGATTACTCTCAGCTTCTCCTCTTTCTCTTGTTTTTGTAAAACAAACTCCAGATCCCATCTCTCCTTTTATCACCAATGACTGTCATCACCACCAGTCCATGCAACCATTCTCATTTGCTCTGTCTTAATGATTACTATAGAGATCTGAGAGTGAGAGCATTGAGCTACATACACTTTTGGATGACACTAATGTCTGAAATTGAAGCACTCATCTCAGAGATAGGCAAAGGAGGATTTGAATGTGAATCTACTTACTACTTTTAATTTGAAAGGAGACGCACCATAGAGTCATAGAATAGTTTGGGTTGGAAGGGACCTTAAAGATCATCGAGTTCCAACCCCCCTGCCATAGGCAGGGACACCTCCCAATAGATCAGGCTGCCCAGTCCCTTGTCCAGCCTGGCCTTGAACACCTCCAGAGAGGGGGCATCTACAACCTCTCTGGGCAACCTGTTCCAGTGCTTCACCACCCTCACTGTAAAAAATTTCTTTCTTATGTCAAGTCTAAATCTACCCCCTTACAATTTACATCCATTGTTTCTAGTCCTCCCATCCGATATCATATTAAAAAGTCCTTCCCTTGCCTTTCTGCCATCTTCATGGCCCTCCTCTGGACCCGTTCCAACAGCTCAATGTCCTTCCTGTGTTGAGGGCTCCAGAACTGGATGCAATACTCCAGGTGGGGTCTCACCAGTGCTGAGTAGAGGGGCAAAATCACCTCTCTGGACCTGCTGGTCACATTCCTCTTGATGCAACCCAGGATTTGGTTGGCGTTCTTGGCTGTGATCATCTTCTCCAGCATCATGTCTGCAACCCTAGACTTAAATTCTTGTTTTATTAGACATGTCAGAAAAATAAAATCTATTATATGGCAGGACTCAATTTTTAACTTTATGGGGTTTTTTTTGGTCAGTTTCCTGGACCATTCTAAACAGCATTAGAAAATAGGTTTGGCAGCTGAAGAGCATTCTCCTTCCTTGAGAATGTCGTTATAAGTGTTCCACAGCCCTGATTATTAATACATTGCTTGATCTCTGTTTTGTTCTGCAGCTTACACTGTGCAATTCTTGCCATTTGATGGCAAAACTTCATTAATTACTAAAGCAACACCTGATTATGATATCCATGCCACAATTGAAATGGAAGAAACCAAATTCTCTCTGCTGAATATTTTAATTTGTAATGGGTTTTAGAATATCTGAGTGACAGGCACAATGTAAAAAGTGTGGGATTATTATTTAATGTTGAAAATTGAGATATGCTTTTATCTAGGAATGCAAGCTCTGCTGTATGTTATTGTTACCTAATACTTGGATGAAAACAAGGAAAGAAAACAAAAAAACTCAAATAAAATCCCCCAGATCTGTCTTTTTTTCTGGTTCCTGGAAAGCCTTTCATCAAACCTTACATTGCAATGATTATTAAGTGCACTCTGTGTGTTGGGAAGCTAAGTTAATCTTCAAACAAGTGCTCACTCTCAGTTCCCGGGAAGCCCTAGTTGTGAAGGAGTATGTTTGTCATGTTGTAGCCATGTAACATCAATTTGTAATTTCAATTCTTTCCTAATGTGTGTGCTATTTTCTCTCTCCTTTTTGCTATTTCCATATGTCTGTTGGCTTCATCATTGCATTATGTTTTGCATAGGGTCATGTTCAGGGAAAAATTTAAGACATGTGGTTTGGCTCGAGGTATTCATATTTCCCCCCTCTCTTTTCTTATGGAATGCAGAAGGGAATAGTACTCATTGCAAGCCACAGCTATGCAGCTGGAAGTAGAGACAAGAGAAAGTCTTAGTTCATACTCCTCCCTTCCTTTCTAAAGTTCATCCTGTATTCTTTTCACTGGTCATAGACTATTGTACTATGTCTGTTTGGAAACCAGCCTCTTTCAAACAGTTTTCCATGGAAATTTTTTTTAGTTTGTTTACGGAAATGTTCCCTAACAATGAAAACCATTTTTTTTGACACTTTATCATGGCGAATTTGGAAAGACCTTTTTGCTCTCTGAATGTAGATTTATTAGCCCATTTTAAAAGTTCTTTAGAATGAGGTCCTCTTGACTAACTAGATGCTTTTACAATATACTGGACAGTATCAGAGTGCAAACTACCTATAAAGAAAACAAAGAGAAAAGGAAGACTGCTATTTGCGATGATGGTGTAAGAAATAGTGGTGGTAGGATCACCCATGTAAGTGGCAGCTTTATCAGAAGCTCTAGAAGGCTATTTGTAAGGGAGATGCAAAAGCTTATATAGCTATCTGTAAACTGGGTCTCAGGCTGACTTTGAAATGAACTTTTCTTTATAAAAAGACACATTTCTGCAATTTTCAGGAATAATTTCTTGGTTTGGATCTGGTTTTATGTGATTTATAATATATTTTCCATCTTTGGTTACAATAGGTAGTTCAATACTCTTTTGTTGACTGAATCACATGAAGAAGTTGAGCAGAGTTTGAATTAGCTCTGTGATCATATTTGTATTAACATGGGTATATACTGGCTGCATGTGATGGTGTGGTATTTTCAGGAAGCATACTTTCTTTTCTGAAGCATATGAGATTCAGTGAAGGTTTGGCTTCCTTATTCTCTGCATGTGAGGCAAAACCAGCAATGAGTTCCATAAGACCACAGTGGTCAAATCAGATCCAGGCTTTCACATCCTTTGCTCTCTACTTGTGTGCAGGAGGAGGAGTCCTCTTACAGAGCAAAAGGACTTCCCTCTTTCAGTGCCATAGCGGAGGAAGGAGTAGGATGGATTTCACTGTGTCAGAACCAGCTGTATGCCTCCAAGTTCCCTTGTCTGAAAAGTGCAAAACTGAATAGATAAAAATTGAACCTCAGATAAAATGTACACAGCTTCTGCAACTAAGTGCCCTATAAAGTTTAAGGCTAATGTACAGATGTCTGACATTATAAGCTTAGCATTGATATGATACATTGAGCCTTTGAACCTTCTGTAAGCCTGGGTAGAGATCACTGTTCTCCTATTTTCAGCCCTGTCACCCCAAGTTTAACTCAGAATAAGAAAGTGGCTACCCTCTTTGGATTTTTAGTTGCTTTTTCTCAGGATTTATAGAATCTCAGGATTTATAGGTTTAGGTTGGAGGAGACCTTAAAGATCCTTTAGTTCCAGTGCGGACACCTTCCACCTGACCAACTTGCTCTTAGACCCATCCACCTGTGGCTGGTGCATCCACAACTTCTCTAGCCAATCTGTTCCAGTGCCTCACCACCCTAATAGTGAAAACTTTCTTTATAATATGTAACCTAAATTTATCCTCATTAAGTCTGAAAGTGTGACCCATCATTCTGTGACTGCACTTCCTCATAATGATGTGTTTATGTTTGCAGTAATAAGCAAATATATTTTGGGAAAAGATTTGGAAAAAAGAAAAATTAAGTTTAAGGTTGTGAAAACATAGAGTGTGTTTTTGTGAGACCTTCATCTGCCTGTTTATATGCAGAAAGATTTTAATGCATATTCACATTTCCAAGCTTCACCTGTCTGCCTGTGGTGCAAAGGATTCCTATCTTTGGCTTGCTCAACATATCTGCTGGTTTGTTCCCTATGTGCATTGGAAGCAGCAGCCTATTATAGTGGAAATACCTTTTAAACTCAGCAACCCACCACTCTCTTCCATTTTAGAAACACTTCCCCTTTCCAGTGCCTTATTAGCTGCCTACTTGTTTCACTGCATTTCCTTTTCCATTTTGTTTTCTATTTGTTACTGTGACAATCCCTGTGTAGATTTTCTTGTCATTACAGTACAGTCTGGCAGGTAGAAACCTGCACTTAGGTAAGGAAACTGAACAATATGAAATAGCAAAACATCAAAGTTAATTTCTCAAAGACTGAGATAGCAAAAGGATACCTTTTAAAATGTGTTTTTCAAGAATTTTCAAGGGTTTCTGTAGTATTTGTAAATAGATAAATATATATATCAAATGAATGCAGGTATATAGGAGAATGGTATCTTTACTATCATTAATGTAATGGCACTTGAATGGACATGTCAGCCAGTGGATCAGTGTGGCTTGAAACACAAGAAATATTCTATGTAATAGTACAGATGTAAAATTACTTTTTTATATATGTCTGTGCCTTTGATGATGCCATGAAACAAGTGCATAAAATTCATTGAAGTGCAAGTGCACACAAAAAGAAATTGAAGTCGTGCAGTTCCATTTCCAGATTTTGCTGAAGTGTGTTTTTTATATTTCTGAGTTTCAGTGCAGCAACGTCTGCCTGTTCTGCAAAGAGCTTCAACACAGTATAGTTAAGCTAGTTGCAGAATTCCTACTCAGTTAACATCTCAACTTCTTGCCATACTTTACTGAAATGCAATGTTTTAAAAGCACTTTTCAATTTATTCTATATCACTATCAGAATATAGTGAGTGTTTGTCATGGGTAGAAGACAAACTGCCTTTGTCCATGCAGGTTCAACATTTCATAAATCAGAGATAGAATGTAGACAGTGATAGAATGTTATTTTGCCGAAGGGCAGTTACAATACATAAAGCCTGGTTGGCTATATACAGCTAAACAGAGAGCAGTGCTGCTTCCCAGGCTTCCTCACTTTCAGATCCCACAAGCACAGTGTTAAATCCAAAAGATAAATACAGAACTAAAACTCCTCGTACTTTGTCAAGACAATTGTGGCTTTTGTCAGAGTCTGAAAACAAGCATGTAATCTGTTCCACATTTTACAACTGTTCCACGTGCTTCTCTGAACCAGATAACTGCCAGACCCTGCTGCCCTCTCCAGGATGGTTTCCCTTCCTCATCTCATTTACATTCTCCATGAGCCACTCTTATACCTGTCTTCTCTATCTGCTGTGGCTGTGGGAAGTGCCCTGTTCTGGGAAGTGCCCTAACATGTTGTCCATCCTGCAGGGAGTGTGCTTCTGGGCTGGGGTTCAAAGTTTACTTGAGATTGACTTTCAGAGACTGTGCAGTGGCCAGCACGTCAAGCAGCAGCTGGCCACTGGCACGCTTCTGCCTCAAACCTCCCCACCGGGATGACTTGCATCCCTGGCCTCCCACCACTTACTGTACTGGCTTCTTGCTGACTCTCCCAACATGTGATGTACACTGACTATTAACTCAGTCTGGTTTAATTTGGGATTGGCTTGGATTTTTTTCTTGTTTGGTTGTTTCTTCAGCAGAACTCATTGAAGCGGCTGCATGTTAATGCAGGCACATTTTGAGGGCTTGAATGGAATAAGGACATCAATATGCACAACATGCCTGCTCCTCTCCAAACCCCGAAGACATGAAAAGGGCTTTTTTATGCTTGTATGTTGATTCCAGACTGCTAGAAAAAAATGGATTGGTAAGAAGCTGGTGTTGCTCTCCACCCTTATGGCTGAAGCTGTGACTGCAGAAGTTACAGCCAGGATATTGTAGCCAGTGTGGTTTAAATCTGAAAAGTGGGACCCTTGCAGCATAGATGATGTATGATTTCATCTCTTCAGCTATTCCTGACTCTGTCTTTTGGCAGAATGAAGAAAATACAGGTCTATTGTGCTGGAGGTTATGTTATGTTAACATTTACTCTTGGAGTAGTGGAGAGAAGATTCTATTTCATTTTGCATTTTAAATGAAACATCACCTCACTGAAGTTGGCAGTACTTAAAATGATAGGAGATTTTTTTCCTCCTAAAATGTTAGAAGAAGAAAATAACATTAGTGCCTTATCATCTAAGTTAGTCACCTAACCATAGCCTCGGTGAGAAATGGACTGCCACATCAGATCATCTTTCCAAGCTGGCTCAGATATATGATGAAGGCACAAGATGAGTCTTTGATCTCTCTGTCTGGTATTTCCAGTACACTAGTCTTAGCTATGAGTAAAACTCCTAAGAAACTGCCCCAGTGCAGCAAGATGCCTTAAAAAGTCTGACAAGGAATTTGTGCTAATTTATGAACCACTTAAAATTTTTTTTTTTTTTTTTTAATGAAGAACTGGCCTATGTTCAAGAGCTATTTTGAGCATTGTGACACCAGCTATGGTGATAAGTTTGGATAATATTATCTATGTGTAAAAGTGTTCCTGTGCATTTGTTGTGTTTTCACATCTCATCATCATCAAATGCCTGGTAATATCTCATGAACAGAAAAAAATTATATGTAGATATGTAGCTATGTTCAAATTCCTTCTCTAGAAAAGCTGCGATCTTAAACAGCCTGTGAAACAGAAATGAAGGATCTCTGAGTACTTCTTTATGGGAACACGGTGATAAAATATAATCCTACTCTCCTGCTTTCTGTCATCTGTTCCTGTAATATGTGTGATTGTTTGCTGAAGCTGCAGATGATTGTGGAAACAGAAAGGAGTTCATTAGTGGGATCTTGGAAGTCTGTCCTATCCCGATTCCCCCTCAAAGCAGTGCTGTTGCCCATACTGGTTCAGGATCCCTGTGGCTTTGTCTGTGGCTTGGAAACCTGCAATGCTGGAGATCCCAGAGCCTCTTTGGCCCTTTTTCCAGTGTTACCATCACCTCCCTCTTGCGGACTTTTTCCTGAATGCCCCACCTTAAACACCTATCTGGGTTGTATGCTATTATGTTCCCTTTGCCTCACATGTGACACTGTTTGAACAATGGCACCATTGAGTAGAGGTATTTCATGGGTCTTCAATGGGCCTCTTAAAGATATGTGTTTTTGGGTCTGCATAATCGTATGTGACTCTTAACTCCTGGATTTTTTTTTGGTTTGTTTCAAAGATTGGTTTAATAATTTATAACTGTGAAAAAGCTTTGACATTTTTAAGGGAAGATGATGAAAGTGGCTTGTGAAGGAGTGAAACTTTGTACTGCTTTGCCTTCCAAACCAAACCAATACAAAGCCAGACAAAGCAAACATATTACCTTTTAAAAAACCTTTGCTGCCTCTCTGCATTTGCTGAATATTAAATTGCAAAATTTAACATAGAAATAACCCTCACTAAGGAAACCTGGTTTTGAGTTTTCTACTGAGGAGCTGGTTTTGATTGAAATAAGAGACTGGAAATTCACAGTGTATATGGGTGGTATAATTTGCTCACATTTTCTTCTTAAGGCAAACAGTTCAGGAAAGATCTTTGTAGGATATATTTCCCTGCGACACATGCTACTCAAAAAGAGGGAGAAGAGAAGCAGGGACCTGCTCTCTGCATTCTCAGAAGAACCTGTAACCTCACACGACCTAATCTGTTTTACACTATGTGTCTTGAGAAGCACAGTAGGAGTGCTTTGTATTCAGCAGGGATATATGTGGTTGTCCCATTTTTTGTGAAAAAAGTTAACAATCTTGGTATACATAAATGTTTCATGTGAAGCCACCGTGCCTTTCGCAGGTTGAAGAATATGATGAGTAAGACAAACTGTGTGATATGTCATTGACAAGGGATGGAGGTTTTCATGCAAACATTTGTGCGCCAAAACTAGCACAGTGACTGGGGTGGAGTCGGGGCCTGTCAGGGTAAGAATTAATTCAGAATGGAAGCTGATACTCCGTGTTGCTACTCAAATTCCACTCGAAAGCCTCAAATCCCTTATGAAAAATAGATGGGAAACATGAAATTAAGGACACATTCTGTATTTGTTTGACAGATGAAATATGATCAGTGAGGCCACCATGCAATAATATGTTTAATGAAATGAGTACAAGAGAAGACAATACAACTACCAATCATAAAAAGATCTTTTTCTAATTGCTTTGTAGGTGGTCTTCGAGGCTTTGCACAATCTGGAGCCTCGTGGGTATGTTGTTGGATGGATCATTGCCATCAGTTTGCTGGTGGGAATTCTCATCTTCCTGTTGCTGGCAGTGCTCTTATGGAAGGTAAGGTAACAGTTGCAATATAAACACCGAAGCTAGTCCCAGCAAAAGAGAGCTTAAATTTATCCTTGCATTGAACATCCATTTGCTTCAAGAATTAAATAACTGTCTGGTTGATTACAGAAGTTACTGGTCAACAAAAATACTTTCATTTCCACGCTTTTTTGAGAGACAGGGACATACAATGTAGAGAAGTGTAAAAGTGAGTATGTTTTTTTTAGGGTGAGGTTATTTTAAGTTGAGAACTCTGATACCATTTCAGGACAAAGGAAGGATCCTTCTTAGAAACCCACTGTTGTCTCTGATTTAGATATTTGGTACATCTCTATGGTTTTCTTACGTCTGAGGCTCACTGATTTCATCAGGGTTTCCTGAAAATCTTGTCAGCTTTGCTTAAACAGCTAAAAGATTGAGTGCATGCTTAGCAAAAAATCAGTCAGTAGCTACTGTTTCCAAGAGGTAGATGCCTGGGAGAGAGGAGTATCCAGCAATAAATTCTACAGATCACTTAAAGAGCAAGCTCTAGATGAGTAAAGAAGCACTTGGAGCCTGTTAAAAGTCAACCTTCACACCCTCTCTGATAAGATATAATTCTTGTACCCAGGCATTGTTACATGGCAAAACTGGGCTGATGCTGACACTTAGCAGCAGCCATCTGGTGTAGTAAAGTAGGAGGGGTAAGGAGCTTCAAGTGTTTTCATTCCTCAGTTCTCTGTTGCCAATCCATAAATTTAAAAGGCCATGGTCAAGGTCAGGGATTGTCTTTGAGAGAAGTAAATCTCAAATGCATATGTGGGAACAAATCCAACCTTATTTTGCTTCCTATGGCAGAGGTCCAGCAGCCTGAATCTCACTGTTGAGCAGCATGTGTGCTGCAGGCTCTGCTTGCTGGCTGGGCCATAACTGGAGGTCGCAGCCCCAGTGTGCTGCAAAAGGACAGATCACTGCAGGTCCCCAGGCTGTAAAATGGATTTACAGACCTGGGCAAATAACGATAGCACAGATGTGTGTTGTTGTGTTCATCTGTTTCATAGGTTAAGTAATTTTTTATGGGCTACAGATTTAAAGGATTTCTATAGTTTATAAAGACTTCAGCTCATGCTGACCAGGTCAAAATTGACTGCATTTTTTCCTATTAGAAATCAATGTTTGTCCACAGTCTAACATGTCTTATAACTTCAGTTTTTCTGTCATGAGGGGGAAGGTTTTGCTTTTCGTGGCAGAAAGAGTGAAGAAAAATAAGGTCTGTGCCATTAAGCTGGCAGAGTAACCATGAGAATGGAAAACTGTGAGATTGGAAGACGATCAGGTTTTATGTCCCAATGACACACAGATTTGAAATGGGAGCTACTGCTGCCGATAGTTATGGGACTGATTTCACGTGTCTCTTTTTTCCTGAAGGTAAAAAGGCAGTAGATGAACTGTTTGAAAATGTGCAAGATAAAAGGAATAGCACTTTTCTCTGAGAGTCTCTGTAGCAGTCTGACACAAGTTCAATTCTCAGTCTCTACTGGAATTACTACAAATCTTTGCTTCCTGGCTTAATCTTGAGACTTGAGTTCTTTTAAATTTTATAGGGATCATTCAAATACACATGAAGAAGCTGCAATTTTGATACATGAAAGCCTTGAGGGAAATTCAGAGTAACAGCAACAAGCAATTCAAAATAATATCAAGTTTATATAGCCTTTTCTGCATGCAGATGTTGAAGTGTGGAGGCAAAGCAAGGTGAGATGCCTTGCCCTGAGTCCTTTGTCATAGATGGCAGTAAAATCCAGGGTTTGTTAGCTGCACACCCCTGCTTTATCCTCAGAGTTCCATGATTACTTTAGAAACCAATAGCTTAAGGGTTTGTTTTAGAGAAAAGTGATTTAAAATTTGTAGCTGTTATTATCAGCCAGTATTTTTATTTAAGCCTTAGCTGGAAAATAAATATACATAAGGAATACTTGCACTCACTAGTTGCTATATTTATTGAAGTTACTGGCGATATTAAAGTTGTCTGAGATAAAACTGACATGAGAAAGCTGCAGTCCTACAAAGGAATCTTAATTGTCTGACTGTAAATATTTGTTAGACAAAATTGGCCGAGCATATCCTACAGTCATTCCTTAATTTTGCTTGTGAAAACTCCAAACCCCCCCTTATTTTAGAAATGGTTTAGTCTTCAACTGAAGGATGAAAGAATGGATTTGAACTAGATGGACTTCTGGGCATCTTAGAAGCACTAGAGAAAGCTAGAAATTATGCAAATTTTAGGACTACAGTAGAAACTAAATACTATTCTTATTAAGAAATTAATTAGAGCCAAATTGTGGACCTGGAAGGCAGCTGTTTATACAAAACAGCAGAAGCTGAAGCAAACTCATTATAAGTCAACTGAGTACTGGCAGCAGTGCAGGGCTTGCTGGCAGTGGCTGTGTCAGCCTGCTGCAGAGGTTGTAATCTCACTGTGTGCACGACTCTGACTGCACCATGAGTGCTGGAGCACAACAGACACACTGGACACACTGGTACTTTGCAGATAGAGCAAGCAACTACTTGAAGGTGCAGTAAAATAATAGAAGATATGTAAATATTTCACGTTGAACGCTGCTGGAATGATGTTAGCAGGAGTGAGATCTCAGGGGCATTCCAGCCTGAACTCCTATTTTGGATCAGAATAAGGTCACTCAGCATACAAAAAGATGGGGATGTTAATTCTTTCATTAATTGTTGATCTAAAATTAAACTGTTTAGGGGACCTGGGTCAATGAAAGTGGTATTAAACGCCTGATTGTTTCACCAGGCATTTCTGCAGGTAATTTCAATAAAAGCTTATTTATTCACATTTATAGATATGTAACAAGCTTCTTAGAATGAAGTTTTGACTTGACTTTACTTCTATGTTTACTTTAATATTTTGTGTAGACAGCATTTTTCCTCTGATTTCAGCCCATGCACATTGAGAAAGAGCAGGTTTTCCATGAGATGCTGTACAGACTGGTAGAAGTTGTGCCATTTTTGCTTGTTTCATTGGATAGACCAGTTTTACTATCATCCTCTTGGGATGCCTTTCTATAGGCATCCCTGAGAAGGTGCTTCTGTTATTGCCAGTTCCTCTGCAGCAACTCTCCCAGCTCATGCCTCGCCTGTGGTCTCTCACACGGAAGAGGAGGAGGAGGGGCTGCCATGCTGTTTCCCACAGCTATACATCTTGATTTTTTGCTGTGGAGGTTGCACCTCTTTGGTGGCCTCCAGATGCTTGCAGAGAGTGGAGCAGGGGAGGAGGTCACTTTACTTCAGGCCAACTACTAATATACTAGACGAGCCCATGGTTTCACAAGCATTGGTAATGATTCAGGAGGGGAAGGTGGTCATGGCTGGATTATTTTGGGGAGTGCTGTCCCACAGGCACTTCCCTCAGCTGTCGGGACTGCAGCCATGTGTAGAGACAAGGTCCCTTTCAGCCACAGTGGATTTATGCATACATAAGTCAGGGGGAAATTGGCTTACACCATGCAAATGAAAAAATGAAGCATAATATAACACAGTAAATAATCTACTAATAATTGTAGTGATTTAACAGTGCTGTGGATTGAAGTTTCTATATTTAAACTGGCTTGAGTTGTGAATTATCCAACCTATATTATTTTTAGATAAAGTGCATAGAAAGAAAAAAAACCCTCCACATTTGTCTGAAATTAGATTTTTAGCACTGTTTTATATCTCTTGGATTCTGAGGGCAAAGAATTGGGTTTTGGGTGTCCCTTACGTAGTAGGATACTCTTTTTCTGTAACCCTGGATTTCTGACAAGATTACAGAAAGGCAAAGGACAGGCAGAATAGCACGCATTATTGTAGTTTTTCATTAATCAGAGGTTTCCTGCTCTTCAGTGCATACTATACAGAATTTTTTTACCTTTGTCTTAAAATGAGAGCATGAAGACTTTTCTTTCAGTCTTTAGAAGTATTGTAAAGACTTCTGTTTACTGAGCTGAGTTTGCACAGACTTTGTACTGAGTTTTCCGTTGGGGAGCATCCATCCTACCAAGTGCTGGACTTTCAAAATCCTCATTTAAGCAGAGGCACAGATGCAGCTTTTTGCTAGTACTGTTTTAAAGAACAGATTTTTAAATACAGAGCTTTCTTTATGAAATATGAAGCTCCTCAAAAATACCAGACAAACCCAAGCACGTCTTCAAGTGTTTGGGCTTCCTGCTTGGAAAAGCCTTGATTTTTTTTCTGTGACTGCACAAGTGTTGTTGAAAAAACATTTTATTCCTTTACATGCAGTAGTTGCTATTGCCACATGTACTGTTTCAGCATTCAGAAAACATCTGAAGCCAACTGAGGCTGAAGCTAACTTGAAATTCACCCATATAGCAAAAAACTACTATTTTCCTGGTTTTGGAAGGAGATGCTTTCTCTTACCTAGGGCCTCAAACATTAGTTCTTTTTACAATGGGCCAAAGCACACAGCTCACCATTTTCCAGGCAGAAGGAAATAAAAACCCGAAAATCCTTTCCACTTATTTTTTGCCAGTGGTGGCTCTGTATCCTATTTTACAAACCCCAACCATTTTCTCTCAGTTTTATCTACAGCTGAAGTGGCAGAGGCTTTCTGCATGTTTCTTCTTTTCTTTACACACAGTTCCAAGACTGAGCCATGATTTACTATGGTACTGCTTTAAAATTAAGAGTCATAATCAGTGTTCAGATAAACAAGACAGTTGGATTTACTTGCTAGTGGCTAGTGTTGAGAGGTATGGATCTCACAGATTACAAAGGTCCTCCCTTGTGGAGATGTAGATGGATGCATTGGTTGCCTCAGAAGTTCTAAAGGGAAGTCTGTATTTTCCCTTTTTCTTTCTATTTTTTTATTATTCTTCTTCACTATTTCTCCCAGCTTTGTTCTCTCATTTTTCAGCTCATCTAACTTGCAGAAGTGTGATTCTTACCTGCAGGATAGAGGTTTTTTAAATACTTATTTGCTTGAAGTAAGTTGTTACTATCTCATATATAGATTTCCCAAGAAGACTGTTTATTTAGCACAAATTCTAGCCCTAGTAGGCCAAGAGTTGTGCTCTTCCAGTATTATTCTAGTTAGTAAAAATGCAGTTAGATGATAATTATCTTCTGTGATTCAAAACAACACTCTTATTATCTCCCAAACATGGATAGTTCTTGAAAGGAAATCTTGTGGCAGCAGACATGCTTGATCATCTGTATAAATAATGATTTCACCTGGAGGAATCATTTGAAATCTTATGTTCTTATGCTTATGTTCTTAAGGAACATAAAAAAATTATTTTGTTGTTTTCTTTTCTTTGACTAAAGTAAACATCGCAAAATGTTTGTAGACCCCTGGATTTCGAAGGCTGTAAGAGTTTGTGTTCTGGTAACACTGGCTCAAATGTTGGGTTTTCTATAGTAGAGTATTTGGGTGATTTACTGTGCTTTTTGAAATTTCACTAAATAGCTTAATAGTCTCCTAGGTTGGAAGAGACCTTTTTGATCATGCTAGAGGAAGATTGTGTTTGGACATCTTTTATTTGTTTTTACACAAGTAAATAATTAATGCACCTGTTGTAGCTAAAGCACTGCCCTCCCCAGTGAGTCTGGTGGCTGCCATGTAGTATTTGTTCACCACTCTCAAGACCAAGACTGGCAACATTTCAGTAGTGGTTCAGTATTTGTGAAATGCCATTGTTATCTTTATGGATAGAATGAGCTATGTAAATGTAGAGTAAAAATGTTGTGACTGAACATTCTTTCTCTTCATGTCCTCCAAATGGGAACTGTGTGTGCCAGGGCATTTTGAGGCCATCACAACCTCATCCTGGAACTGTATGAACAAACTGAATCTTGTGGCAAGAGAGAGGACAGGTTGTGGTTCAGAATATCTTTCTGAAAAGATGAAAAATAACCAAAATTTTCAAGAGCCCAAACTAGAAAAAGAATATGAGTGTAGTCTGAAAAATTGCAAATAAAGTGCATAAAGTTCTAAGGTTCTCCACTGTCAGAATACAACATGTATATTTACTGGAAGTCATCATAATCCCTCAGACCAAAGTGCCAGCAGCAGAGAAAATGTGACTTGCATAGTCAGAATTCTGTCTTCAAGCTTGACGTCAGAGTGGGAAATGCTGTGCTCTGACTTACAAGCCATAACCATGTCCTCCATTAAAGTTATTCATTCTGATAATTATGGACATAGTGCAACTTTCATTCAAATATTTTCAGCAAGTCAAATAAATCAAAATAGGATTGTAAAGCTGCTTTTTATTGATTTGAGATATAGTATTTAATGTTTAATCTCTGATTTTCAAACAAAGTCAGAAATATTTCTGTAATTTTTCCTTGAAGAGGAAATGGATAATATGGATTGCAGTATGTTTCAAATTGTTTGCACTTACAGGAATTGTGTTTCTAATTGCTGTACTGTTCCCTGATGAGATTTAGGAAATAAACATCCACTAATCTTTCCAGACATATCTGCAGTAGACATTGTGTTCTAATTCTTGAGTCTGATTATCTGAGATGAACTTTGGATGATTGTTGCATTCATTCTATGACTGCTTAAAAAATAAACTACTTAGTAAAAATTTGCAATAGGAAAAATATTTAAACTATTTAGAAGTGTGCATGAGTTTTAGTGTTGGCTAATTCACTTTTTGATTACTTTTATAAGTACGCCAGTAACATCTGTAGTGCAAGTCAGAGTATGCAGAATGAAAGAACTTCAGGGTTTCAGTAAACTCAGCTTATCAAAACTCAGCACTGAAAGATTTTCTAAGTCCAGACATTGCATTTTTCTTCATTAATGAAGTACAGTAGTTACAAAGTTCATAACATCATTTGTGTATGCACAAATTAATCAAATGCTTGTTGTACATGAGTCTTGACTAGTCAAACTAGATCTTAACAATGTGGTAAAAGGAAGAATCCAGTACCATCAGCCTTATTCACCTCAACAGCAAGTAGGGAGCCAACTGAACAATTAGTGTGAGAATATTTACATGAGAAGTGGTTAAAACAAGAAATTATTGATGTCTGGGCTTCATATATAGCTTGAGGTGACACTAGCATCAGTGACAATAGCAAGGAACTTTGTTATAAAAAACCTACAGTACTAAATTAGATTGTCTGTATCGGAGTCCATGTCTATGTGCAGTTATCTCTTTTGCAGACTGAAATGCCTGTTTTGCATGCATGCTCCTCATCTGAATTTGTTTATCTACTCCTTGAGGTGCTTAGCCTTAGTAATTGTTTTTGAAAATTTGGCCTTAGAAACAGACATAAAGTATTTGGTTATACTGATAGTTCATTTAATGACTGCATGAGCTGAGTTTATTTATTGGCTGCCTGTTCTGAACAAAAGAAAAAAAGAACACTTAAATTTTGCTCGTTTCCAGACATGCCTTTTCCTCACAGTTGGTGGCAGTTTGCCAGTCCTCTATAGAAAAGTCGATACGCAATATCATGCCCCCTCTGTACTGTGACAAGGGTCCTTTAACTGGGAGGAAGAAAACAGTACATCCTCTTGGAGCTGATAGCTTGCCAGAATTACCCACTTCCTTAGGGACCCAAGTGCAAAGTGTTTTTTTCCTGCCTTCTTGGAAGTAGTAAAATGAGACGCACTTGATAAGTAGTGATTGGTCTCTGGATGAAGAAACATTCCTTGCTTCCAGTTTCAGCAGCACTGCTTTGCAGAGACTGAGGGTCTGGGGCATCTGGCTTGGGGTGAAGTTCCCGGCCCCACTTTGGACGAGGATTAGCTACACATATTTTTCTTGCTGTGATACTGTGAGAAAGGATACTGCCCATGGAGTATGCACCCCAAAAAGCTTAGGAAAAGAGCAAAGTAATTATTTCTGAAGAGCTAGGAGGTGAATGGCTTGAGACTACTGTCCACAATAAACAGATGTGTCAGTAAAACATTCATAATATAAATTTGGACTGTGTGGCAGGATAGTGCTCACAGTAGATGAAGAAACTGTCTAATAGAGCAAAGTTAAGTTGTGATTAAGACACCATGGCCAAACTATCATGTCAAAGCCTTGTTCAGTGGGAGTTTTATTCAGTGGTTCTTAAATTTCATTTTATTTCTTAGTAATGCTGATGCTGATACTTATTTCACTCTCTCTTCTTTTTACCTGCTCCTTGGTACAGTGATTGGTAACGTCCATTAGAAGACATTTGTCAGCGCAGCCATACTGATAAAAATCAATACTACTGTTTGCAATTTAGTACCTCAGCATTGACTAACTGTACAAGTCCCAAAAGACTCTCTTATAAATTTAGATTCTATTTGAACATTGTTGTTCACAAATCTCTAGTCCTAACTCAGTTGTAGTATTGAAACATTACTGTGGATCAAGATGTAATGGGTTTTTTACAGCAGTGTGTAACTCTTATAAATATTTTTTTCTTCTTTCTTAATGGATGATGTAAATGTAAAACTGTAGGTTTTCTTCTACAGTACACATTTCTAAGTATTTGATAGAATAAGCTTTGTTTGGAATGAAAACAATGCTTTAGACTTTTACCTAACAGTGAATATAACAAAGGCAGTGATATTGCTTGTCCTCTAATGAGCTTTGTTTTTTCACAACGGAGATTTAATTTTACTTTGTAGTATTGTCATCTTCAAACATGCTTGGGTACCTAGAGAGAAAGCCACTTCCATTGCTGGAAATGTTGGTTGAACGTTTTTACTTTTGGAGTTTAGAAAAATACAAAATTTGATGATTAGACTTTGAATGTGTAGAAAACAGCAGCATAAAATACACAATAATTTATTCTACGATGTTGTTTTCAACACTTTGAAATGGCTTTGAAGTTTTAAATTTGTGTGTTTGAAGAATACAATTTTTATGGGGGTGTTTTTAGATGGGATTTATCTGTGATTTCTAAGGGATTTAACTATGGCCTGATAGCTAAAGGGAGTTATGTCTGCCAGACAAAGAGGCTTTAAATACTTGAGACTGAATAGAAGACTTGACATTGCGGGTGCATGACAAGAAATAACTTCACAATAAAAGGTGCAATTCCCCAGCCTACAAGTAACTTGGATTTTTGGTCGCTTTATTGGTCAGTTTTGCCAGGAGCATGCCTTCTGCACAGCATATGCTGTAGGTGGCAGTAAGGTTATGCAAGAAAAGGGTACATGAGCTGGAAAAACTAAATTAAAGATGTGTGTAAAATTATGGATAGCTTCAGGTTTTAAATCTAAGTTTTCTGTTTATAGCAACTCTAATACTTGAAGCACCTCCAGAAAGATCTGGTTATTGTTTGTCACTTCTGGTAAAGACCAGATCAGCTTTTATTTCCTTTTTCAATTTTGTTTGGTTCTGCCTGAATTTGTTTGGATTTGTTTAAAAGCAAGCAGACCTTTTTGCAGTTTATCAAGACATATGAGAAACATGATAGTTTGGGGATTCACAGACAGTTAAAATGCTCTCTCCTTTTCCTGTCATGAGGTGTAAATTCATTGTGAGTGACACTAATGGCTCCAGGATTTCAGAACTATGCCTGTATTCCCATAGTCTTCAGTGGCCCTCTTTCTCCTATTGCATGCACACAGAAGAAAATTAGGACATAGAATCATAGACATAGTGTCCTTGATGTAGCAGTTCCACCCTGGAGCGTTAAGAGAAAGAGGGTTAAGAGAAAGGCAGGACACATATTGAGCAGTGTCTTCTTCCTGAGACCCCACTGACCTGGAAAGCCCATGATTCAAGATTGACTTCCCAAATAATTTTCACCCAAGTCTAAAATGCTGACTGTAGTTTGCTTTTTTATGTCATGACCAATCTTTGGTAGCCAGTACTGCCTCTTCAGCTTCCCATGGTACTGTCTCCTTTCTTCTAGTAAATATGTTCTCAAGCCCTTCCTTGGATGTGGTGTTATAAATTCACAGATTGAATGATGAGTCATTGCTCTGGACTTGGGTATTCCTTTGGCTTGTGTGTACACAGACTCATACCTGTGTATGTGTACTCAGACATGCTGCCACCTACGTATGTCTGCACATATGGAAAGCAAAGTTTGAGAGAAGTGAATGATATCAGGGATCCATTGTCCATGAAGCTTGAGTTGGAAACCATTGTCCCACTATGAACACTCATTCCAGAAAGGAGATCATAGAATAGTCCTGTTAAACATGAGCATCTCTTCTCTCCCTGCTTGAAGTCAAGAGGTGTGTCCTAGCAGTGCTGTCCTTGCTCTGTTTTCTACATTCCTTTGCATTAGTCACATACAAGAGATTTTCAGGTGTCACTTCTGCCCCAGTGACAGAAGAGCCAGTATTTGCTCAGTCCCATGTTGCATCAACTCTACTGCTTTGGTCCAAGCATCCTCCTCTTTATCTGTTCACTGTATGTTAAATTCGCTCGTTCCCTCCAACTTGCTGCAGGCACTTAGCAGTCCTTACCATATGGGTTAATATTGCTGTCATTTTTAATGAAATCATTTTATTCTAAGGAGATGGTTGTGTGGTTTCTAGTGAGACAGCACCTACCTTTTGATTTCTTCAAAAGCCATTGCAAAAGAAAACCCTTTCTGATGAGAGCAGGGATTCTGTCATCTTCAATGGAAATATGTGATGTTAACACTGAAGAGCAGTTCCATAGCAAAGCACATCGTCGCTTTCCAGTGATGTGAAAAAAATCTGATCACTGATCACAATTTTTAAAAATGAAACAAAAAAAATTTAAAAAAATCCTTGAAGTCCAGTTTCTCTTTCTGCATGCAATTAAATAAAAGTCCTCTACATAATATTACATTACTCGCATAAATTACAGCTGGTAAACATATATAGCTTAGTAGTAGAGTTACCTCTAGATGTAGAATTTCATACTACATTAGTATTTATTACAGTCTTCAGCTCAATTTTTTAGGAAGTTTTACAAATGCTTTCTGTATCCAGTAAGAAAATCGTAAAATACCGGAACTATCACATCCAACTTTTAAAGACATTTCATGAAGCAGATGCTCACAAACAGACAATTTTTTATTAAAGTAATAGTGGAAGAAATTTACTTTTGTTTGTTTGGCCCTCAAGGAAATTAAAAATCCTATCTATAATTTTGATTGTAACTTCAAGAGAGAGTTTTATTGTACCAAGAATGGGGTTACATGAAGGATAGAATCCTTAAGGGTTTAAAACCTGTTTTTAAAAGCTACAAATTGAACATCTCTTTTTAATCTTAGGAAAAAAACTCCTGTGCTGATTTTCTAATGTTCAGAATTATGTAGGTTATAAAAACAGATAATGCTAAAATGGCACCCACTTGTTTAAGATATCTATTCCTTGAGTGTATCTGTGGGGTATCTGCAGAGTCCTGTGACAAAAATAAGTACCTAAGATTAATCCTACCAAGTTAGAACATCAGAGGAGTAGAAAGTTCTTATATTTTCTTTTTTTTCATTATTGATGTACAAAATTATGATCAAGTGATTTTTTAAAGTCCACTTCCGGTTATTTGTGGGGGTCTGCAGGAGGACATGGGACCTCTGTAAAATTGAGATCATATGCGTTTGTGTGTATTTATAAAGTGGTTGTAGGTGTGTGTATGATGTACATCTATGGACTCAGGAGGGTTACACTTGCCCCTATATTAATGGCATGCCCCAGGGCTGTGGTCCACAGTTAGACCATGCGGCAGCTTCTGTGTCCTTTGCACTGGAGCCAAGTGGTGGAGGTAAGGAGTGGTGAGAGTATGGTGTGCATTCTGATCTCATACTGTCAAGAATTCAGGATGCAGTTATGAGGTTCTGGAAATTACATGAGTGTTGGGAAGCTCTGCTAGAGAAGCACCTTCAGCAGTTTGAGAAAGCTCCTGTGAATTAAAGTTTACTTGACTTAAAGTCACTGTAGAGCTGAAGTTAAAAAGCCCAGCTTAAGACCAACTTAGTAGTGACAAGATAGCACAAAGCTACATATAGCCAATTTGGGAATACAGGATTGCAATAACTGGTTGATATAGAAATACTAAAGCATCATGTTTTACTCAGCAGGAGTAAGAAAACAGGTTTAGAGTTGTAGGAATTACATAAATATTTAAGTATTAAAAACAAAATATTCAGTGATCTCCACAGCGCAGTACTAAGTTTGAGGAGTTATTTTTGAATGCTTCCCACAGTCTATTATTAAATTTTTTTTTGTTTATCTGAAAGACTTTATAAGCCAGGAGTATGAGAGATATTTATCCAAATTGAGTTGAGGTACTTGCGTTTCTTTAAGCACTAGAAGATATGCACAAGCGATTATCAGCCCTGCAGCATCTTGAAAGCTTGTGGAGGAGTTGTTCTGTTTTCAGTAGGATCTGGCTAGTATTTTGTCTTCTGAGCTGCAGATTACACAACTGGTGGCAATGGGAGAAGGAAAATGTTTTAGCAAAAAGAAGAATCCACATCAGTTCCCTCCAGAGCATCATAATGTAAACAATCCTTAATTAGAAAATTTTGAGACTTGAACACAAAGTGATTACTGGCAGGAAGAGAAAGACCTGTGGTTGCAGAGTAATGGGCTGATACTTCTGGAGATAGGTATACTGAAATGTCAGCAGAGCTCTTCAGAACAGCACTTGTGAAAGACAGTAGAACTTACTGGCTTTTCTGGTAGCAGATTTCTTATGAAAAAGACTAATAGTTAGAATTTGGACGTTCCATACATCTTTGTTATTCTGTTCTGTTGTGGACATTGAGGGCACTGTTCAGTAAACTCTGGCAGCATTTACTCAAGACCAAAGTTCTAGACTGGCTTTAGGTTCAGACGAATTTTTCATTAGTCTTTTGTTTGAAGCCAATAAACCCATATCTGCCTCTTACAGTCTGTGTATTAGAAATACTCTGTTTGCATTTATTTTTTTAAAATGTTTTGTGTAAGAGGCCTCTTCTCTCAAAGTAATTAATCTATAAGAAAGAGTACTTGTAAAGATTTCGTACCTGATTTGATCTCATTTATATTCATATAAACAAGGAGTCACACTAGGATCCCAGAGTCACAGTAGGAGTAACTGGATATCAACACCTATGCAGTTTTTACTGAACACCATTTTCTGACAAAGTAAGCTTCAATTTAATGACACTGTTACTTACCATTCTCATCTTTTCTTGGTTGCAGATGGGTTTCTTCCGCCGGAGGTACAAAGAAATTATTGAGGCTGAAAAGAACAGAAAGGAGAACGAAGATAGTTGGGACTGGGTCCAGAAAAATCAGTGAAATGCCTGCGAAAAATAAAGCCCAGTCATGAGACACGTGCTTGCTAGGCTATAGGTCCTGCTCTCATATCTTCCATATGTGGAAGAAGGAATCTTCTCCAGATTTTTCGGAGACCCCATTGATGCTGTGTCTTTATCCCTCCAACACGCTAGGGAACATATCCTGAGGCAAACACTGCAGCCATGTCAGGTGACTGGAGCAATCTACACTTCCTTTAAGAGCTGAACTTTGAACATTAGTAACTAAGCTGCAGTGCAGAGCAATATTTATGAATCCAACTATGTGGTATACCCTCAGGGGAGGACTGTTACCTAAAAATATTTTTTATAAATATAAGCTTTTTATATTGATTATGTCTTTATATTTGTATCAATGTTTTATAATTTCTATTGAATAGCTATATAGTTCACTCAAGCACTGATATCTGGCTAAATCCTTGGAAATACATATATATATATATAAATCATCTTGTAAATGTCAATGCAAAAGAGAAAAGAGAGATTTGCAGGTAAATGTAGCTGAAATCATCATATGCATTATTCACAATGCCTGGTAATATTACATATGCACCATTTAATGGCATTAAGCCAAAGTCTTCACTGTTTTTTTTTTTAAATTGAAGTGGTGTTTGGTTTAGAAACTGAAAAACCTAAAGTATTACACAAATGCAATGTTCTATATCTGAGTTTGTCTTTTGCTGGCCTGAACAGAAGAGTATAAAAACATTTCCTCAGTGACGTGTAGCAAAACTTGTAGCTTGCTTTGGCTTGTGGAAGAAAGCATCACAGAATGTTTTCATGTGGGATATTTTCTACTGCAGCACCTAGTACTTAGAGAATGGTCTAGGACTGTCTAATTGAGATACCAGAAGGATATAATTGGGCCAACCACTATAGGATTGACAAATTCCTTAGATTTGATTTTTTATTTTTTAATATGGAGCCATTTTAATGATAAGAATTACAGTTTTAAAGCTACTGTTAATGATTGTGATCTGTTGCTATCAAAGCAAGTGATAAATTGCTACAAGGTATGAACATGTGCCTGAGTGTTCATGAGTTTGTTTTTATATGATAATTTTAGGATAAGAGAGTAGACTCAAGGGTTAAGAAGTCTGAATCTTTCTGTCTTGAGATTCCATGTCTGGTTATTCCAAGTACTGAATGTTGTCCTTCCTCAAGCACTAAAGGAGGAAGTTTAGTCAAGGTGCAGACATTGCTGGTTGCAACTTTGTTCACTGGCAATTCATTAGCAAATCTTTTGTTGCATTAGGAGGAGCTTAGTTGTGATTAATTCTACCATTGCTCTTCAAAAAACTCTTGCATTTCTGAAGAGAAATAATGAAACTCTTTAAGACTTGGTTTTAGATACTACTTGTACTTTGCACCTTGTGTAAATAAGAAGTAAATATCCTGTTGCTATAAAATCTTTTTAAGGGAGAGTCAAGCTTTGTGGTATAAAGTGAAGGAGAAACAGAAATGAATGGTTGCCTTCCATAAGGGTAAGGAATTTTGTAAACTTGATTGCAGAGAAAAAGGCAAGAAATCTGCTTGAGAGCAGGTCTTATGCATGCTCTTCCTTCACAAGTTCCTTATAGCTTCAAATTTAAAAAAAAAAACCCCACATCCATATTCCCATTTGCCTTTTTCCTCCACTGGCATTAAGTGCCTGCTATTACTGTAGTATTGATCAATATTTATTAACTTAACTATTTCAACCCATTAGAAAGAAGGTGGGTTTTAAGTGTATTGATTCAATATTTGACAAGGAAACCTATTAATCTATTTGGTTATTTTTCTCAAAATAATCATTGCTGGTTTGAGAGATTTCATCTAACAAATTTAAGCTAGAATCTGAAAAAAAGCAGCTGAGGGGAAATCTCAGTGGACTGTAGATTTTTTCAGCTGAGTGCAAAACCAAAAAGGCTTTTGACTGCACTGCATTTTGGCAGTTAAATTCTTCGCAGTATGATATATCTGACATCAGTTACTTTTGCTAGTACTCAATCCTAGCATATTAGATCTTCCTGCTGTTGAAAAATGCCTGAGACTGACAGAAGTTGGATAGGAGATTGATACAGAAGTACAGATTGGATAAGAAATTGCATAAAATATTTTGTGAAAATAAATAATTCCATTTATTTATCTGTAAGAATTGCCAGTATATTTCCCCTCTAAGACTGGCCACTCAAATTTACTGAAAAAGTAATTCAGGGGACAGGTGAAACTGTAAATTTAACTGAATTTGAAAGTTTTCAAACAAAAAAAGAAGAAATTCCCTTTGAAGATTTAGAATCCCTCATTCCCACTCTTTAAAATGAACTTAACTTTCAGATATGCCAAAAATTCTTCATTACCGTATTTTGAAAATAAAAATTAGTCATTACTTTGAAACACCTTCTTAAAATGTATGAAGACCTAGGAAAGATAAAATACCCATTTAGCATTTCATGCTGTGCCAGATAAATCTTTTTTCTCAAGGCAAAAACATTTTTCATATTTGGTTAAAGTAGAAACATTACAAGCAAAACTAAATCACATTTGCTTGAGCTCACACTGGATTTTCTTGATCTCTGACTTGAATTGTCTGCTATTGATCCAGTGCAAGTCCTCACTCAGTGAAAATCCAGTTGTTGGCCAGTTTAGTGACACGTTCTTTAACTAATCCATATATTCTTAGTATCATCGCTGTTAGATGCTCTCTGGTTCTATTACCACAAGCTTTAGTTTTTGTAAGTATAGTCTTCAATTTTTTTCTCTTTTTTGTCAAATTCCATTTTTGCTTTAGCTTGGATACTATAGTCAGATCTGATAATGAAACATAACAGATTTTAGTATTGAAATCCTGTAGATTCTCCTTTTCAATCCTTGAAAAGCAACCAAGCCAACTGACCAAAGAACCAACCAAATTTCACTTTATCAGTTGGTTGCAATCAGTTTCCAATTTAAAAGTCTTACAAAATCACAATGTACTTCAAGGATGTGTAGAAAAAGAACTGTGCTATAAGCCTGCTGTTTGCTTGTTGTTTTGTTGGGGTTTTTAATGTTTTGTTTTGGTTTATTTTGGTTTTTTGTTTTGTTGGGTTTTTTTAAATGAAGAAATTATAATAAATGTAATTGCATCAAAATCAAGAGATGTAGTTTGGAAATGGCTTCTCGGAGTCTGTAAGTTCCCATCTGTCAGCTCCTGCCTGGTTCCGTTGTGCCATAGAGCTTGTGCAGCAGAGCTGAGGGGAACTCACTGTTCCCATTCTCTCCAGTTGATAAATTTTAGGAGAAAATTGTCAATTTTCTTAACTTAATTGAAGGTTTTGTCGAATTATCTTTTTTTAATTTTTTTTTTTCCAGCAGGCTTACTTTGCACTAGCTCTGAAGTACACAGGTTGAGGTTTAGAAGTGCAGTGGTTGTGTTTAGAGTGTTTGCAAACACTGTTTGGCACCTTTGANGTTTAGTGTTTGCAAATGCACTGTTTGGCACCTTTGAGCTGTTTAGACCCTCAATCTTGCAATATGCTGAATTTCTTCTTAAGGATGCAGTACCTGTGAAGTTGCTGTTAAGGTAGGAAGAAAAACTCAGAAAAACTTGATCAGGAAGAAAAGGGGGAAAGAATAAGGGACAATTAACTTGATGCAGAACCTGTGCTGTTGCAACTTTATTCAATTTCCATCTTGAATTCAACAAGACCACTGTCACTTCAGAGTTTTCTTGGCCCACAAGAAAACTTAGGTACTTGGTCACTGCAGCTAACAGAAAAAATAACTACATTTTTCTGGATAAGTCTATTTTTTAATTTGCTCAGCTTCAACGAGGGAGTCAGGAAACAGTAGACAATACTGAAGCCACTTGCGAANGAGGCTCTGAACAACCTGCTCATGTGTAGGATGCCCTTGCTCACTGCAGGGTTGTTGGACTAGATGGCCTTTGAAGGTCCCTTCCAACTCAACACATTCTATAATTATTTTGAAAATCAAAGATCTAATTTTGAAGGTGAATTTCCATCAGTTCACCCCAAACAAGAGCAGGGCTAGTGTTCTGTGAGGCTGTCACTAGTAAGCTTAGGTACTTGGTCACTGCAGCTAACAGAAAAAATAACTACATTTTTCTGGATAAGTCTATTTTTTAATTTGCTCAGCTTCAATGAGGGAGTCAGGAAACAGTAGACAATACTGAAGCCACTTGCGAATTGAAGGCGCCTCACAAATCCCTTGGATTATCGAAGAGAGAGAAGTACTACCACTTTACCTGTCCTTTATTTTCTTGAAGTGGCGAAG
>VZTY01033461.1:121412-143658 GCA_013400935.1 Turnix velox
GATTTTCTTGATCTCTGACTTGAATTGTCTGCTATTGATCCAGTGCAAGTCCTCACTCAGTGAAAATCCAGTTGTTGGCCAGTTTAGTGACACGTTCTTTAACTAATCCATATATTCTTAGTATCATCGCTGTTAGATGCTCTCTGGTTCTATTACCACAAGCTTTAGTTTTTGTAAGTATAGTCTTCAATTTTTTTCTCTTTTTTGTCAAATTCCATTTTTGCTTTAGCTTGGATACTATAGTCAGATCTGATAATGAAACATAACAGATTTTAGTATTGAAATCCTGTAGATTCTCCTTTTCAATCCTTGAAAAGCAACCAAGCCAACTGACCAAAGAACCAACCAAATTTCACTTTATCAGTTGGTTGCAATCAGTTTCCAATTTAAAAGTCTTACAAAATCACAATGTACTTCAAGGATGTGTAGAAAAAGAACTGTGCTATAAGCCTGCTGTTTGCTTGTTGTTTTGTTGGGGTTTTTAATGTTTTGTTTTGGTTTATTTTGGTTTTTTGTTTTGTTGGGTTTTTTTAAATGAAGAAATTATAATAAATGTAATTGCATCAAAATCAAGAGATGTAGTTTGGAAATGGCTTCTCGGAGTCTGTAAGTTCCCATCTGTCAGCTCCTGCCTGGTTCCGTTGTGCCATAGAGCTTGTGCAGCAGAGCTGAGGGGAACTCACTGTTCCCATTCTCTCCAGTTGATAAATTTTAGGAGAAAATTGTCAATTTTCTTAACTTAATTGAAGGTTTTGTCGAATTATCTTTTTTTAATTTTTTTTTTTCCAGCAGGCTTACTTTGCACTAGCTCTGAAGTACACAGGTTGAGGTTTAGAAGTGCAGTGGTTGTGTTTAGTGTTTGCAAATGCACTGTTTGGCACCTTTGAGCTGTTTAGACCCTCAATCTTGCAATATGCTGAATTTCTTCTTAAGGATGCAGTACCTGTGAAGTTGCTGTTAAGGTAGGAAGAAAAACTCAGAAAAACTTGATCAGGAAGAAAAGGGGGAAAGAATAAGGGACAATTAACTTGATGCAGAACCTGTGCTGTTGCAACTTTATTCAATTTCCATCTTGAATTCAACAAGACCACTGTCACTTCAGAGTTTTCTTGGCCCACAGCACAGGGAGGAATTCAAGTTCCAAGATCTGAAAGTGGTTGCCAACTTCCAGAGCATATTTTGTGACCATTGGAGGGTGAAGGAGGCTCTGAACAACCTGCTCATGTGTAGGATGCCCTTGCTCACTGCAGGGTTGTTGGACTAGATGGCCTTTGAAGGTCCCTTCCAACTCAACACATTCTATAATTATTTTGAAAATCAAAGATCTAATTTTGAAGGTGAATTTCCATCAGTTCACCCCAAACAAGAGCAGGGCTAGTGTTCTGTGAGGCTGTCACTAGTAAGCTTAGGTACTTGGTCACTGCAGCTNGGAATTCAAGTTCCAAGATCTGAAAGTGGTTGCCAACTTCCAGAGCATATTTTGTGACCATTGGAGGGTGAAGGAGGCTCTGAACAACCTGCTCATGTGTAGGATGCCCTTGCTCACTGCAGGGTTGTTGGACTAGATGGCCTTTGAAGGTCCCTTCCAACTCAACACATTCTATAATTATTTTGAAAATCAAAGATCTAATTTTGAAGGTGAATTTCCATCAGTTCACCCCAAACAAGAGCAGGGCTAGTGTTCTGTGAGGCTGTCACTAGTAAGCTTAGGTACTTGGTCACTGCAGCTAACAGAAAAAATAACTACATTTTTCTGGATAAGTCTATTTTTTAATTTGCTCAGCTTCAACGAGGGAGTCAGGAAACAGTAGACAATACTGAAGCCACTTGCGAATTGAAGGCGCCTCACAAATCCCTTGGATTATCCGAGAGAGAAGTACTACCACTTTACCTGTCCTTTATTTTCTTGAAGTGGCGAAGGCAGAGCATCCCCTTGAGGGATGCTGTGTTACGTGAATGGGAAGAACCCTGTGTTTGAGTCAGTGAGATGCAGGTAGCTTAGCCTGATGAAGGCAACAGTTGCACAGAGATGGTGCTCAGCATTATTTAGCTTGACTTTCTTGAATGTCTTCTGTTTATGGGCACATTTTGGAGTCTTGCACAAGTCTCTTAGCAGAATATCCATGGAGCAAGGGAATATATAACATAGTTCCATGACTTTATTAATCCTTTAGTGAAAACAGATTTCTACCATTGTCCAAGTTCATCCCCTTTCTAGGGTTTCTTGAATATAAATGAAAGTAGGATTTGGTTCATTTAGTGTGTGTTGATTGAACTGGCATAAAGATTATAACTGCTTTAGGAGCATGGTTTGCATACGTGGTAGGGTACCCACACCATTGTTACTCCTTTTTCTTAGAATGTCACTCCTTATGTATTGTAAAAGTGTATGTTTCTTTTTGTGAACTCGTGGTTGGAAGAATGTGTTCACTCTTATTGATGTCACCTGTATTTAGAAGCTTGTGTTCACCTGTATTCTAATTCACTTGCACTGTTTTGGAAATGTCAGGTTTACAAGAATACAACTTTTTGGAATAAAAAGTGGCTGCAAAAATTATCCTAATAATATAAATTTTTTTGCTTGTTGTCTTTTTCCAGCTCAAGTATTTTCCCATTGATTGGGTGTGACATTTTTTCAAGTATGTGTTAATTAAAATATGCATGCCTGTGCTTGTCTGAGTTTAGGTAATGAGCATCTGTTATTATAATTCTATGACTTGTATAAAATCAAGTTATTTGGAAACTACAAGTATAATGAGCGTGACTATAATGCTATAAAACCATGGAAACAATAGCAGTAGGAATTATTTATATTTCAACAGTATTGCTCTATCAACATCAGAAAAAACCTCCATGTGGTGGTGGTGTGGTGCCACCCTATTATAAGAGGGTGTGTAACCTGTGTAATTTGAGTTCTATTTCAATTTCTATGAATTTGGATGGAAGTCAAATTGTTCAGCTTCATGTATTCTTTTCTATGAGGATTTATATTAGGTAAGTAATGAAAGGTTTTCTTCTACTCTGCCTCCACAATGCCATGCTGACATTTTCAAAGGGATTAGATGCTGGACAGAAGCACTAAGAAAAAACTGATTGATTTCTGTGGCTGTAGAGTACATCTTTGTGCTTCTAATCCCCATCAGATGTCCCATCAAGGTTTTCTTATAATTTTTGGATGCATGAAACCTCTGTGGTAAAATATGAATGAACCTTGATTCTAAAATAAAACTGGAAAACTGATCCTGAAATTTCAGGGTCTTCCTTTCCTCTTCTTCATCTATCTTCTCTACTTCTTGTGGAAACCTTCTGTACAGAAACAATCTGTTTCCTCTGTGTCAGGCTGTCATTTAAGTATCTAAGAACACGCTGGGCAGAGTTAGGACATAACCTATGACTCAGAGCACATTTGTACTGATGGAAGACTTTCTGTACCAGAAAGCCAAAGGCATTAGGAGAGCTCCAAGGAGATGTGGGTCCTGGCATATAAGTAACACCCTTCAAAGGAAAAACAAATGTTCTCAGTCAGGAAAGCTTTTCTTGGGGGAAAGAAAACATAGTTGGACAGACATGGTTGGAGGATGCTGCTGCAGGGAGGAACACAATGCACAGTTTACTTGTGGAGATTAGTGGTGGCTTTCATGTAGCAGCAGCTAAAATAATATCCACAAGTTTTTAGATGTATTAGTATCTTTTTGTTATTGTGCAGAGGTGCATGTGGGAGCTGGCAGTACCTTGTCCTCTTCTGGAGACAGAGGATTGGTGAGCTAACACTGCCTTCTCTGGAGCTGCTGTGCCTGCCGAGTAGCAGCCTGTTCATCACAACATTTTGTTTGTTGCCTTCACTCCTGAGTGGCTTTTAAAAACCTCTTCGGCCTTCGGTGACAAAGTGGCTTTGTTTTAGAAAACATACCAGAATAATTTTGCAGATTTATTTCTTCCAGTTCCATTGAGGAAGGGAAGAACTTAGGTCAAAATTAGATTAAAATTCGAGAAAAGGAAGATGTTGTTTTACTGTGGAAAACCAGCTTATTTGGTAGCTCACTGTTCAGTCTGGCTACTGTGTAGGACTGGAGGTGGTGCTACATTTTGAATTGCTCTTCTGGCAGCATCTGCGCACTCTTAGGACTGGATATACTAGGAGCTCTGCTGCTACATCGTTTCCATGAGAAAGAGATAAGTGACTTTTCCCCAGACATTCGGGATCTGCTGGGGTGGACCCAGGTATTTAAAAGACAGATAGATGTGATGCTGAGGGACATGAGTAGTGGTAGTGTTGTCAGTCTTATGTTAATGGTTGGTCTTGGAAGGTCCGTTCCAACCAAGGCAGTTCTATGACACTCACGTGAGTAGTCCTGGTAAGATGTTTTGATTTGATGAAGATTTTGAGTGTCCATAACACACTGAATTTTGAGTGCCAGAGCCACTAAGTTGAGTGTTGTGGGAGTCCTTACAAATGCAAAGTAGATTGTGTTGTCCTCTGGCCACAGAATTAAAAAACAACAAAAGCAGCTGCTTTTTTTTTTTTTCTCCAAAAAAATTCAGATGCACTAATGGATTTAAAGTTCTACAAATGCTTACTCGTGCACATCCAGTGTTTTAACATTTTCAAAGGCAGCAAAGGGAGATTTTATTTGCAAGTGGATTTGACAGAGGTAAAGTATGGAAAATGAATAATCTTAACAAAGGAGCAATGGAAATTATTTTTTTGTGTGCTAGCCTTGCAATAATTTTCTGTGACTATCTGAAAGGATTAATTAATGAATTTGCAGTTCATTTCTTCTTTGCTCTTGATGTAGTGTCATTTTAATGCCTGAATTTGTAGATGTGCAATGTTTTGGTAAGCTAACCAGCAGTTCAACGGCTATAAAGATTCAGAAATTAATGAAGTAGTAAAGCTGAGAAGAGATTTCTCTGCTGCAGAGAAAGTATATACCAGATATGATATATATGAAATTATTCCAGATTTATACTGATACAAGTGAGAATGGATTCAAGCAGGCTCCCTTGAAGCTGAAGCATGCACATCATGAGAAAAGCTTTTCCCTAATCTGTATAAGTGGTAATGTCCAGTCATTTCTGCCATTTAAATAATATTCCTCTGGATTTGCTATCTGAGAGCTGTGTAATACAATCCTAATGATGCTCCTCCACCTATATTTGGAAAGAGAAAAGGTGTAGTAAAAAAGTAAAGTGATCACATTGTAGAGAGGATATAGTCTGTCCTAAGCCAGCCTGTGGATGGAGATAGGGCACTCAAGAAGTGGACATGATCTATCTTGCCCCTCTTACATTTACCTAACTTGAATAATCAGTTTGATGTGTTTATTTCAGACATAGAATTGAAAGCTGGTGATAAAGTGGTTACCTTATAAGTGGTTACCTAATAAGAGATCGGTATTAAATTCATGAAATCTACTGGGCTGAATAGAGGTGGAGTCAAATGCTTCTCCACTTTTTAATTTTCAGGGAAAAGGATTTTTTGTGAAGTTTTTGTGAGACTGTTGAATGCCAACACCAAGGTAGCATGTTGCCCTGCCTCTTAGCTCAAGCCTGTGTCTATCACATGGCCTCATCAAAGGAGAGACCCATGCTTCACCTTGACCAGGTAGCCCTTGTCACTCTACAATAGCCCTGTCTCATACTCCACTGCTTGCTCAGCCATGCTTGTTTCACTCTTGCTCCCATCCTACATACAACATCAAAGTTTTCCCCTAGGTTCTTCTTTTTCCTCTGCTTCCTAAGTGCTTTTACCCTTTCCTCTAAATTTGTCTGAATAAGAAGGCTAATATAAATTTTAGTGATTTTTTTTCCTCCCAACTTACACTTAGTTTGCAATGTATAGCTTCTGTTTCAGACTCGGAGAAAGATTTGTCCCTCAGAAAGCCTGTCAGTTTTTCCAGCTGCATCAGTAGCTCCGAGGCCTGTGGGAGATGGTTCTGGGTGCTGAGGTCCTTTTCCTTTCATTTAACTTATTCATCAGTTTGAAGGGTTCCCTATCAAAACACTAATGAATGTGAAGCCTTAGGTAGATAAACAGAGGAGATGGATGTACAGCCGATAGCCAGATACATGTGTATATGGCTCAAAATTAGTCTGGATGTGGACAAGTCATATGACAAGGTCAAGCTTGCCAAAGCCTGAGCCCTTCAGAATAATGTAAACATTTTGTTTGGAAATTCTGAAATGCCATTAAGAACATGAGATTGGAAGGCGCTCAAGACCACTCTCCTGTTTTAATTGGCAAATGCTCCGTATATTTCCTTTCAACTAACTGAACAAAATCCAGTAGAACCAGCTAAATTTCTTTTCCTCATTATTCTTGCTAAAAGGCTATTCTAGCACCTCATTTAGATGGTGTTGTTAATGATAATTTTCTTCCCAGTTTCTTCTTGCCAACCATGTCTTTCAATCTAAGTAATTCCATTTCTTCCTTTTCTGGGTTGATCTTTCTTGAATATAGGTGACAGAAAGAAGACACTTTTTTCCAGGTGAGGTATCAGAATCCTTGTCTGATGTCTTGTACATCAGCTGTGCATAAGACTGGTTCTCCTGTCTCAGTGAAGGACACTAGCTCTCTATGAGATGTCTCAAATGATAAACACCTTTAATAACTCTAGCACGAATGACCTTTTTCAAGGGGTTTTCATCTGCCTTCAGTAGGGAGTCATTTAAGATGGCCTTTCTTTTTTGTGCAGTGGAGTTTGAATTGCCAAAGGAACACATTGCAAACTGAATTATCTGCTTCTCTCTATCTCTCTGATTGCCAGTCTAGTTTACATTAGGGTGTATTGGAAATGTTATTTTAATTGATTTCTCTCTTTAATTTTCTCATTAGTATAGATGTCACGTATGTCTGAGTGCTCTTACAACAGGGTGATAAAATCTTAGCAGTGTTTTTAAAAATACTAGCTTGTTTTTGTGACAGGTAACAAAAGCTGCCATAGATTATGAAAGGGAAAATGTTACTTATTAAGTATTTCTGTTTGGAATAAATTTTGTTTCCATAAAATGGACAGAATGTAAATCCTTTATAACTTCTAAGTAAAGAATGGAGTAGGCTAAGTGGTTTTTTCCAGGGGAGATGTAGCACTTTGAGGACTGGAGGAATGAAAGCTGTGAAGGATTAAGTTATCTCCCTGGAATGCAGGAAAGCCCTCGAAATACTGCCAGCATTGTGGCATAGTAAGTGTTTGTATAGAATAATAGAAAGGTTAGAGTTGGAAGGAATCTTAAAGATTCTCTAGTTCCAACCACCCTGCTGTAAGCAGGAACATTTTCCACTAGACCGTGTTGCTCAGAGCTCCATCTAACCTGGCCTTGAACTTCTCCAGGGTTGAAGCACCCACAACATATCTGGGCAGCCTTTTATAGCATCTCACCACCCTCACAATAAGAATTTTTTTCATAATATCTAATCTGAATCTACCCTCTTTCATTTTAAACCATCACCTCTCACTACACCTCCAGTAAAGAGTTCCTCTCCATCTTTCCTTAGACCCCCCTCTTGGTACTGAAAGACCACTACAAAGTCTCTCTTGAGCCTTCTCCAGTCTGAACAGTCCAGATTCTCTCAATGCACCCTCATAGGAGAGGTGCTCCAGCCCTCTGATCATCTTAATGATCTTCCTCTGGACTCGCTACAATAGATCCATGTTCTTCTTATGGTTGTAGCCCCAGAGCTTCAGGTGGGGTCTCACCAGAGTGGAGTACAGGGGTGGAATCTTCTCCCTTGACCTGGTGGCCAAGCTTCTTTTGATGCAGTCCAGGGTGCAGATGCTGTCATAAGAAGAGATTATGTAGGAATGTGAAGCTGGATTCTAGTTTTGACCTGTAAGTAAAATTTCAGTGGTACTGTCCATGTTGATGCAGGTGTGCATGTGCTGTTCAGCAGTATCAGTTTTAGTCCTCCAGCCTGTTACAAGTCTATAAGGAGAAGTTCTAACTAAAGCCACAATCAATTTAGTGCTATCCATTTTTTACCAGGGGCTAGGCTAGGCATCAAAAACTCATTTCATGTAAAACACCAATGCCTATCACATTAAATTAGCTACTGGGTCTTTTTAAGTATGTACTTTCAATGCTGAATAATGTACAGTCTCCTGAGCTGTTGTTTGCAGACTGATGTTACACTAGTGCCCAGTTGTTCCAAGCTCTGTACCCTGTTGTGTAAAATAAAATAAATATTTTAAACCTTCTGTAGAATTAGAAAATCCTATAAGAGTTTGATCTTTATCCTACTGATTGATCTCGATGTAAAAATCTGCCAGTCAATTGAAAATACCACAATCAGCACAAAGAGTATGAAAGAGGGGTGAAACACAAAATTTTGGTTTTAGCATAGGTGAAAATGGCCCTAAAATTTAGAAGCAAGTTTTCCTATTATGATGTAGCATTCTCTTTGGAATTCAGTTCTGAAGACACATTGAATAATGACTGTGCCTTCAAAGCAGTGTATGTTTTGATATCAGTCAAGTTTCTACATTAATTTGTGTCTATTAGTTTGACCTAAACTACTAAAAAATCCATCTCATCATCCAGCTTGGCCCAGTAATGAGTCTGTGCTCTGCATAAGCTTGTGCTATAATGGCCTTGTTTGTAACTGTAAGGCTAGGTTAAGAAAATGTGGGTTGTGTCTGCTAATGTAATACTTTACCCATTTTCCCTGAATTTGAATCACTAGTGTATTCAAAGCCACGCTGGATCATTAGGATAATCTCCTTAAATTGCTTGTCTCTTGTGCTGCCTACAATAATACTATGACAGCATCCTGCTGTGTCACTCTAATGCCCTGTGTCTGACTGTTTTATCCCATTCTGCTTTCCTGTATCCATTCATTTTATCAGCCTGGTGTCTGGGACTGTAGAAATAGCTAAATTGCTGGGGCAGGAATATTTTTTTATTTTTACTTTTTTGCTATTTGGCATGTCCTCAGGTCATTATGTGACTTCAAACACTGGATACAACAAACCTCAGGCTTCTTGAAACCAAGATAGACCTTGAATCCTAGGGGGAAAAGGAATATTTAAAAGAAAAAAAAATTTAAAATTTTGGTTAAAAAACCCATCTTGTTTAGTTTCGGTGCTTTCATTTCTTCATGGCAAGTACTACCAGCACAGCTACAGTGGAAGTAATAAGAGCAGATGACTGAATGTAAATCTGAGGAGGATTAAGCCCACTGTCTATAAAGCTGGTGTAGCTCTGGAACAATCCAGCAGTGATCAATTCATTATCATTACAAGCAGCCTGCCAAAGAAAACCTACAGGCTGTTGAAGGCAAGATGTCTATAAAATTAGAGATCAGACCAGCTCTAATATTCACTAATGGACATGAATATTAGCCTTACAACTATTGCCAGCTGCACTGAAAAGAGATGCTGGTGACATTTTTGGATAAAGTACATTAGGGATTGAAGATTTTCTTTTCTTTAATGTATTGATTTATTATTTATTGAGAATTAAAGTGGCTGAAGAAAGAAAGATGTTGGAAAGGATACTGGAAGTGGAAAGAATGAAGATTGCCCTTTGGCTTGTCTTTAATATTCCTTTCCTACGTTTTTGCAATATCCAGCAAAGGAATCTCTGAGTGAACATTTTCTTCCCACAAAACTTTATTTGTCTACTTTACAGTCCAATACTAGTGCTGTCAAATGCTACATGCCAAAAGAAAAATTGGTGCTAAAACAGACACCATGTAAACCCAAAAAAAAGCAACTCACTGCCTGTGAGCAGGTTTTGAACAAGCAGAACATTCAAATGATTTCTGCCATCTTGACTGCTTCATTTTTAAAAAAATGTGATAACCTCTTAAAAGAAATTGCAATTTTTCTGTTGTTTTGGAAGCAAGTAACCTCTGCACAAGAGTTTTAAAAACAAGTGGCTTGCAAGCAGTGGCTCAATTTCCCTATTGGATTAAATTTCCCTATTAGATTCTGCATCACATTGAGAAAGTTACTAATTTTTTGCTTCATTTTTAGGTGCAGCACTGGCACTTAAAGGAGAAATTACTGCATTTTTTTTTCTAGCCATGCTGTGTTCACTATTCCAACTAAATTCCTTTTACTCTATCATCTGTCCACAGCTACCCTCAGGATTAGTTCTACTCTTTTTTAGGTCTTTTATATAACACTCTATCACATCAACTTGAGCAGGCTCCATTATATAAAGTGATGTGACCACAGCAGAAGAAGAAATTACATGCAGAAGGCTGGGTAGGATTTCTTCACTGGCAGCCCACCAGAGTTTTGGGCTGCTTTTGCATTTCAGGCATTTCTTGCCTTTGTGTTGGCTTCAAAAAGTGCATTAAGAGAATCAAAGGGTGGTTGAAAAACTGTCCTATTGGTGAGTTTTCTGAAGCCTGTAAACAGAAGTTTCTCTTATTCATGCCAGATATCTGTGTGTTCATGTACTACCACAGAATATTTTGCATGCAGTTCTGCCTCAAGTCCTCCAAGCAGCTAAGTGCCAGAGGAGGTTTAGAATGGATAAGAGGAAAAAATTTTACATTGATGGGGTTATTAAACATTGGAACAGGCTGCCTGGGGAATTGGTTGAGGCACCATCACTGGAGGTATTTAAGGGACAAGCAGACATGGTGCTTAAAGATACAGCTCATTGATGGTTTTTGTCAGTTAAGTTGGTGGTTGGACTCAATGATCAGAGAGGTTCCTTCCAACAAAGGTAATTCTGTCACTCACTGCTCCCTTGTCTGTGGCTTGCCCAGGGATGCTGCCCAAGGTTATTCCTCACAGCTGTACCCCAGGAAACACTGGCTATGATGGCCTGCAAAGCCCAGGGTTACAAGGTGAAATCTGAACATACCTCTCTGTCTTCGAAGAATGCTCATCCCAAAGATACACCTGGAAATGAAGCTGAAAGTCTGGGGAATCTGAGGCTTGTGTAAGGACCCAGAAGATGCTGATTCCTATGGATTACCCAGACCTCAGGAGACCTGCTTTGGTTCTCTTGGGAGCTAAAGCCAACAGAGGTGCCAAAAGGTGAGCATCAAGTGAGGTGTACTCTAAGGGCAAGAGGGAGAGGGAACTCAGGGAAAAGCTCAGCAATATTTAGGTCATTGGCTAAACTGGCCCACTTTATTTTTAAAATAAATGCTAAAATTGCAAATTTTAGTGATAGGTGTATGTTCCACATCTGGGAGGGCACAAACTGACATGCTTCTTAATGCTAAATTAATACTGCCCTGAAGCTGAATAAAACAGAAGATATCCAAGATAACACCAGCTGTATGTTTTGTTTTCACACAGATGTTTCCTCCTCTTTCCCACAATCTTATTTTCTCCAAATTTGTTTTTTGTTTTCCCTTAAGAAATATTGCAATTGTGCTAACAACAAGATCCTGACTAAAAAGGCAAGAAACTGAGGAGATTAGAGGAGTGATCATCCCTTTCTTGGAAAAAGAACTTGCTAAAAGCCATAAATGATGCATATATTAGGGGTGAAATAGAGTCTTAATTCCATGTCTGGCCTAAGCTGCTCAGCTTTACCTAGTCATCACTGAAGAAATGGACTTCAGGGGAAGAGGGAGGGGGAAAAAGCAAATCTTACATTTGCACAGTAAAAAGCACAAAATGCTTGTGTTGAAAAGCAGACAGAAGCTGGGAAAGAGCAGCAAAAGGGCAATACACAGCTGCACAGATGAGGACTCGCTGCTCCGGTACCAAAGCTGTTCCCAGGACTCAAGATTAAGTAAGTCCCCTGTGCATCCCTACCAGCAGAGTGCCCTCCTGCATCTTTTAGGGTGAAATCCTGTCCCTTTGAGCTCACTGCAATTTTTTATTGTTGATTTTGGCAGGAGCAGTGACTTAATCTAAATATTTTATGGTACCATCACATAGCATAACATCTCTTAATTCTTGGGGGAAAAAAACCAAAAACTAGATATTCATTTGTGATGCCATGTGGCAAAGGATATGTCCATATGGCCATGTTCACAGCAATCAAACAGATAATGCCACTGAATTCAGTCAGCACCATCACAGCACAGTCCTGTGGAGGCTGAAAAAGGAAGAAAAAAAAAAAAGA
Source organism: Turnix velox (assembly GCA_013400935.1). Classification (NCBI taxonomy): domain Eukaryota; kingdom Metazoa; phylum Chordata; class Aves; order Charadriiformes; family Turnicidae; genus Turnix; species Turnix velox. The sequence continues at coordinate 133,452 of VZTY01033461.1, forward strand.
AAGAAAAAAAGAAACAAAATCATTCATTCAAATGAGACCAAGATTTCACCTCATGTTTTTAGTGCAGCAAATGTTATTACAAGCCCACACAGAGACAGTGAAGTGCAAATTACCACAGGAATTTTTCATATTCATTACCAACCTAGCATCATTAGTTTATATGAGTGCAGGCAATTAGAAGAGAGGTTTCAGTTTCTTTCCCTGAAAATGTGGATTTTATTAACAAAATTACAAGTTTTCTTTCAATGAAAGAAAGTCATATGCTGCAGCAAGAGTCACAAACTTGAGACAAAATCTGAGAGCTAGTGCTAAACAAAGGCATTGTCTCGTCACAGACTAGAAACCAGGCATTAACTCAATTCCTTCTATACGTGGGATATCAAGTAGAAGAGAAGTAACCATGACTGAGGCAATTTCATTTACAAAACTGTATTAAGTACTACTGTAGAAAGAGTGAAGACACTCCAAGGACATCAGTGGACCTTGTTGTTGGATGCTGTGCCTAAATTTGTTTTATTTTCATCTCCATGCAAACTGAAATGGGAGATTCAGGCTGGATGTAAGAAATAAATTCTTTACAGTGAGAGTCGTGAGACACTGGAACAGGTTTCCCAGAAGGGCTGTTGGATGCCACCTCCCTGGAAGTGTTTAAAGCCAGGTTGGACAAGGCACTGAGTAACCTGGACTAGTGGGAGTTGTCCCTTCCCATAGCAGGGAGGTTGGAACTAGATGATCTTTAAGGTCCCTTCCAACACAAACTACTCTATGATTGTATGACTCATTTTTTGGTTATCTGATGACCCTTTCTATATTTGATAACACCTTTATGCTGCACTGACTTGCTGTGGGCAATAATATTTCTAGCAGCAAATGAGCATAACTGAGGAAGATGCTTCCCTTCCCTGTCATGGAAATTGGTCCCATCCTGACACATTGCTGTTCGCATGAGTCTTGTCTCATCTGATTGTTTTGACTCCCCCATAAATAAGAGGAAAATATAGTATCAGTTTTGTCCATGGATGTACAAGCGTTTTATATGTTTGAAAGAGCCACACAGGCAGAACAAAGAACCCCACAGCCAATCTGATTTGCAGCCTTCTGTAAATTTCTTGTGCTACAAAGTAGTAGCAGTTTGCTGGGATTTTATCACTTCACAGGATTAAAGGGGGCAATCAGTGCGGGTAATTCTATTCTAGAGCGACATCTTGTGTTAGGTCGGTTAATTTCTCATTTTATTATTTGTTCCTTTTACCTGGTAAAGTTATGAAAATAACATCAAATCAGTTCAGATGCCGGTTTTGCTCTGTGCAGCAAGCTAAGTTACACTCCCCCTTGTTGCTCAGGCAATGTGCTGCATTGCACTATCTCTCTATTTTCCTGAAATCATCCCAAAAGCACTGGTGAGAGGATTTCCCCCCTCTTTTAAATTAATTTTCATGTATATTCACTTCTGTTCAGAGTCTTCACCTTTCAGCAAAATGACCAGATGTCTCAGAAAGCCTGGAGCAATGCTGGCATCAGGAGTTTCACCCCCATCCTGAGTGACTGTAGACTGAGATGCCAATATGTTCTGGTTTGTAATGGATGATTGATTTGCAAGGCTGTTTTGCTCTGATTTTCCCTTGCTTAAAGAAGCATCGAGCTATTTTTTAAAAATACATATAGACACCAATACTTTTTCCCTTGTCTGTGATCTTGTGTCCAATAAATCTAGTTGTCTAACTAGCTGCTCTTTTGTTTGTGATTTTTCCTACAGAGAAGTTCATATTATTTGAATTTTTAATAGCAGTAAAATTACATTGGGATAATAATTAGATTATTTACCCAAATACTTTTGAACATACAAGGGTGTTGGAAGAAGATGGAAGCCCTTTCCTCGGCAGCCATATGGACAGAGCATCACACTGTCTGTCTTCTCCTCAGGCCTGCCATGCACTGCCTCCTCCTCTCATCTCAGACATTGAATACAAAGCTTTGTAAGATGTGTCTTCAGGCACCATAGGCAAACCTGTTGTGAGACCCCTCAGATACTGCTGTGGTGTGAAGCTCTGCAGCTACACTCCACCAGAGGCAGCATTAGAAACTTCTCTGCAGCCAGTGAAAAGACCAGAAAATAGTTTCCCTGTGTGTAACCCCTCTCCCTGTGAATGTTCACCTCTGAAATACTAGTACAGGACATGCCACCTATGAGGAGGAACCTGCTGATGGCCAGAAAGTCAGAGTTTGGACCTTTGTGACAGCTGATATAAAACTGGAGGTGAGATTTAGAAGTTGCAACCTCTGGTATCTGGTCCCTAGTCCTTTCCCTAAAACCTGGAGTGCAGCTTGACTGAACAATGGTAAAATCACTAATTTAATCTATTCTAGTTCGCTAGAGCTTTTAACTGCATGCTACAAATTCTACAAATAACAGGAACTGAGTTTTTAATTCCTTATGCGGTGGGGAGTGTGTTAAAACATAACCTGCAGCACACATGCTACTCTGCCTCACAGACTTTTGTGCTGGTCTGGCAAGAGAAGGGAATTTCTGAGTAAACTGGAATTGAATTCTTGATATGTTAAAGTGGGAATGAGCTCTCAAATAAGAACACTCAAAAATAACCTGTCTTTATGTGCCCAAGACTGCTGTTTGATTTTTAAAAGCATTGCTTTATCTTGCAGGACTGCAGATGGAGTTCCTTTGGGTAGCAATCAATGAAAAAGAAGAGTCACCCATCGAGTCCTTCACTTGCTAAGGTGAGTGGGAATTTTTCAGAGTCTGAGTTGAATTAATTTATTTTCATTACCTTTTCACTGAGACCATGTTATCACTCAGCTCATTGCATCAATCTTTTCCTGAGAAGCAAAATTTTGGTGTCAGGCTCATATTTAGACAGAATCATTTACAATTTCAAATATCTGGATGCACTGAAGAGTTCCTCATGGAGGATTTTCAGGTGATCCTTAGGAAAAAAACCCCCATAAATATCCTCGATATCCTTTTGTGTGGAAGATAAATGCTTTTCATTCAGAAGCGGAGGAAATCCTGCAGATGTAGAATTTACCCCTAGAGGTCACTGCGATACAGGAATTTCAGCGACTCTTCTCTGGCACCGAGCAGAGTTGGTGCGCGGATGATGGTGCAGAAGAACAATGTGGCTTCCTGCTGGCCTGGGCTGGCTGGGAGGTCTGCAGGCGGTTTATAACTCTCATGAAGAGCCATTCCCCACCACAACTTCCCCCTTCTTCTTCTTCTTGCCATTTCTTTTTAGCTTCCTGAGGTTTGAAGGCTTACCGCTAGGAATCAGCAGGTAGTCAGCTTTTTTCAGATGAAATGATCTTTGTTTTGTTTTGTTACCCCCCCAACTCCCTCCCCCCCCGTTTTTTTAATCCTTTTCTTTTGGCTTCTTCTTTTGCATTTGGAAAAGTATAAATATGGCTAATTTGTTGTTAATTATTTTCAATCCAGGTGAGAATTCACCTTCAGCAGGTGAAGAAGATGACTTCTGAGTTCTTCTATGTAAATTCTTTGTAGGAGTGAATTTTACTGTGCTGCATAATTTAGACCGCATCTGATTTTTATTTTCTGGCACAGCTTACAAGTCTCTCCCATTTTTTAAGCATATGATTTGAAAATTTTTTGGAGTTAACTCACTAGTTTCAATACAGATCGCTGGTAGTTTTGAGTCTCAGTAAATGCAGATTGCTTCAAAAGCATTGTGCTGCTTTCGTAAGGATTTTGTGCTAGGCTTCACACTTTAGACTCTGTGTTTTAGAGAAACTCAGTATTTCCTAGGCCTACGATGTTGGGGACATTCTAGTGACCTGCAGGCTGCTGATTCAATATAGTGTTTTAATTTGGTGGAGGGAGAGATATCGAAATCTCTCACTTGCAATCAGTGCTTTTTGGTTTTTTTTCCAGTTCTACTAAGAATTTTGAAACACCTGGGAATTGTGAATGACTTTGTCTCAACTTTAGGAAAGTAGTTGTACTTTTAAACTTGGAGGAAAAATTAGAGAAGAATTTATTTTCTGACTTTTTACGATATTGTTATCTTATTCATCCTACAGAAATTTGCTTGAGTAAGTTCTAGAGTAAAGTAATTTTATGTAGCCAGACTAAGTGAAAGACCAGTTGGCATAAACTTCCTCCATAGAAAACTTTAAATGTGGAAAAATACCCATGGCTAGAAATAAATATATTGGTAGAGCTGGGTAGGCTATGGTCTCTTTTAAATGACAGTTATTATAACAGAATAGAGGAGAATCCCACCTTTGCATCATACTGCAGAATATGCAAATTTCTATGAATAATGGATTTAATCCTATTAGAAAAGAGTTTAAAAGTAGTTAGACGTGTCAGCCTTGATTCTGCTCTATGACTTGTTAGTGGAGACAGAAGTATATGCTTATCCAGTTGATGAACTGTTATGGCAACAGCAGCCACAGCCTTCTCTTGGGAATCTGCCACATTTTCAAAACCTGGCTACTATATTTTTTCTTCTTTTCAGGAATGCCTTTTAAAATAGCATCAGCCATCTAATACTATGCATTCTGTTGATAATCCTGTGCATTTTGGACTGACTGAATGCTTGGAAAATGTGCCATGCATTTTTTGTGTCTGGCTTTGATACTGATTCCTGGTAAGTCCTCTAACAAGCCATTTAAAGTTGCCCAGTTTCCTTCTTTGCACAAGATTCTGCAGAACTGCACTAGTAAGCATAGTATGGACATAACCATTTATTAACAGAAGTTGGGTGATCCTTTTTGGACAGAGTAGAAATTAGGGAAAATGCAAGCATTCAGTTACGAAAATATCCACTATCTGACCAGATAGCTGGGATAAAATATCACAGTGGTGTAAAGAAAAAATATTGTGAAGTACTGCACAGTTACATGGAAAAAAATGGAAGAAATGCCTCTGCTGTAACATACTCAGTGTGGGTATAAATACAGAAATTGACCTTTTCTAGTTTCTTAAAATGAGTTGTGCATACTGGGAGTGAGTAGGGTGTTTGCATAATACTAAATGGGGTGGAAGGATGTAGTGGGGATGGGAGATAGGTAATTTGGCTCTGAATATCTTCCATTTCTCTCGAAAAAAGGGAGTCATAGACAACAGCCTGCTAAAGACTTTAAAGGCAGCTCTAGCATGGGGAGTGTAGTGAGTTTAATTGGCTGCAAGTGCTTCAGTGTCCTGTTGAAGGAGAGACGAGACCCCTGTGCTATGTGAAGCCACATCAGCATGAGTGTGCACAAATATGTCAATTCCCACATAGTATGTGGAAACTTCCTTATGTAGTTTGCTAACACATGTAGTGATCCCAAGAATCAAAGTTTTAAGTTGAGCTTTTTAATCCCTATTTTTTTTTTTTTAATTTTAGTTAAAAAGAAGTCTTTAGTTGTGTCTGACACACTTAGCAGCTGTGGTTCTACAAAGGATCATTAAAATCCCATTGAAATATGAAAATTCTGGAAAGGATCTCCAAAGCTACTCAGCCTCAACCATTCAGTCTTTCCTTCAACATTGAAAGTTTATAGACCACTGCTCTTTCCCATAGTGTTAATTTATCATCTGGCTGCATTACTTTGCAGATGTTTTTGCTAACAATGGTTATGATGAAGGGTGAGACCATATAACTTTTTAATATAAGTGTCAAGGTCCTCCTTCTGCTCACTGGCTTTTGGCTATGAGGTGGCACCACTCAGAAAAAAAGCAATGTCCTACCTTCTGGATTTTTCCATTCTCATTTAGTGAAGAAACAGTGTGTTTCATCATTTAGCCATGACATATGATGGGACAAAGAGATCTAGAGAGATTTCTCAGAGCTGCCAAATTTGCTGCAGTTTTGTGAAGGATATTTCTTATCATTGAGAAACTCATTTCTTGCTCTCTTTTCATCACCAAAAATATATCTGTTCCTCTCTCTAGTTCAGCCTACCTCATGGCACACCACTTGCAATACTCCAAAAGAAATAGGACATTGAAGGTGAGAAAAAAATATTAAATGGAGTTGTTTCATCATTCCTAGCTACCACCAAAAAGACCAACAGCACAGGCTCCTCTGCCCCAGACTATATTCCTTTGTGTTTTGTTTGGCTCTCTTTGGGGTTTCTGCTGCAATTATGAAAAAAAGAAGGATACACCTAAAGAAAGCACTAGGTAAATCCTCAGGAGCAGTAGAAGATGAATGGCTGCTCCAAGTGTTGTGTTCCAGGAGCATCATGAGCAGAAGATGCTCATAGTGGCTGAAACGATGGTATGGGTGGTTTTGACAGCTGCTGCAATGAGTAGGAGTGAGGAACTTGGTAACCTGGATGCCAACAAGATGCCTCTTGCAATATACCACCAGAGCATCAGCCATGGGTCTATTTAATACAGTGATTTTATGCTGAGGAATCATTGCGAAGGGTAGAGAGCAAACAGCAAAAGATCCAAGTGAGGGGAAAATGAGGCAGGTAGCCTGGCCTGGCTGGGCTCCTCACAGAGGGCAAAGAGCAATGGAGAGACTAAAGACAGGGAGTAGAAGTGATGGTCCTGATTGTGCAGCTTAAGGGCTCAGCATCACATCTCTCTGATGCTGTACCTCCCCCTCCCACCCAACACGAGGGCACCAAACTGCCCAGAACAGACGGGAACTACCAAGTGCAAACGCCTGCCGTTCATGCCGGAGGCACAATCCAGGCGAGGATTGTTTTCTTCCCAGTACGTCTGCTGTGCTAGACTTAAATTCACCTTGTCAAAGAGCAGGCACCTGCCATTTCTTGAGAAAAATACCACCCTGCAGTCTCTGCCATAGTCCCTGGGGACCTTTGGAGACAGCAGCGCAGCAGCTTGCTGGGGCACTCGCTGTTATGGGGATAAAACAGAGCAGAGAAGGCCTATTGATGCCCGATGGAAACAATAGGAACCAACTGCTGCCGTGAGAAAATGGCCATTTGCTGTGCCAGCTGCAGCCAGGGATGGTGGAGGGAAGGGAAGGGATGAGAGAGCATGCCTAGGTCGGGATGCTGCAGAATTACTGCCCAGCCTCCAGGCCCACGTGTCCCAGTGTGATGCCCCCATTCAGCTGTCCTTCAGCAGCTACTGGCTGGGGAGAGAAGTGAGGACAAGGGAAAACAATGTATGCCACTGTATGAAATCTGATTTTTCCACCTCAGTTTTAGACTGCTGTGGACTTTTTGTTCTTTGAGGGAGCTGGTGTGGGCTTTTCAGACCACATGTAAGGCAGGCTTCTGCTAGCCCATAACTCCGGATGGATTGCAGCTTGGTGGCACTCTGAGGGTCCATGTGAGCAGCCATCAGGGCTGTGGGCTGCCTACACTTGCCTCAGCAGCCAGCTTTGTGTATCATGCTGAATCAGTTCTCAGTCAGTTCTCACTGAGTGGAGCTCTCAGATCTACAGGAATAACCTCATTCATTGCTTGTTGCAGTGTGGGATTGTGTCTTGCCTAGAAAATTACATCAAGTCTAAAGGAGCGTGTATGACAGAGGACACTTTTTGGCCAGGACTAATCAAGCTGCTGTGCAAATTCTGCTTTAGGCAGATGTCAGTGAAATCCAGGTTTTTCCCCAAAGCTTAACATCATTAAGCTTCAAACTTGTGATTCCCAAACTAGGTCTTTTCCCAACGTGGAACATTGGCAGGAGCATGTGGGTTCTGCTGTTCCTCAGCTGTTTAGCCACAATAATTAGGTTTTGTAAGGGATGGGGGATCGATAGGGAGCTGCATTTATTGTCACACACCACCAAATACTCCTGAGATACTGGTACAAAGAGTGTGCCACACAAAACTGACAACCATAAAAATAAGAGCAAATTAAAGATTCGGGGGTTTGGTCCTTGCAAAAAATGTGACCATCTAAGATATAAAAAGTGGGCAGTGGTTCATTCTGTTCATAGTTGTGGCCAGTTTATCTTTTTTCTATGGGAGAAGGTGAGAAAATGTCCCAGGAACCATACAATGTGTCAAAGATGAGGATATAATTAAGGAACTAGAGTTTCTTCTGGTCTCTTAGGTGACCAGCTAAAGCTCTGAAATATACAAATAATACCCTACACCCAATGCAGATCACTGATAGGTGGTGGTCTCCTTCCAAATAACCTTTGGAGGCCATCATATCAGGGATCTAGGATTCAGCTCAAAAGCTTCTCTGTTATATTTTCCCTCCCATAAAGAGGCAAACTACACGAGGGAAAAGACATGTAGGCAAGAGGACAGCTTACATCAGACATAGCTAGAGAAAAGATGGTAAAAACTTTCAGATGCATTAGTGTTTCTCCTAATGTTTTATCCTCTGCAATGAGAAAACCCACAAAACCTCTGTATGGCTTATTGCTATGTAAGAGCACTCACTTAGTGAAATGATGTCCTGCACTGTCCTGCCCACTGTTCAGAAGATTGCATGGAACTGCAGAAGTGTGTGAGGGAGTCACAGCAAGCACATCATTCGCCTAGCCTTGTGGCTGCAATTGGAAAAGCCAACAGTATAGCTGATAGTCTGGAGAAAATGATTTCTCAGTTTTACCTTTGTTACTCTATGTATTGTGTTACAGGGAGAAATGAGTAGACAAATTATCTTGCTGATTGTTTATGTAATAGGAACTGTGAATTTGAAGTTAATATTTTGAGGAAAAATAAAACCTTTGTATGCAATTTTTTAATGACATCCTACTTCTGAGAACAGGTTTCTGTGACAAGGGAGGTGCAAAGCAAGTAACTTGTGCTCCAGCAGTAACCAGTAGAATCTGCCCAAACTGACGTATTGGTTGGCTATTCAAAATTGCTTATGATCCGTGTTTGGCTGAGGTAAAGAAAAGTAGCAAAATTCTTCCAGTGAAAAATATCGTGTGTAGACAATGATATAAACCAAAAATCTAGTATTTATCAAAAAGAAGGGGGGAAAAGTTTATTTCATTTTTCCCTAATTCTTTAAGAAGAACTAGAACAAAAAAAGTTACTCAGGAACAGATTGCAGTTAGAAGACATCAAACTTTATTAAATAAAATGAGAAATGTAAAGTACTTGCTCAGCTTTATTCAGTCCTCTACTATATAAGGAAGACAGAGAATATATTCTTCTACCAGTTTCTTTTTCAACACACTCCTTCATACAGAAAAATCTTTCTTCTGCTGGGGGAATAAAGGAAGAGAGGAAGAGAAATCTCTGGCTGGTACATCAGGTTTTCTGTCTGATTTGTTCCCAATACATGAGAAAAACATAGCAGATTGTATGTTGTGTTTACTAGAGAACATACACATGCATTTAAATTACTTACTGCTTCCATTTTTATGATGCAGTTGTGAATTATGTCCTTTTTGCATTTGTAATTAGAGGACAGAACAGATGCAAAAGCTTAGTTTAAAGAGATATGTCCGTTAAAATAACCTAGATTGCAGAGTAATTGTTCACTATAATGTGGCAAATATGCCCATTGTAATAGTGTTTTTCTTCTGTTCAATAAAGTAACAGGACACCAGTCATCAGGAATTGTTACTCCATACCTTAATACTGGACTAGTTTGGTGTGGGGTCTTTTTTTGGTTTGGTTTCTTTTTATTTTTTGGAGGAAAAAAATTATGCCAGCACCACCATACCTTATTCTGGTGTAAAAGCATTAGACTGACAGTGTAAATTTGTGAGAAGTTCCCTGTTATTCCATAAGAAAATATTTTGTTTTCCTGAGTAGGACTTTTACTCATGGTGACTTTAGAGCTACAAAATGTTTTAAATAGTAACTATTAGGCTTTTCATTTTGATCCGAGATTAAACAAGAACTCAGATTTTGATCAAAGACAGCTGCCCCATAATCTATAGTTACGCTTGATTGAGATAGGCTCTGACAGCCAACATAACAATAGACAGACCATTCTTTAACATATTAACCCTTCTGACCTAATTAGCCATCCAAAAAATGCAAATAAGATCCCCGGCAACCTTTTTAACCATTCGCTTCTTAATGACATTTGATTTTCCTTTTGCAATGTCAGTGAGCTTGTGTTAAAATTTTAAAGATGTTTAGTCTTTCTAGGGAACAGATGCACACATTAAGCACTCGCACAGCTCTAATTGAAAACCTCTGTCTTTAGCCACCAGTGCTCACAGCAACATTTGCAAGCTCAAGGTTGAAGATCTTGGCTAAACAGAATGTTAACCATCCTGACTACATCATTTATACATTTGCTGATGATTGGTAAATACAGCTGAAACAGGGGATGTGGAGTGGTG
>VZTY01033461.1:143668-169670 GCA_013400935.1 Turnix velox
AAGGAGAGGAAAGGAAAGGAAAGGAAAGGAAAGGAAAGGAAAGGAAAGGAAAGGAAAGGAAAGGAAAGGAAAGGGGAAAGGCTGAAACTACATTGTGCTATTTCCTTTCACAAAGAGATGAATTCAGATTACAGTATAACCCCAAAGTGGTTAATTTTTTCCCCTAAGATGTGCTCATTTGCAAATACTGTGGTGCCCCTTCCCATTATGTTTTGTTGTGACCCATGGACTGAAAGTACACAGTTTGTTGATTGTCTTTCAATTTTGGCTTTTTTCCCTATCTCCACCTCCCACCAGCACTTTGGGTGTACACATTGTTCTGTGAGCCAGACAGGAGGCCCTCTGTCTCAGTATGTCTGTTATTTCTTTATCACACAAGCTTAAATATATTGTGTGGCTGTTACTTTGGATTGAGTAATGGAGTAATACCTCAATGAGGAGTTGGGGAATAAGAGCCTGATGTTTGCTCAGCATGTGTTCACTTAAGGTGCTCTGTTGCTGAAGAAAACATAAAAACCTTGCAGTTTCAATTGTTGCCGTAGCTGGGGTTTGGATTCCCAAAGACATGTATTTCCTAAAATTTTGAATATATGGAAAAACATACATTCATGAATGTATGGAAGAGCTCAAAGCATGACAAAACTTCCTCTGGCATCTACCACAGAGACCGAAGATGAAGCTTGGTAAGAAGTACAGAATAAGTCAAAGCATGATGAGCAACACATCATGCATCCAGCCCTCTACAACATCTCTGGAGATGTTTCTCTCTTCATCTGCTTTTTGGTTCCTTGAGAAGGGAGGTCTCGCTGGCTTTTTCCCACCTAAAGATTAAATTGCTTTCCTTTCTATAAATCTGAGGCTGAAGTTGCTGACATAATTGCATGATTCCAAAAGACTGGGATTCCAAGAGAAATCCCAAATATCTCATCAAGAAACTCACGGGAGCTTCTTCAGCAGAAGAACCAGTTTGTGATTTCTTTATGGTAATAGCTTGTGAACACACTTGAGTGTGTATCTACCCAAGAGTGGCTATTGTGATTGGGGTGTACCTGGGCTGAATTTATTCATGCCATTGTGGGATGCTCAGCAGGAGCTGATCTGTTTCTTGCCATCTGCAGGGTGGCTCTGCCTCCACACGGCTGCTGATTTTAAAACGAGCTTGGACCGTGGGCAGAACTCGCCGTCTTTGTTGTGACTGTAGCTCAGACACATAATGTTTCTTTGCCTAAAAGAACAGAAGACAAATGGGGATTTGCAGCAGTCTGCATTAAAAGGTTTATTCACTGTAAGTGTTAATGATAACTGCAGAAAAATAACATGCCAGAGTGTGGTGGCAGCTTATGCTGTCAGAGAACACATCTCATTGCACCTCTGACCAACACAGCTGTGCTGTCAGAGCAGGATGGAGTTGGCCTTCATAGCGGAAGTGAATGAGAAAAGAAGGCAGCAACCATCAGCAAATAGTACCAAAACAACTGAGCTCTAGCCTGATTGTGACTGTGGTGTTGACAGCCCATGTCACCCTAGTAAATTTCTCCCTCTCTTTTGCAGGTCTGTCCCGAGAACTTCTCATCCTCTGGACTGTCTGGAAATTTCCAGCCATGATCCCAAGGAGCACTCATATCACACGTGTGTGCCTTGGTTTGTGCATTTTGTGAGTTTAGAACAGACTTTCCTACAAAGGGAGAAATCACAATGAATTCTGAGATGCACAGAATGAGAGTGGGCTACGATATTAATTTAAAGTCTGTGACAGGATTAGGTACAGTTCTGTAGCTTTGCCAATCTTAGAAGAGCCAAGATATGACTAATTCACTGATAAGGCTATTGCCATTTCTTTTCGTCTTCCTTTTTTCTTTTTTTTTAAAGTAGCCTGAGTTGGATTTAAAAAAAGGGAAATTAATTGCTGCAGTAGTGTGCTGAGTCAACTCTCCTTATAAGTTTCTTTTGCAGATGAAAGCTCAGACTTAGCAGTGTTTTACTTCTTAAGGCCTTTTAAACATGGTTGCTAATTCCATGTTGCTCCCACAATGGGCAGTGAAGACAACAATAGAAAGGGCAACAGAGGAGCACTAGGGTTTTCTGCATCCTCAAGAGGAAAAGTCCTGAAGAAAATGGTCCCACAGGGTACCATAAGTACTTCTCTGAGGGTTGATGGAGTAAGAAATATTGCAGTGTTGCTATGAGTCAATAAAAGTTCTCTGAAACTTGTGTGGTGCTTTTTGGAGGGAAGCAGCAGCAGGGCAGTAATGAGGTATAATGGCCAAACTTCTGCCTAAAGTTACTGTTGGAGATCAGCAGTTCATTTGGTCAGAGCAGTAAACCACTATTCATCCATGATTTTAGAGAGTGTAAGAAACAAATGGAAATATTCTTGCTGCTCTGGTGGCTTGTGAAAAACCATTGAACCAGGGTTCAATGTTACCTCCAGCACATGGTGAACCTGCTTCTGCTGTCCTTGCTCAGGAAACACCAACCTCCTTCAAGAGATCAGGACCCAAAGAACTGCTGTAGCTCTGCAGAATATGTGTGTCCTGTGATCACACTTCACAGACCTGGCAAGTGATCATAGCTTACAGGGGAAAGAGCAGTGCTGATAGTCCCCTCCTGTGATGGATCTGTGGGCCCTGATATGTCACAGGTGGTTGCTGCTGCTATCAGAAACAGGAAATAAGAGTTTGTGGAGAGGTGAGGTGGCTGGTAGGGTTTTGCTTTTCAGCAACAGGAAGGGCAGCAGCACCAGTGCTGCTTCTTACGACAGGTCAGGAGATGCCTTTTTGTCTCTCTTCACATTGATGAAAGTGAGTTGTGCTTCTCTTTGCCAGTGGGAGCTGGTGGGCAGCTGAGCCTAGAGGCCACCAGACAGCAGGGAGGCTGCTAGTGCAGAGCAACGTGAGATCCCTCCATAGAAGATGACTGACTGGCTTCCCAGCACCAAGTATAAGGCGTCTTGTTGGCTTTGTAATTTGTAATCTGCTTTGTAATGGAATAAATGTTTATTTGATCTTCTATTGCTCCTGGATTGCCTAACATTTGCTATATTGCTAAATTAGTGATGGTCTTGCAGTAGTGTTGCGGAGCAACAAAAAGCAGATAACTAATCACAAAATGTGCTGCAGAGGACCACAGGAGAGAGAAACGTGAAAAAAAAAAATGCACAGGAATCAGAGCTGCCCAACAGAAAGAGTCTCTCTCTCTGTTAAGCCATAGTGTTTTCTTCTTTTAAAATTTGCTGTCAATGATGATTCCATGGTTCACCTAAATTTGCTCAATTAACAGAACATACAGTAACAAATGTGTTGCCCCAAAGAGATTACCTGAAAAACTGATGCTTCTGGACTTTGGTGGTATTTGCTCAAATTATTGAGTAATTTTACACTTAGATGTGATGGACCCAATAGTAGAGGACATAGCTGCTCTCAGCAATCTCAAGAGCAAGTTAAAGCCACCATTTACCAGTAGATTGTGGATGGGGAGTAAAGGTGTATGCTCACAGCACATCTACAGTGACAATTATCAGATGTCACAAGGGCACTTGGTTGCAACTTTTCAGCTATGAAAAGGAAATCAAGCTGGCTGCCTGTGTTATGCATCCAGGTAATCCCAGGAGCAGGAGGTATCCTTTATCTGTACAGCTGCTTCTGATATGACTTTGATTGTAGCCAAAGGTGTGGGTTTTGGGTAGGGAAAATCTTTTTTCTTTCTTCTCATAAGTACCATATTACTAATGGCTATGGAAAGAGACATCAAGGACAGTAGTATATACCTGATTTTATTAATAGAAAATTTTCTGACAGTTATGAAAATAGCTGTTGCCCTATAAAATACACAGATATTAACACTGTATAGTTGTTGCTTCCCCTTAATTTTTCCATTTAATCATCTCTGTTTGACAACTGTTGTTATGTTGGATATTTCCATTGACTTGACATTTCTCACAACAGCTAGAACAAAAGTGATTTGTTTAAACTGTAGGAGGTTCTGTGAATTAATAGCTCACTTCTATTATTGTGTTTATGTTAAATGGAAGGACAAGTTATCTTTTTTATAAGTAACAGTTTTACCTTGGAGTGTTTCAGAGTGAGCAAGGACAGCCCTGGACACCCACGGTGTCTCAATCAGAGGGTGACAGACGCTGCAATAGCATACATCCTGTCTTCAGTATGCTGCTGTCAGTCACTGGTTGTTCAAGCTATTTGTGGTCCATAATAATGCACAGATGCTGTGCAGAAGAAATGCCATTGCTAAGCAAACATGGTGCAGTGCTGATAATTTTATTTGTTTTAGATATTCCTAAAATTCCTTTTTAAGAAGGGAGATTCTTCTTCCCAGTGTGTTAAAGCTATTTCATGGATTGTCTGTATAACCCTCTTCCATGCAAATCGTTCTTCTTATGGACTTCTCTGGGACTGCTTGCAGGAATGAAGATACCAGCACCTGGTGGCTTTCTGTGTTATGATGTTTAGTGTTAGCAATTTGGAAACCCACCATAAAATGATGTGGTTTAATTTCTCACAGTCAGATCCATGGCAAACTCAAAAAAGATGAGAGCTGGGATGTGTATTATCATTCTGCTAAGGGAGAAGTAGTTTTTAATCAATCACCACTTCACTGGGCAAAGGTTAGGGATGTAGAACAGTTGGCAATTGCTTCAGGACAGAGCTTCAGGAATTAAAAGGGCCATGACATTGACCAGTCTTTCCCTTCAATATCTTAAAATCAGAAATATTGCAAAGCCCTACAACTATGTGTTGCAAATGAAGGGCTTTGTTAGAGTACCCTATGAAGAGTTTCTATGTGAATTCAGGAGTGTGAAGGCGTCAAGGTAATTAAGGAAGTTGTGTATCCCTGATAGAAAAATGTGTCAGAAGCAAAGATTGTCTTCTTTTGTAGTGAATTCCTACCCTTTCAGAGACCGTGGTGATTTTGCCACTCTCTTCTGTACAATTGAGATTTCACCACTAATAATGTTTAACTCATCTCTCACAAAAAAAAAAAAAAAGAAAAACCCTTTCCCTCCCCTTTTCATATACTCATGCAATATGCCCACTTGCACATCAACTGCTTTTGGTAACTCTTATTTCTTGCCTTTGGGCTTGCTTTCAAAATATTCAAATATATTTGGCTTTTGTAACTTTCACTAATTAAACCATCTAAAGCAGATGGAATTACAGAAATTACAGGGTTTAAAATATCATCCTAATTGGTTTACGATCTATGTGACACTACAGTGCCATTCAGACTGTGTAATGCATAAGGACTGCGCAACAGAGAAATCTTGCCAGTTAATTTTCTTAAACACCATTATCTACAATTTTCCCTTCCTTATAATCCCTTCTCTTAGAAGATTTTCCATGAATCCTTGTTGCTGTAGGGAAGCAGAAAGCATCCCATGCTCATATTTAGGCTTTTCCTCTTGGATGAAAAAACAAATAATTTATTTTTCACAAGCAACAAAATAGAATAAGTGAAGAACAAGTGAAGAAGAGAACTTAAGAGGAACCAGCATATTAGAAATATAAAATAGTCATTGTGCACACTAATACAATTTCAATTCATGGGCATTTGAGAATGGGTAGAGAAAGGTCCTGTTTTTTGAGAGTGAAATCATGTGAAGTCATAGCAATACCATGTTTCTCTTTTGCAGAGGGGAAATAAAAGTAAAAATCCTTCTGTTTCTTTAAAGTATCTCATTTTGCCATTTAGACATGATTTTTAAACTCACGATTCCCTTTTGTTGCCATGGTAACAGGTTTTGGCCCTCATGGTGACAGAAAAGTATCTCAGTTCTTGTTCCTCTTTGAATGCATATGTTTCTGTGTATATCTGTACAGGCAGAGGGAAGGGAGGTGTGAGGAGATCTCACCTTTCAGAGCAAGGTAACTCCCCGTGCCAAAAAAAGGCTTCGGCTGAGGAGATAGCCTGCAGCAGGGACAGATTTAACCATCCCCATCCCTGTGTGGACCCATTCAGACTCCAGCATTAATGATGCCAGAGAGGTTCACGCTCCCTCCCTTCCTCTCACCCCTTTCCCCACCATGCACCTTTTTCTAGAGACTTTTTATGTGTGGAGCAAGTATTTGGAACAAAGTCTGGTTTTAGGGCATTCCTACGGAGCTGGCTTGCTAGCATCTTCCAACATTGCAGGGGTCAATTAGGAGAACCAGTCATCTGGTTTTAAAGCTTTAATAAAAAAAAATTACCCCGAATAGACCAGAAAAGAAAGAAAGAAGGAAGGAAAAAAGAAAAAGTGGACAAAAAGTAGTGTTAAATAGCATGGAGCATGACTAATGGCACAAGCATGTTAAAATCATTGGGAAAATGTCCTTGGAAGACAAATGAATTTTCAGCAGAATAATTAACTTAATTAACAAATTTGCATGCATATTCATCAGGCTATTGAAGTCTTTCCAGCACAGCTTGATGAGCATTGGTGTAATAATTGTCTCATTTACATTCTGCAATCTACTACAATTTGGGGCAGGCAAAAAAAGCCAACCTCTTCCCTTTGACTTTCTTTTGGACCCTGACCCTTTTAATAAACACGTGCAAACAACATGTAGTGTCCATTACTTAGCCCTGCTTACCACCCTTTATCAGAAAACCTGCTCCCACTCTGCCATGCTTTCCTCCTTTCACTCCCCACTTCCTTTGCTTTATATCCCCCCCCCCCTTTTTTTTTTTTTTTTTTTGTTGGCCCAGGTTCTGTGTTTTGCCTCTGCTTGCTCTCCTGGGTAAATCTTGGCACCAGTTCTGACTTCAAATCTCCTGGGCCGCCAGACTGCATCATGTAAAAATTGCCATTTTCCTCTATCTCTGCAGGGCAATCTTTAAAGGCAGTAAGGTGTGACGCTCCAGACTGGCAGCTTGGCAAGAAAGAGCCCATGGATACCAGCACACAGGAATCTGGAGGGTTCACTCTGACAGGCAGTCAGTACTGGGAACAAAAGAATAATTTTTATTTTTTTTTCAAAAAGCAGCAAATATATTTTTACATATTGCAGGCATATGGCCAGCAGAAGACCAGCAGAAATATATTTAATTACTCATCTTGTGTGTTAAGCAGAAATAATGTACCAATAGCACTACCATTCTATACTCACCTTAGATTTAAAATTAAAAAGAGTAAATGAAGGGAGGCGTCTAGAACATAATTGCTTGATTGTGTTGCATTTCATCTCCATTTACACTTTTTACTCCAATTTTACAATAATTTGCAAATAGGATCCAATCGCTTTATTTTAGACTACTATGATTGTTTTAGAATTATATTCTTTTTGGGGGGCACAAATGGACACTTAAAAATGCAAGTAGGCCATTTACCAGCCTTTCTGTTATCTTAGACCAACTACGTCAACCATGCAGTACAGAGTCCCTACAAAGCTGGTAGGGACTGGTATGAGGCATAAGTGCAAACTGCATTATAACTGAGTAGTTGTGTCTGAACATTTTGTACCAGATTACAATGTCAGTCTCACGTCAGCAAGTGTATTTCAGGCTACACAACAGTACTGTGCCAGCTATTTTCCTAAGAACCTGCAGCCACAGTATAAGTACACTCCCTCAAGCTGTCCCTATAGTAGATTGCAAGACTGCTGCTCACAGGGCTCACTAGTAAAACAATGGGTGTGATCCAAAGCAGAATGGATATGGAAAGTAAAGACATAGATCTTGTGATGCAAAACTCCCAACCATGTGCCTAAAATGGGCAATACCCATTTCCAGCTTATTGAAGTACAATGATCCAGAAATTTCTGTATTCCATGATTTCTGTCTCTTCAAGGACTTTGGTAGAAAAAGGTATTGTCTCATGTCAAGATGATTAGACCTTTCAGGGAATGATGTTGTGGCCATTTTTTTCCAAAATACTGCTCCTGCAGCAAATTGGAGTCTTTATCTTGATCTTGTAGCAACTACATAGTTGGCCCTTCTTAGTCTGTTAGGACTCAAACCTAAGCAAATGCTCTAATCGAACTGTTATAGAGGAGAAGTGGACATCTCTGCACTCCTCCTGTTGGAATTATGCTGTCATCTCTAGGGACTACCCAAGTAGTACTATATAAAAGCCATGAAGTTACCAGGGTAAGGCTTCTTCTGAGAATGCAAGCTGCACTGACTCAGTTGATACAAGTTTATTCCACCACCAAGGTATAACAAGGTTAAAGTCAGAAAGCATTTCAAGTTAAGATGCCTTAATTTGCTAGGGTACTTTCAAGTATATAAAAATATATAAAACATCAGTAATATTTAGAGCCAGGAAGACATAAGGTGAAAAGTGATAACTTGGTCTTGTTTGTCTTGTAGAGAAGAGATTAGTCTTGTTTTTTTACCTCTGAATAGTGCAGCATATCCTTGCCATAACTGAGTCCTTCCTTTACAAGTATTGGATGAATTTGCAAAGAATTTCATATAAAGTCACTAAAATCTTGCCAGTTAAATTAGGTAAAACTTGGCTAATTTAAAAAGTTTAGTCTTCCCTTTGTTCCTAACAACATAGTATCCGTAAGTTAGAAGTTTTCATATAAAGCTAATTTGGATCTTGTGTTCAGACTGTGTCTGAAAAAAATTAGGCTGTAATTAAGCCAAATTATTAACAATTATTTTTTCTAATGGCAATGGTTATTATAGGCTATAGAGGTGCCTCAGCCAATATTTTTTAGGTCTTAAATACATCTTAAATGCAATACATCCAATACTGCCAAGAACTGTATTTCCATTGCTGTTAATTTGCTTGCAACACTTCTATGGATTTCAGTGGCCTGAAGGAAACTGCATGTGTCAAGAGAGAGTTGCTTGGTCCCTTTGTCACTGCCTTTTATGATTGCATTGCTACATGGAGATGGATGATTTGAAGGCACTCACAATGATGGCTTTTGCATTCCAGCAGATTGAGGCAGTTTCACAGGAGAGTACATGAGGAAGCGTCAGAGTGGGAAACTTTAAAGGGCGGAGTAGTGTAGTGCTCTGGATTGTTTAAGGAATTGAAACAATCCTGTAGCATTCCTGTGATCTTGAACAGAATAAAATTGAAATATTTTTCCCTTAAAAAGATAATCTAATCTGAATTGCAACAAGAAGATACCAAAACCATCATTTTGGCGCAAGGTGGTATTTTTGAGTACTTGACCTGAATTCTTATTATTCACATGGATTCATAGCATGAGTTCAAGGATAAGTGAAACAATTAAATACTTTATTTATTTCTAATTTTAGCTTCTTACACAAATTTGAAGTTTCAATGACAATAAAAACAGTGGCAAAATATTTGTTTTGACAAGAAAATTACCATTTTTATTTTTAGACTCTGAAAAAATTCTCTCTCTCTGTATATATGTATATACACACAAAAATTAGGATACTTTAAAATTGAAATATCTGTTAAAAGAGTAATCAAAATATTTTCTATTGAAATTTTAAAGCCAGTGTTTTGACTTCTCAGCAAAAAACCAAGCCTTTTTGACATCTGAGATTGTTGATGGGCATCAATATAACAGTGTGGAGGATTCTATGGGGTTTTTTTAATGCTTCCCAAGCTGCTGTTTTGATTTTTTTATTCAGAGAAACATAAGTGTCCCAGCTCTGAAGCTGAGACTGGCAGACCTGCCAAACATGGGCGTGGGATTGAGCCTAGAGCCACGCCTGGAGCCCAGGGTTTCTCCTGTCCTTGACCCAGTGGTGCCTACAAAACCCAGATCCCAGCTTTCCCACTCCTTTTCTTGCACAAGAAGACCTTTTCATTTTACACTCTATGGGGTAAATCCCACCAACATCTACCAGGGCTGAGACCACAAAGTGAAATCAACTATGAGCCAGTTACATGGTGTTACCATCTGCCTTCTCTGCAGCAGGACAGGTGTAAGAGGTAGGTGAAGGTAAGGAGAAAAGGCAACAGATTACTGTCCCAAACTGAGCAGAAATCTTGCATGTCTTTTATGTTCTGTGCCATGACATTCAACAGGAGATTTTGGGGTAGCATGGGGGAAAAATATTGGAGCATGGACTCCTATGGATCTGAAAGAAGAGTCTTGCCCATACCCTTCCAATGTGAATTCCTTTGCTGCCCCATGTCTACGAAAGGATTTTCCTTTAATTTTCTAGCTAATTAAAAATTTTGCTTTAGCACTACGGGTAGCTTCATCTTCCTATTTGCTAACTTTTTAAGAGCTTCACTTGTCCAGCGCATCATGTTTTGTAAAATAAAATTTAGGCTTT
The DNA here is from genome assembly GCA_013400935.1 of Turnix velox. NCBI lineage: Eukaryota > Metazoa > Chordata > Aves > Charadriiformes > Turnicidae > Turnix > Turnix velox. The sequence continues at coordinate 153,881 of VZTY01033461.1, forward strand.
CTGAAGTATGTAGCAGAAGTTTTTTAGGAAGCAAGAGAGACAGGAAGAGATTCTGTCTGCTAATTTTGTGTGAGAGAGGAAAAGGAGGTGACTCTGCATCCTCTATATGGTGTCATTTGATGCTTTATTTTGTATGCATCTATTTGTTTGTTTTTCTATTGAAAAGGAATTACTTAACTACTAATGTGTAGATGATAATAGTGAGGAAAATTTGGGTACTCTAAAGGTGTGACTGGCCATTTCGATTTAGCTTGAGATTCTGTCAAATACTGAGTATACATCTTTTTTTGTAAATGGATGAGGTTTTATACTGATCACAACTGCATCACTTTTCCTTAAATCAGTCAGATGTTGGTAAACTTACTACAATGCACTTTGAATATAAGCAGCGTTACGGATGTCCAACAACAAAATAGTTATGAGGATTTTTCTTTGCTGAGGATATAGATTTGACAATGGTAAATAATCTTGCTATTAATCTCTTGTTATTTATCTGATTTGTACTAAAATCATCCTGACAACCACATCTCTGACTTGCAGCTGTGAATGGTTTGTGGAATGAATTGTGGTTCCTTGACTCTTTCTGAGCTGCAAGGATACACTGTTTACCACTGGCTTTAAAAGCACATTGTAATTCATCATTTAACTTCTTTTCACACTGTCTTTCAGTGCTTCTAACTGGACAAATTCTGTCTATTTAATACCTGCCAGTATGGTATCAAGTCTTTCGTGAGATGGAGTAGTTTTCTTTTTTTACCATCCTCCTGCCTGAGAGTGAATTTAGGTATTCAGTAACAAGATTTGACACACTCGATCAGCTAAACATTCCTTGGTCTGCTTAAATATTGTTTCTACTGTGCTTTATGATTACCAGGAAGTTTTAATACATTACAAATGGTCACTTTGATGCCATTAGAAAGCAACTTTTCAATGCCTGCCTGCAGGTTCTGCAACTCAGGGCCCATTTCTAAGTCACTTTTAAATAGTACTTATGAGGGATTTGGCTGGGATGTATGAGTGTGAGGTGGCACCATCTTGACAGGTGGCTGCTTCTTTCTGCTGTCTCTTACTGCAATTGCCTTTCCTACTACTGTCAAAAATGTGGAGGTTGGACAAGCTCAATTAGCAGGGACATTTAAGGGTCAGATTGAGGAGTTATACTTCTTACTTCAAAAAAGAGCAAGATTTTGAGTAGGGATTAAGGGGCTTTAGGAGGGCCTTAGTCTGATATTTTATTGTACCCTTTCGTAAGGGAAGAGTCCTGGCTTCTTTAAAGCCATGACTGTATTTTTTTTTCACAATCCTGTTGCTCTCACTGACAGAATAAGAGGCATGGAGCCTCCTTCTCTCTTGAGAGTCTAATTAAACCTTAAGATTTCAGATCAGATGCTGCCAGCTTTTTTACTTTAGCTGTGTCTCTGAACAAGCCTAGGACTATTCCCTGGCCCCAGTGCCATCTGGCACTAGGAAGCCTACATCCAAAATACTTGAATCATGCTGAGGAGTGGCTGGTGGTGGCTGGAGGGTGCTGGTGGTCCCAGGCCAAAACTGGGCAGCAGAATGTTCTGAGAATTATAATTCAGCTTTCAGTGGCAGGGAAGTTTCCTTTGCACTATTTGAGTTAGTAGTATAGAATCACAGAATATCAGGGATTGGAAGGGACCTCAAGAGATCATCTAGTCCAATCCCTCTACCAGAGCAGGAACATCTTAGTTGACTATTTAATGCACTGAACAATGAAAACAGAAGTTTTTAGCCAGGGAATATATAGTAGAAGCAGAGCTTTGGTGTTACACACAAGCAACAAAAAATCAGGATTTCTGTTTTTATTAGGAAAACGCATAGGAGCCTGGTAGATTAGATGGCCTACTCTCTCCCCACTCCTGTAAAGGAACTGATAATTGATAATCTTTATCAAATTTCAGCAAGGCTTTTCAGTGCTTTGTATTTCTACTCAGTGCAAAAATAAAAGCCTCTGGCAATGGTAGAGGGAGTCTTCAGATTAGAAGACAGTGAGTACTTTAGGAGATGCCTCACTTACTCAAAGGCAAATAGAGTAGTAGGCAGCTTCTCAAACTTCTTGGTAGGATTTTTTTTTGACACCATACTTTGTACATTCTTGTCATGCATTGCCAACATGCCATATGCTTACAACACATGGTAAAAGAATGGGTAAGAAAATGTGATTGTGACATGTAAAGACAACTCTGTATCTGTAATACTTTAGAGCTAAAATACATTTGTACTTTTGTTATTTAAGTTTAGAGGATTTTTTTGGTCAAACATTTTGGATCTGTATAATTGCAAAGGATAGAGTAATTTAGCAGTCTCCATAAAAAGAGAACAAGTGGTTAGCAGTCAAGTTTTCAGGGCTGTAGTCCATACCTTGCTACTGATTATTGGTAATTCAGGTTAGGCATTTGAGACTCCTGTGTCAGTTTACTGATCTGTAAAAGCAGATTTCACTAATTGTAAAGAGTTTTTAATTTACATGGGTATGCTAAAGAAGTGAAGTGCTATATTTATGGCTAAATCTTGTAGTGGGCAACTTAGTTTTCTTGGTTCTGTGTGTATTAGGAGTGGCAGCTCCTATCTCTGACAAGAGATAAAATAGAAACTGAATGGGTGAGGAAAGGAGCTAACGAGAGGTAAAAAATGTTTGTTTAAGGTCAGTCACATAACATTCCCTGACAGTTTTGGAATAAAATAAAATGCAGGCTTCCTGCATTCACAATCATCTTTAGACTCAATAGACCTTTCTGTCTTTGGCTATGACTGTTCTTTCCCTGGAGAACTAGGGAGCCTAGCAGTTGTCCTTGAGTGTGGCATATGGGGCAGGCTCCTCTTCAGAAGCTGTTGCAGGAGTTCATCTTTCCAAATATGCTAGTTGATAACCCAACTGCATGGAGTATATGTAAGTGATAGAAGAAAATGCATGAGCAATTGCAATTAGGTACCTAACTGCACTGACAGATTAAGGAAGATGGTCTCCTTAAGCTCCACCCATAGTCAAGTAGAGAGGGAGACTCTTTTGTAGGGGTAATCAACAAAAGGACATAGCTATGGTGCCTGAGTCAAACTGGGCTTGTATTTGTGCTTATTCCTAAGTGTGGACATTGAGGCTTTGAAATTACTTGATATGGTTGGTTGAAGAGCATGATATTATTTATCCTCGCTAAAGGCATTAGTATGAATGCAAGATTACCTACCACCAAACAAAATGAAGCCTTCTCAGAGATGATGCATATGATTCAGCTTTTATCAAAGACACTCAGGCAGAAGACATCACAAATCCAGTATCAATCCATTACATCTCTCTTCCTTTGCCTCCCTTCTCAGCATGCCACTGGGCTTGTCACAAGCTCGGAGAACAGAAAGGTAGGCTACACTTCATTTATCATCCTTTCAAACTTTAAAACCCAAGTGGTCCCTCAGATCAGACACATTTGATTTAATTCATTCATCTAACAATAGAAAACAGAGCCAAGGCTAACATATATTTTTGTTCATTTACTGTGCCCCTAGAGGATTCATAATGGAACTCCAGCAAACTTACTGATACCTTGTTGGCTCCAGACTCTTACCTCCAGAGATTCCAGCACAATGCTGACAAGAATGCAGATATAAAAAAAATTGAAGAACTCATGTCTTCACTTCCCTATTGGCATTCCTGGTACATAATACACTTCCTAAGAGAGGCTATATTGCAAATCCCAAATATATGAGTTTGTTCCTCCCTGGCTGATGAGAACAAAGGTTGTGAAGACCTGGTGCCACTCATGGCCAAAATTCATCAAGAAAGTGAGCTTCCCATCTTCCTTCAAGACATGGAATGATGCAACCCACACTGAAGAAATGAATTTTGAGTATGTCAGTCCCAGCTCAATGCCCTCCTTGCAGGGTGCCTTCCAAAAATTATGTCCTTATGTTCCATAAGGACATGAGTTTTCTCCCTGCATAATCTCCATAGGCAGGTATTAACGAAAAGTAAGGCAAAATAAAACCAACTAATAGGCACACGTAGATCATGGTGTAGAGTCCTCAACTGTGTTTGACTACATGTGGCCTGCATTTTCTTGTTTGGAAATTCATTGTCTTAGGACAGCATTTGCCAATGTGATGTTTGAGAAGATGCATAACTTATGAATGTTTGTGGAATTTTCTTGTAAAGGTTTCACATAACTTCATTTGTCAGTACTGATTTTTACCATTTCTGTGTGGCATCTGTTTACATTGGTCAGAGCTTACTTAAACATATTTCTGTCACTTTTGGCTGAGCACGGTGTATATGTACAGCATGGTACATAGGTTTTTTTAGGAAAAAACCCAGTAGAAGACAGCACTGGAACATATTCAAACAACAGAAAAATTTCATGGATGCTTGGCACTTTCCACATCAGGTGATTTAGCAAAAAGCAAATCTATTTTCAATTACTGAACCTTGTTCTCATCCTGTTATTTCTAAAGGAATCATTTACAGCTCCAGAAAAGAAGACAATAATAATGACCTTCTCTTTAGAGCCCCTGGCAGCTCTTGTAAGACTAAACCTCATTTGTGTGAAGCTCACATTGTGGTGGTAAAAAAAGTTAACAAGAGCCTGAGAACTCAGTTAGCCCCCAAATTATGCAACCTGACTGAATCATTGGCACAGCTGATAGAGCAAGATCTGGGAGGAATGTTGATAAGAGGCTGAAAGATGGGAATGACTCCAGGATCAGGCCTTACCTATTTTTTGGTTTGTGGCTAGCACCCTTGACCTTGTTGTGTGCCTGTCTCCATGGGCAAAGCAGTTCTGGTTCCTCCTCAGACACCTGGGATTTGGAGTTATTGGGGAAATTTGCCTAAAATTTCCAGAGGTGTTAGTCTCCAAAACCGTGAAGACTCAGACAGAACAAAGTAAATTTTTTTTTGTGGTGGTTGAGTTTTGCATGTATCTTCTTCTTCAATTACTTTACAAGTAATTGAAAGCATAGATATAAGTTAACAGCACTATGATACCAGCTAGCAGGCAAATCTAGCAAAAAATGGACCATTTGAGAGACTATTAGGTTAAAATAAAGTGAGTAGATAATTGCTGATTAAAATAGAGATGGATTTACTCTGAGTCTGAGATCTTCACAGAGAAATGGAGAGATTTTTTTGACTTCTACTAGAAAAGGCCAAAATAAATTTCCAGGACTGTTCTAGGCCTGATCCTCTGTACTTGGGTATTCATTTAATACTCTTCCTGGCCTCAAGCTGTAGGAGTGTGGATATGTGAGTCTAATGGGAATGAAGCACCAAAGCTGAGAGGGAGTTTCTCAGCTCTCTAGGAAAGCAGGGGCAACCTGCACCCATTTGTGATGCAGCCTTCCAGATCACCATGGAAGTGGTTATAATGTGGATTTTGCTCTTTTCATTTTGCTGTCAGATTAAAATCTGCATCCCTCCTGTTGTCAAGGTTTTTGAACATTGCATTTCAATTTTGATGGATGTATCACCAGCCACCCTTTGCACCCGGTTGTTTCCATCTATTTCTGGACATGCTGGCTATGCTGGCTTAGCAAACAGTAGGAGAAGGTATTAACTTAAATGAGCTACATAAAACAGATTTCTGTCCGTGTCCCCTCGGCATTTCTTGATAACAACACTGTCAACAGATCTAAACATTGTCAAGATGTGTGAAAAGAAGCTAAGTTTATGCCTGTGACTGGAACTTATCAGAGAATGGGCTTCAAGAAGTTTCCATGTTTTTATTTTTTTTAACAAGCAGGCAAAATTTCCTTAGAAAGTAGATACTTTCTGTAGAAGTTTAATTTTAGCCAGAACACCAGTTTTTCTGTTAGAAGAGTTCCGCTGGGAAAACATTGACAGGCCCTTCTTAGTGCTTAAGTAGTTCCAACATTTCATTACATAAATTAGTATGTTTTCTAATGGAAAAGAGAATAGCCTAGACTTTTAAGGATTCAAATGGATGGCTGTGACCACCTTTTTTCCAATAATTTTTTCCAGTGCTGATGATTCAGTTCTCATTGGGTACTCCCATCTGATATGGTAGAGTAGGTCAACAAGAGAGAAGAAATTAATATATAAGGCTAGAAGATAATTTAACTCAAAAGACAAAGTTAAGCTCTGCATGGATTTGTATTGCTTTTCTACAGAGATGGAGTAGAATGTAATCTTTGGAGTAGTTTATAATCTTTGATGCTAAAATAAGTCTGCCTAGCATATATTTTCCCCAGCAGTTTGTGCATGCAAGAAAAAGCAAAACGAAACCACTACACACAATTGTCACCTTGGAGAGAGGAAGAAAGAACAAAGGTGTGACTTGTTAGCCATGATGATTAAGGCTGTGCTGGATGGTGTTCTGATACTGTTAACAATGACTGTGGTGCAAGAAATTGAATAGAAGTGCTTATTGCTAAATTGTTTAATTTTTTTTTCTGGGATCACATCAATATAAGATATATGGATCCCTGCAAGAATCATAGAATCATACTTTTTTTAGATGATCTTGCAGTGTTTATATGAGACTAACAATTCATAAATGTTCAATTATAGTTTTTCTGCCTGTTTGCCAATAGCATAAAATCACTGAACTAAATCTTGCAGCTACCAGAGTAACATAGCTAAAACTGTAGTAAATTCTAAAATACAGCTATCCCATTCTATGCAGCTCTAAATAGACTGATGTCAAATAGGGACAGCACTGTGAAAAGATACGACCTGTTATTCACAATGGGTGCAGCCATGTAATAAGTGTAGCATACCAGGGTAATTTGCTTTGCTCCTCAGGGCTGCTAAAGACTTTATAACAAAATTTTTACAGCTAGGTTCGCCTTCTTAGGAAAAAATGGTTTTGTGTTTGGTTTTGGAGGACTACTTTATCTTGGTTGTTTTACAAGATTTTCTCCTGTTTTTAATTACCCCTTGTTTGATTATTTAGGATGGATTCAGGATATGTGTTGCTTTTGCATTTCTTATTCTCATCAGTGAATGTGTAAGAAAATTCTGGAATTGTGGCTTTGTGGCAATTCCTAGATAAGCAATGTGTTTGGGGCTTGTTACTGAAAGAGAAATATTTTTTTTTATAAAGCAAATCCTAATGAGAAAAAACCTGTATGGCTTGTTTTGGTTTTCTCTAAGAGACTGACGTATACTTGTGAATAAAGCCATCTTAATTTCAAAAAAAGATATACATATAATGAGTTACTGGAATCCAAACTACACTCCTCTTCCACTGACAAATAGACATTAAAAACGAAAGACAGAATGAGATATTTCTTTCTCAACTGGGCCTTTTTTCCCTCAATCAAATGTGATGTCCTGCTTTGCCAGTGATAAGCAGTGTAACCTGGGCTGAAGCGAGGAAGGCAGAATGTTAGCATATGGATTTCTCAAGCACCAATCTGGTGCACAGCTCTCTTATTAAGCCAGAGAACTGAACAGGGCACTTGACCCATCAGTGTCACTCTGAACGGAGGTTGATCCTCAGAGTTGATGATTGTTGTAGTCTTGAGTTTCCTGCAGTTGTTACAGGCTGAGTTGATAAGTCGTGGAAGTATGTTTTATCACCAGATACTTGGGAGATTTTTAACATGTAGAATTGCTTTTGAAAGTCTTATATTTGAAACTTGATTTAGTCTGTCTTTTTTTCCTTTTGAATACAGCAAGATTTAAGTTGCAATCTCATTTCTTGAATATGAGTATATATGTAGTTTAATTCTCAGGCAGTGGTTATTAGCATTTTGTCTTTGTAGCCATTCTTCTAATCATTGTGCAGATGAAGTATTTCAGGATGACAAAGTTACTGTAGTTTTTTAGCAACTACCTCAGGCAATTTGCTGACATATATCAGTGCACTTGTCAAATGCTTTGACACAGATGTCTAGTTTTGGCAACCACAGAATTTGAATATCCTACCCTGTACATGTCTATTCATAGAGCCAATTCAGATCCGGTGTAGGTGGGTGCAACTTCATTGACTTCAACTGTGAGGCAGCCGCCTGCACTTGAGCTGAATTTAGACATAGAGAAGTGTTCCCCAGAACAGCCCAGAGAGCACTCAAAATGGTCCTCCAAGACCTTTTGCTGTTTCTGCCTGTGGGTGAGGATGTGTCACAGGACCTACTGAGCCATTTGGGAGCCATTGGAGCAATAGATATGCTGGCCTTGCCCTTCTGCAGGAGGGTAATTTGGAACTCTGGGTGGTGGAGTGGTCTTTTTTCACTTGTGCTCCAATGACTGTCTGCACCTGTCTTATTGTGCCTACAGGTGGCCCAAGAGCAACCGTGGAAATTGGTACTCTCTTTTCCCCTTGTAGAATGTTTTTTTGGCCACTGTAATTATCATAAACATCAAGAAGACTCTTCTTCCTCTGGTCAGCTATTCTGATTTCCTGCAGATACAAATCCCCAGGATCACTAATCATTAGTATTACTCACTTAACTGAGCTTCTCACTGGTTTCCCAGTAGGCACTGAGAGGGAGGGCTCCTTTTCCGTTCTTGGAGGAGCAGCCACCACAACTGTCACAGCAGTGGAGGTCCAGGCTCTTTGTCATCTCATCTGGTCCCAATCATTTTGGGTACCTGCAGAACACACTGCTTCCCCTCTGCTGCCCGAAAACCATTTCTGGGAGAGTTTCACATTGCAGAGAGGACAGCCAGGAAATTAATGCCGACAGGATCAGCCTTAACGTACCTGCTAATATCCCATGGGTCTGTCGTGGCTGGTGCTGCCTCTGCAGCTGTCACTTCTCAATGATCTTCTGCACTGTGAAATACGTTAGCATGGCTGTAGGGAAGAGGGGTGTGCCTCATGTTACCGGGAGTAACCTCTTCTGCTCTATCCTGATCCAGAGGCATTGGCTTCCCTTCCTATCAGCCAGGTCAGGGGACTCAATGAATGCATCACAATTTTGAGCAAAATTCCAATATTAAGCCTGTTAATATTCCCAGTCCTTGAGATTTATTAAGGCTTGACTTGATTTAGGAGAGCTGTGAGAGCAGAGTAAAAATACTGGTGTAGGTGCTTGTTAGCCTGTAGATAGGAATAAAATTGCCATAGTCTATTTGGGTTTGCCACTCTGTGTCGTGTCCACATTTGATTTTTCTCAAGATGGTTGTGAAGTGAAACCCAGTGTATTGACACAATGTCTTCACTTGTGAATCACTGTGCTGAGCTGCCCTGCTGCTATTGGAAATAATCACAAAATACAGTGCTACATGACACATCATCCTTTGGTTTGAAGAACACAGTGTTAATTTAATGCTTTCCTTTCGTATAAACACCCTCACTTGCACCTTAACAAGCCCCCAAACATTGGTTACCAAACGACCATATTATATCAACCCCCCGCTTTTGTTCACTCGCTATAAAATTGAACAACTGGGACTGAGAGAATTTGGCCTTGATCCAAAACATGGCTAGATGCATCTGCATTTGGCTCTATGCCCAAAGATATAATATTCAAATGTGAGTTGTCCTTAATTTTCGTTTAAATCATCCTTTTTACTTTTTTTTTTCAGTGGGGAGAGAGGGAGGATACAGTGTTTGCAAGACGTTTTCCCCTTCTGCTTTTAGATTTTAATTTTTTTTTAAATCCAGTTTCTATCTTTTCTTTCCCCATGAATTTTGGGAGACATGAAACCCAGTGGGACTGTTTAGAAATTAAATGACACCCCCCTCAGAAACTACTGTTTCAAAACCACTTAACGTTTGATGAAGAATGGTACCTATTCTTTAATTTCTCTTAAATGTCCTACAAAGTATAGTGAGTATTCTCTATATCCAGTATATATTCCATCAGTGATACTCTAATTTTTGTATTTGCATATTTTTAAAAAGCGGGGCTCTTATTGACTCAGAAGATATTAAATGCTGGCTAATAATTATAAATGTACGCTGGACAGTAGGTCTTGATACAGTTTTTTGCGGTGGACCTTTTCTGACTGCAAGGGGCTTTGGGTGAAACCAGAGCAGATTTTTGCTTGCAGTGAATTGCATATAAATCCTTTGTGCATGAAACTGTCTGTGTATGAAGAATGGCAGGACCTTGAGAAGTGGCATGGTACAAAATCAGCAGGAAATTCAGTTTTATCTTGTAATTCTCTGTTCATGCTGCCCTAAATTCAGTGATATAAAGGGGGGGCAGGTCAATGGAAAGTGTGACTTGCAGCTGAGGAAACATTTGCTATATTTTCCATTCTTTAGTTGCCATTATTAATACTGAGAATGCTTAGCAGCAGTACCAATTATGTTGGTGTAAATAGAGATTATAATGTGGTTAGGGATAACACAATTGTCGATACGTTTATTTAGTAAACAAGACTGTCAGTATGTATAAAACATCAGCAACATGTTAAATCTTGATATTTCATAAGACAGCAGAGCATGGGGATTGCTTTGAGACAGCAAGCTGAAAAAACATTTCATTTATAAATGAAATGTGTTTTAGTGTTATAAACCCCAGCAGACAATTCACTCATTGGGGCTAATCATTCAAAATCTGCTCTTCTTTGGTAACAAGCTGAAAGAGAGACAGTGTGGCATTTCCAAAGACACTGGGGCTTTTCTTAGACCTTAGGAACAAGTTTATGTTAGCTTTATGGGTTTTTTGGGTTTAAAATTGCTATCTTCTGTATCTGGGGAATAGTTCTAAAAGGCTAGATTTACTGATTTTTCTGGATTTACTTGAATTGTTACATAAATACTGACAAATACAGAGACATAAAATATGCGCTATGTGTGATGGAGGAACTGAGCATCTTCTTTATGTCCCCAATCCAAAAACCTTGAGTAAGGTATTTAAAACCAGATATGTTGAGTAATTGTAAATCAAGTGCTGAAGTGGCTGAAGCAGTTAAAAAAAGATGTTTGTGCTTATTGTCAAAGTATTTCTGAGAGTGAATTGCTCAGGGTCCTTTATCAGGCTATTTTTCCCTGCCCTTGTATAATACTGAATGAGAGATTTGTTCCCTGTCATCAAGGGTGGCAAGGTGGATTACCAGCCTGCTGAAGCCATAGAAGAGGTTTAGGTCTTAGTATATGGATGTGAAAACTGGAGTTGGTGTTGGTAAATGCTGATGTCTGAGAGGTAACCAGGTAATTTATGAGGAATCAGCATTTACTGAAATGACCCTGAAAAACTGCCCATTGCAGGAGTAGCATTTTCTTTCCCTCTTCTATTCTTCATGACTTCCTGCAACGGTATAAGAAATTTTTCCACCTCCAATTTTAAATACAACGCAAATGTGGGAGAAATATATAGTGGCTGTGGTTATCCAGCATTCGGCAACTGCAAAGAACACAGTGAAATTAAGTCCAAAAGAACTGTTTTATTATTTTTCTGTAAAGCGCTAGTCTTGGTTGCCAAGTAGATTGCAGTTGGGAGAAGACCCAGTAAAACCAAGTTAGGCTATTAAAGCATACTGAGTATAACAGTGTGTTCCCTGCTACGCTGATGAGTTGCAAAAATGTCTCAGTACAAAATGGAGTTTTGCTTAAAAGTACGGGGAAGGTGACTCTTGTATTTCTTAAGAGGTATTAATGAAGGTCACTTAGAAATTGAAAAATGTGAATGATATAACTGATTTCTTTTGTACTAGCCTAACAAAAGAATTGTTGGAAGTTGTTGGTGAGGTCATAAATTTAGCCTAGTTTAAGAAAGACTGCTCATCTCAACTTAGTGGTGAGGGGGGAGCAGATGTACATCTGCATGGAACAAAGTAGTCAAATATTTGTCTAAGTCAGAAGAGGGGAACCTTGGGTAGTTCTCCTAATCTGATGTTCTCTCTTACTCAAGAGGCTCTAACTAGATCATCTCATAGATATTAGTTCACATTGAACCTATTNCTCCTAATCTGATGTTCTCTCTTACTCAAGAGGCTCTAACTAGATCATCTCATAGCTAGATATTAGTTCACATTGAACCTATTTTTTATGCATTTTACATCTGGCATGGTAACTTCCACAAGTTAATTATCCCAAGTATGAGCCATTTCTTCATTTGAAGAAGAAATTTTTACCAGCAGCTACTACTCTCCCTTAACACTATCAAGGAGGGTGCTGGAAAATAGCATCAAAATAGAACCACCTCTTAAAAAAAGACACTGGGGGCAGACCTAATTTGTATATGCTCCTGTTAAGTTATAGTGCAGCATCAATGAACCGTGAGTTGTCACCTGCTAACATTGTTCAACTGAGAACTGCAGAGTGCAATGTCTACACAGTGAGACACTGATGTCAGGCTCACTGGAGATATGGGAACAAAAAAAACAAAGACCAGAAAAAAGCAGATATTATATGAATTGACCAGCTGGTATTGCCATTTCTCCAAGGAATAACATTATGTATTTGTGTCTACACCAGGAAGCTGTTGCTGGAGATGATGGGGGAAGCATTTGAGTTAGCCCTCCACTGTTGCAGCTCCTCAAAACACCAGATCAGTGAAGGCACCATACTGGTTGTTTCTATTGAGACACCCTAAGACTAAGCTAAAGCAGAGATGTCTGTAAGAGTAGAGTTCCAGGGAGGTAGATAGAGCGCTTCTTATTGCTGCCACCTAAAAGTCACATGTGGATGTGGAGGTCCATGTGCCGCGGCAACCAAATGTTTCCACTTGAGTCAGCAGGTGGCTTATAAGCAATTTAGGTGTGCATTGTGTTCTTACTGTTCAACCAGTGTTATTTTTAAGTTTGACAAGGAGAGAGTTGTGGGGAACTGTCTCTTGTGAGAGCATTGGACCCAGTGGCTGTGTTACATGGATACTTGCATTCCTCTTTGCTGACTATCTGCTACTCAGATGCAGCCTGTAACAAGCTGTTTAGCTCTGAGTTGTTTCTGAACAACACAAGTATCATGCAACTACCCCTTACTCCTTATTCAACAAAGTGTAGATTGGACTTCAATACAGATGTCTTTATGTCTGCTTGTGCTTATGACTCTCTTGCCTTCATGGTCTCTGGTCATTCCTGCAGCATCTTCTCCATTCCATTTCCTGTGCTGTTCCCTATGGCAGTAACAATGCTAGCTCTCCTTTCAGCTGCCTCCTCTGCAATAGTCAAGCTTGTATGAAAGCAGCTCAAAATCCTTCCCTTGGATATTTGAGTAACTGAGTTATGGACAACATGGATTGTATATGCATCTCATATCACTGGATTGTAGGGTCTACTGCCAATTTTGGTTGTGGAGGCAGACACAACCTTTTCAGCTAGCTACTCTAAATGCCAATTTTTTTCTGGAAATGGCTTAAGTCTAGGTCCCAACAAATCTTTTTTCCCCATTTTTCTATATTTTTGACATTTGTTTTCTCATTGCAATCTCTCAAGTGTAGGAAGAGATTTTGTTTGCTTTTTTTTTTTTTTCTCTGTGGGAAGGAAAGACTGTAACAATTCACTTTTGGTAATTTGATGTCCCGTAAAGCAGTGGCAGCCATTGCTTTCTGATCTTGTCCTATGAAATCCTGAGAAGCTCCATCAGCTGCAGAAATGCTTTGTTCTGTCTGAGATCCCACATTAGTTCTAAGGCAGCTGTTGAGTCTTTTGATCCTAGAAGAAGAGGTAATGCTTGGTCCTCACAAGATGGCTGCTCAGCATCGGATTCCTATTCCAATATTGCACTTAGAACAAACATGGAAGTTTATTATCTAATATACATTATGTACTGGCCAAAAAATTATATTGATGTAACAGAAATTATGTGTTTTCTGAGTGGAAAATACACCTGAAATTAAAGGCCACTTAATTTCAGTAACAGCTTGACAAAGTAAATCCTACTTAGAAACTTTAGAACTCTTCCTTAAAATCTTGTAACTGTTTTAGGAGATCCTAAAAAGCTGCTTTAGAGGTTCTTTCTGAACAGTTTCCTCCATTCTCTTTTGCTTCCCACTGTGCAGCCCCTGCTCCATGTCTCACAGCCTTCCAGCTCACAGGAAAATGTCTTTACTTTCTCAAGCTCAGGAGTAGACAAAAACTCTAAAAAGTCAGTTTTTTTGTTGCTCCCACCTCAGAACACAACTAGGTCCTAACCACCAGTAATGAGAAGACTGAGACGTGATGATGCAAGGCTTGATTCCATGGTGCTAAGGTGGAAAAAGTGTTAATTTTGTTCTTCTTCACCTCACTGATGCTTAGTGTCCATTTAAGATAGCATGCAATAGAACTGATCCAGAATTACTCATCCTTGCAACTGGCATGGAGTGTAAATGCAAGTTATTCCACAGTTTGTTACCGGAATTAGGATATGTCTCATTCTCTGAATGCAAACCACTGATTCAACCCTGGAGAGCTCTTAGCTCAACTAAAAGGCCTATGAAATTTATAAAGATACAGGAATTCTTTAGGTATTTTGGATTCTTCAAACTGGAGAACTGAAAGGTAACTTTACTACTGTTTCTTTTGTGTTTTCTGCATTTCCTACCTCCTCCCAGTGTAAGGTTTTTGATCATGCTATTTTCTAGATACTCTTTCGTAACAGGAATATTGAAAAGTTAAGCAACAAAAATGCTTTTATTGTATTTATTTTCATTGTTAACTTTCCTACATATTTTAGCTCTCCAACAGTAGCAATTCTAGTGATGTTCTGCATTTCAAAAAGGCAAATTTCATCTGGTATTTCTGCTATTATCCCAACTTACCACAATATATGCAGGTAGAGTAAAGGTTCACTCACCTGAAGTGTCCCTTAATTTAGTTTAACTATGCATGATTTTATGATTCTGTAATACATTTCTTACCATCCTCAAAAACTGCCCTAGGTAGTGAGATGTAATGCATTAATATAGGTTTTCTTTTGTGGTCTCTCAGAAATACAGGAATAGAGCTGAGGCACTAATATAGTTGCTAAAATATACATGTAATGCATGACTGAGGTCACTTAGAGTATAATGTCAGCTTGTAGGAATCTACTCTTTCTCAAAATGACCCTAGAGGAGACACAGGGGAGGGAGGGCAGCTAAAATCAATGAATATTCAAATTCTTAGTCCCATTAAGCTTGTAATTCTTCACAAAATGTGGTGAGTGCCAGGGCAGAGATGTGAACACTGAATGATGCAGAGTTGACTATATGGCCTCCTGAAGGAACTTTTGACCAGCATGGAGGCCTCAAAGGAGAGGACTCTTACCCTAGTGGGAAGTGATTTTATGATCTATCATCTGTATAAAATGACCATGCAGCAGTTCCTCAAAATAGTGGTAGTAAAATGGGATTTTAACATAAATAATAGTTATATTCTTTATTTGCTTGACTACTCATGAGCTAGGACCCTAGCTTGGAGTGTACACCTGATCTTGCCATAGGGATCTTATTTTAGAACATCTGGTTGTTTTTTAACAGACATGGTAATCCATATATTTTTATTTTGGTACCTTTCTCCATATTTGGAAACTACAGGCCAGTCAGTCTCACCTCTGTGCCTGGCAAAGTCATGGAGCAGATCCTCCTAAAAGGGTTGCAAAAACACATGGAGGGTGACACAGAGGTGAATGGAGGCAACCAACATGGCTTCACCGGGGGCAAATCATGCCTGACCAATTTGGTGGCCTTCTATGATGGAGTAACATCATCGGTAGACAAAGGAAGGGCAACTGACATCATCTACCTGGACTTGTGCAAAGCATTTGACACTGTCCCACATGACATCCTGGTCACCAAACTGGAAAAGAATGGGTTTGATGGATGGAGCGCTCCTGGATAAGGAGCTGGTTGAATGGTCGCACTCAAAGAGTTGCAGTCAATGGCTCACTGTCCAAGAGGAAACCAGTGACGAGTGGTGTTCCCCAAGGATCAGTACTGGGACCAGCGCTATTTA
>VZTY01033461.1:170087-224831 GCA_013400935.1 Turnix velox
GGAGTTGGGGTTGTTCAGCCTGGAGAAGAGAAGGCTCAGAGGGGACCTCATAGTAACTTATCAGTACCTGAGGGGGTCCTACAGAAAGGCAGGGGAAGGAATTTTTAACATAATATCGGATGGGAGGACTAGAAACCATGGATATAAATTGGAAGGGGATAGATTTAGACTAGACATAAGAAAGAAATTCTTTACAGGGAGGGCGGTGAAATACTGGAACAGGTTGCTGTTGAACACCTCTCTGGAGGTGTTCAAGACTAGGCTGGACAAGGCATTGGGCAGCCTGGTCTAGTGGGAGGTGTCCCTGTCTATGGCAGGGGGGTTGGAACTCGATGATCTTTAAGGTCCCTTCCAACCCAAACTATTCTATGATTCTATGATTCTATAATTCTATATTTGCCCATGAAGAAAAGGTCAGCCACAAAACAGTTTAAAACCTTTGAGGTGTATATAACCTCATTTATTTTTAAGCATTTCTCAGCTTAGAAACATGGTCATAAAACGGTATATGCAGTTTTGCTCCTGGATGGTTTCTGTATGGTATACATTATACTAAAATATTTTCTAGAAGAAATATTCTTGTAAGCTCAACCTGCCATTTGAGAATCCAGCTGTCCCCTAGTTCTTAGCGGTCACCAGGAGTGAAAATGCAACAGGTCATACTTGCCTCTGTCACAGCTTTCCATTTGAGGTTAGGCTTAACACACTGCCCATGTGTTCTGAAATTAGTTGTCAATGCTACTTTCTGAAAAGAAGTAACCAAGCTCATTCATTGCTGTTTTGTCTCTGAAGAGCAGAGAAGAAGCACAAGCTACAGTAGCAAAACCAAAGATTTGATGGCTAAGCAGGTGTAATTTAAAAGTAGTGATAATTTTTAAAAAAAATTTCGGCCACAATTACTCCCTTTATTTCAGATTTTTATAGTGAAGCACAGTTTCTTTCATGACACGGTGGTTTTTCCAGTTTGCCCTCCCAAAAATAAATAATATTGCATATTCTTTCCTTTGTGAAATATAGTTTTCTTACAGGAAAGATAATGAAATTCCCTAATAACTTCATTAAATTTTCAGGTGTCATTCATAAGTGTAGATGTGAATAAACCAAAATAATGATTGCATAATATTAAAGAATCATAAAATAGAAATACAGCATGAATAAACTGAAACTTTGAAAGCTCTTGAATATTGTTCCAGTCTTTTCTTCCTTGTGGACTGCACATTCACCTCTCCTGTCCTAATGGTAAAGCAACCTGCTAGGATTTCATTTTAGTAAGGAGTAGATGTAAGGGGTTTTGTGGAATAAATATTCTGCTCCAAAATGGTGTCAAAATTCTGTTCTTGATACATTACAAAATATATTTAATAATGTGCTCTGTCATCTAACATAGAGAACCATTTTGATCCCCTAATATAAATCGTAGCAAGCTTTCTTTACCATCCACCTATATCTGTATTCTCATCAAAGCTTGCTGGAATTCTTAGCATTTGGCTTTCGAGCACAGCATTTATTGTGCACCATGTTTTGTTTTGTTTACTGCTTTTTCTTGATGCTGTAATAGTTTTTCTTAATAGCCAAAGAGAGGGATTTTGTTTTTAATGGAATGTGGCTGTCTCTCTTTCCCCATATTGACTGATAAACAAATGCAGTTGCATAGGTTATTTTCCTTGAGTTCAGATAGGGTACTGCTGTTAAGAGAACCTAAGTATAATTACTACTGGTGCTACAAAGAACTAAAATAGAAAAAGAAAATAAGTCCTTCCTGTGGTACTTTGTTCACTAATTTTTTCTTTTCTCCATACTCAAGATTTCAAAAACACATATTCAAAACATGAAAGTTACACACATCAGTAAAATGTAACAGATACTGCATACTTTAAGTCAAATATATTGTCCAGATTTCCAGCTCTGTGCACAAATTACAAAACCAAGACTATTGCCATTTTATCCCACTCTTAAGATACCCTGCTACCACCACCCTGCTAAGGAGCTAGAGGCTGCCTCAGTGCAGTGATGCTGTGTTTGTAATCATGAGTAAGAACTGAGGCAATTTCAGCCTGGCCTCACTAGTGATCCTAGAAATACCTTGCTGGAATTTTCTCACCATTGCTGTGTGCAGAATGCTTCCATGGAAAAGGCATAGCTTTGATCTGATGAAATGCAGAATGTTGCACGTTACTAATATTTCCCATCTGCCACAGCAGCAGCCCATTCTGTACTCATCTGAAAGCTTCTCTGCTAGGAGATTGGGTCCTGACATGGTGTCTGCAGTTCTTGCTCAACAGTTCTTGCTCTTGATTGCGGCTTAGAATAGGAGCAGCTTTCTATAAAGTAAGTGCTGGCTCAGGCATTCTCTGCTTTTTCCCTGGGTGCATTTACATTTGTGTGTGAAGGATACATGATGTTGTGGTATCTCTGCATCTAGAGCCTGGTGAATTTCTCTTCAGGTCTGTGTGAGGTTATCAGGTGTAGATAGGTGTATGGTGCCACAGAATATATATCTCTCAAAAATCAGTTTACCTAGAGTGAAGAACCGAGCCAAGCTTAGCACTCATCAGCAAGTAACAGTGAGTTACTGTGTGGTGGCCTTAACTCTTTCCTCTGAAGTGCAATCATGTACTGAGTCTTGAGGTGTAGCAGCCATGTCATCCACAGGACTGGAGAATGGTGCAAATCAAATAGCTGTGCATTGGGGGTCACCTGGGCTGCTCTTTGGTGGCAAAGGTTTCTTCAGAGTCCTGTGACTGCTTCACAAATGTAACTGATTGCCCTGATGGGGTTTTATTTGCATGCCAATTGTTTGTTTTGTGACAGTATGCAAATATAAGTGTCCTACACCTCCAGATAATGACAAGGAGTGGAGTTAATTTTTAAGGAGAAGCTGTATAAGCACAGCACAGTTAAAGTTCTTGATGTAAAGAAAGTCACCAATTCACAAAGGAATTTGATTACCTCTATCCATTATACACACACAGTGAGTGATCGTGCTACTAACCATCTGTCATCTATTTCATTTGCATCATCAACACCTGCCCTGTTTATCTGCTACATTCTTTTCTTCATTGAATTCTTACACTGCTTTAATAAAATACAGAAATGTTATTGTTAAAAACCAATTAATTTACAATTCTCCATAGAGATAGTATTACTTATAATTCAATTTATCTTCTAATGACCTGCTTTCTTGCAAAATGACTTAATTCTAGTGTCAAAGATTAGTTATTAGACATTACCCTGGTGCACCAGTCATGTACTGCTGAGACAGGCAAAGCAGCTCTAGGTGTCCCTGGTCATTAATCAGAACTCAGAGACATTTTCCCTTTAACTCATTACAGAACCTGATTTCATCTGCCTCTTTAACTCCTTACTTTACAGAGTATTTTTAATCTACCTTTCCTTGTGTCTTCAAGAGTTAGAGCAGAGCTGAAATTGCGATTACTTTGTAGAAAGCTGTCATTGCCTGCCCTTTTAGCTGATCTCTCCACTGAGGAATTCGTTTGGTGTCTCAACCAGTACTCAAATGGGGCCTTAAGAGTAGTATCCATTTTTCCCTGCACCAGGCTTTGGAGAAATCAGAAGTAGGTTTTCCACATGGCTATTGTGCTTGGGTGTACTTTCCTTTGTATGACAATAAAAGTATTATAATACAGAGGCAAATCTGCTGGCCTCAGAGGCTTGACAAGGCAGCCACTGCCATCTGATTCCTTCCTAGGCTTGACAAAACAGGTTATGAAACAAGTGGCCAAACACATCCAATTCCTGCAGCATTGACCAGGCTCATGGGCATTCAGAAGAATGGCTGCATTTGCAGTTTGTACGCTGATGATTCACAGACTAAATACCATATGACTTCTAGGTCTGAGTCAAATCCTTCTTGTTTGATGGCAATGGTTGTCTTTTCTTACTCATTATTAGTAGGGCTTCTTCCTCTGTCTCAAGTGAAATAGTACTTCACTGGGGGTAACCCTATTTGGTGTGGCATTTTTGGAATATGATGGGTTCATAAGGAAGGAACTGGTCTTTGGAAAACAGTCGAAAGCACTATATTTTGTCTATGCTTTTTTTGTTTCAGTGATTCATAAGAAAAAAATCTGCCATTAAATGAAATACCCAATATTTAGAGCATTTCAGGAACAAAAGGAATAAAATTGGCATATACAAATGGAAATGTATGGAATATGTAGAGAAATTATTTTTTTAAGCAATTTATGGCAATTTAATCTTTTGAACAATTAAATGCAGAGTATTTTAGGAAAGAATAACAAAGTTAAAAATTCAGGCTCATCAAAAATCATGGAGACAGTGCAACTAGGAAAAGGTTATTTCTTCTATTCACAGCCAAGACTATAATCTGCACTGCTATTTCCAATAAAATCTTATTTTTAGCATGTTTAAGTAGTGCAGTTTAGAGTGGGTGAGATTTTTTATTTTCCCAAAATACACTCACTTCTATCTTTTTTAAAACTGAGGAGCTACCTGGTGTTCTAAAAGGCAAATAATGTCTCATCTGACTTTTTGACAACTGCATGCCATGCTGGAAGAATTAGAGATGCTCATTATTTTGCTCAAGCACAGGAATTGTCTGTACAGCATAGACTGACGAAACTTCAACAGCTGTCTTCTAAGAAGCTGATTTTTTTCACAATTGACTATCAAGGGACATGTGAGTAGTACACCAGACTAACTCTTAAACAACAGGCATTCTTACAAATGATCAAACTCAGTTATGAGAGCCTAAGAATAACCTCCTTTGGATGGCAGGGGTGGGATGTTGCTCTTCACATATTGCAAATTCTAAAGCCGTGCATAAAACATTTTGCTGGGTGAATGCTCTGTTTATCTTGCTTATAATATTTGCAGATAAAATCCATCTGAAACACTAATATCTTATATACCACGAGGATCAGCCTTTTGGGCAATATGATAAATCTCTTTGTGTGAGCATCCTTAACAGCAGTGCTTTCCAAATGATATAGACTCATTGCTTCAATCAGACTAATAAATAATTCACATTTCTAAATGGTTTCTACTCAGGGTGATGGAGCGTTGTGGTAGGCTAGGAAAAATCCAGCTAGAGCCTAAAATGTCTTCAGACATAATCCTAAAGTAATCCTGTTTTCAAATGGTAAAAGTTCGTGCCTCCTGCTCAAGCGGCATATCATCAGCATCCAGAGCAGGAGTTATGCCTCTAATATGTAATGTAATGTATGTTATGTAATTCAATCTGGCAATAGACTGTTGGCCTTGATATTGTGTCATTCTTCTGAATGGGATCACCTGCACCCATATCTCCTAGGAGGAAATTTCAAACAGAGTTAGCTCCTTAAACCTTCTAATTAAAATGAGAAATCCCCAGGCTTCCATGACTCAGCCTAAGAAAAAGATTATTAGGAATTTAATAGGGAAAATATCGCATCTCAGACCATCTGTGACCCAGTGCTCTGTGAGAATTTAAAGAAAACTGGAGGGAGGAGGTGCACGCTCCAAAGCACACTCTAGGAGTACTTTGTTGGAGCTGCAATAAATCAACGTAGTTAGAGTGCAGCCTTTTTCAGATTTAATTACTGTTACATAATTATTAGCAAAGCAGTCTCCTCTGAAACTGTAAAACTCATTACATCAAAAATCCCCAAGCTCCTGATGGAATTTGTGAACTAGTTACTTTCTTTCTAGCTCTGGGAAAATGCAATAGGATACATTTGATTTTCTCTCCAGCAATTTCTCTGTGTGCTGAGCTGTTCTGATACTCCTAGTTTTGGGGAACATTCTCTACTTGCCTTTTTTTTTGTTTTATGAAACATTTTCACTTTCATTTGTTTGCTTTCCTGTTCCTGGCATGGAATCTAGACATAAGCACTTGGGGAGAGATACCCTTTCCCCCTTACTGAAAGGGATTCACATCTCATTTCCTCCATCACTGCAGTAGCTACTGATTTAGTTAAAGTATGTATTCCCTCATGGAGATGCCAAAGAACAAAATTTTCATTGTCTCTTCCCTGAGGTTTTGCTGTGAATATACAGCTTAAAAACCTGCCAATGATCTGAACAAATAGCCACTAGGGAAGACCAGTTGGAGTCTATATATAGCAAGGCTGAAGCCAGCCCTTTCCTGACCACAATTTAATACTGTTGTCAGCTACCTTCTGGAGCTTCTCTAGGACAGTGGAGAGGTTGCACAAAGTCCTGATAGTTGAGCCTTAAATCCATTACATTGCCTCATCAATAGAATTAATAAGAGTGTCCCCTCAGAGAGCTGAGAGAACAAGTGAATTGCAACAGCAGTGGCTCCTTTGGGGTCCCTGTGTCCCTTAGGTCTGTGTTACTTCATAGCTGGTGGGTCTCGGCACATCTACAGAAATCCTCTTTTTCCTCCTTCTTCCCTCAGCTAAGAAATTGCAGATTCTTAGCAGATCTTCTGCTAGCAGAGCCTAGCCATCAGTGACTTTGGCTGCATATGAGCTCAGAAGTTACAAGTATAAGAAAAGCTAGACTATGTTCAGGGGTAACACAGAGGTATTCGATGTTTTTGCACTACAGCAAAACCAGAATATAACAGAAATATTATTCACTTGTAGAAATGGTTACAATAATAGAATCATTAGATAGGGGAAGACCAGCCTGATATTTTTGAGCTGGTTTGGTAAGTTTGTGGTATCTGAGCATAGGTACTCTCTCAACATTTACCCCCTCCAAAATCTGACTTGGTGGTTGTGTAAACTGACTTGCTTTTCCATGCAAAATTGCAAATCATATCCTGGAAATCTTACAGGTGCACAAAAATTCTTGTCTCAATCCAGTTTTATTTACTTAACAGTGAGATAATAACACAGGGCTTAAAATGGTGACTAAGAAAACTTGAGATACTGAGCTACACTGGGTTAGGAATATATTGATATTAATTTTTTGCTCTTACACTTAAAATAATTTTATTATCTTCACAGATATTGCTGTTGGTATATATTGCAGGTGGCAAAGTAACAAACAATACATGCAAGACAATAAAATATAACTTAACTTTGCACAAAAATTTAATGGGACCTTAATGTTGAAATATTCGAAAGAGTTAAATTATGTCTTTAGAAGAGAAATTAGGGAAGCAAGCAAGAATAAATAGGAGCCCTCTTTCCAAAAATAAGGTTAGGGTTTAAGGATTGGGATGTGCACTTCACGCAGCACTGCATTTCTGGTAGACAACAGGTTAAGGTAAAAGGAATGAATTGTATAAACCCTGTTGGTGGGCTGAAGAAAAGAATCATTGTGTATGAAACAGAGATAAAGATGGACTGGAAGTAGTTCATGTGAAGTTTGTATGAACTGCAGAAAACTCTGTCTCAGATCTAGGTCAGAGAGGGAAGAAACAGAAGCGTCCTTGAGGGCTCTCTACTTAGCTGAACAAATCTTCCGAAGCATCTCGCTGGAAAATTGTACTGAGATTATTTTTGTGGGCACATCCTTACTTTGTGAAATATGGGCTCAGGATGTTTTTTGGCATGGAGGCATAGAGCACGATTTGGGCAGTTATGTGGGCCACTGGGTAAAGCATCAGATTGAGGTCTCAGACACCCGAGCAAGTTACCATAGCTTAATGAGTTCCAGTGTAGCAGCTGAGCTGTTGCAAATGTAGGATTGCACATGCTAATTTAAACTATTTTCACTGGGGATCAGCTGATGCATGGCAGCCATTAAGCCAGGGTAACTTAGTCATATGTCTGAAATCTGTTTGAAGGAATCTGGGTTCAGTTCAGTTCAAGAGACTGGTCATCAGGCTTCTGCTCACTTTGTGATGTCTTTGGGTAACCATTTTATCTTGGATTTCTCATGCATATAGCAATAGTAATGCTGCCAGCTCCTAACTGTGAAGTGCTTTGGGGGAGAGGAGATGGAGGGGTGGGTTGAGGAAAAAGGAGAATAGGAGTAGGGTGTTTCGTCTATCTGGATAGGAGTGAACAGTATGTAGAACTTTGTCTAATTCAAAGTTTTAGTGCTTGTCTTTCAAAATACCTGAGTAAATCCGATGTGTTCAAAAGGATTTTGCAGATAGAACCTTGCTAGAAGGACTTAGTATTCTGTGGTGAACATGCATAACTTCAGCTGAGATTTATCAAAATTCCTGGGAAGCATTGAGGGAAGAGCAGAAAATCAGGAAATGTGCTTTTGATTACCATCTGAGACTGGAAGGTATCAGGCCCCGCTGTCCTCCCAGAAATGTGTAAGGACGTACTTTTAAAAAGCATGGTATACTTTTTAGTCACTTAATATTGAGAGATTTGGTGTCTCTCTTGTTTGGAATGAAGGTGGTCCCCAATGTAAGGATTTTTATTCTGGTTTTGTGTGCTGATCATAATATATGGCTCTCCAGACAGCTATTCTGCTCAGAGATAAAAAACACCAAGCATTTCCTTTAATACTATCTATAAACATTTGTGTTATTTTTTTCCATAAAGTGGCACTCTAAGCTTTGTGCCAGTTCTTCAAGTGACAGAATCTTTTGCAGGCCAAAGAAAACTATCATTTTTTTCTGGTTTAAGAAGCACAGAGTCCTAAATTATTTATGTGCGCACATCAGCTACAATACTCTGCTACTATTTATTGGGCAAAACGACAAAATACATGTATCAGAATTACAGTTGTTGTGATATACTTGAGGGAATCACTCCATAATAAAAATCAGAAATTAAATCATAGGATCACGTACAGTGATTCAATATTTGTGGAATGATTATCTTACAGTCATGGAGGTGGTCCATATTTCAAAATATTTGATCCATAAAATTAACATCTTGCTGCAAAACTGGTCATTGATTTCTTACAATAGCAGCTTCAAAAGCTGCAAAGGATGATGCTTCTCACATACTCACAGCTAATTTCTTGTCTTGCCCCTCTGGTTAAAAAGGAGTTTCAGGCAACAGTCTTGCAAACTGCTACAAAAATCATCAGCTCTCATTTCTGTACGCATTTACAGTGAGTGATAACAGAGAAGAGCAGAGCAGGAATCGAAGATCTTGGTTTTGGGGTCCTGCCTTGTAAGCATAAGCAGCCCCTGCCTTGTTATTCATCGTACTAAAGATTTTCAATGGAGCTGTGCTAACCCCCTCAGCTACAGCTACTGGGCTGGCAGCAGCAGCTGTCTCTTACCATTATGCCCTGAGGAAGCAATGGCATTTGCCAGCAACTCCCTTTGTGTCTAACTCATTTCCTACCTTCTCTTCTTTCATTTGCATAGTCAACTGGTCCTTATGCTTCAAGAAAATCAGGGAAGCATCTGAGGAATAAGTTGTTAGAAATGGAGTTTTTTTAAACATCACACCAGGAGGTGCATGCACAGACCTCATTATATTCCCAACAGGTCTGCCAGCTCACAAGAACATAACACACCAGAGAGAGAGTCTCTGTGCTAACAGTTGACAGTACTAAAATAAAATAGACAGCTCTCCCTCTCCCTCCCATCTCGTTGTGTAAATGCAGTTAAATATTTCTATGACCTCACGTTCCGTCATGATGTCCTTCTGGTGGACAGGTCTTACTGATGTCATGAGCACTCATAAGAGCAGGACTGAAGTTATAATGGGCTGCCTGCTTCTATTGTTTTTCCCTCTGTCTCCCTTGTTTCACAGTAATTTAGCCTGGGGTCATCCCAAAAGCATCAGCTAGAAATAAGTCAAAATAACCTGAAATCCTATAGGAGGCTAGATCAGAGACTTGTTTCACTGAATCTCTTTAGAATTAGGGCTTCAGCATTGTGTGTGCTTTAACGCCTGATGGTTTTTCCCATCTGCAGTTAGCTGGACTGCAATGGTATGCTGATGCCTTTGCTGCTCAGGAGAGATCTGGCAAAGATGTTTTCCAGGTGAGGGGCTGTGTTAACATCATCCCCTCTGTACAAACAACAGCTAGTGATGCCTTAAAGGTGTCTCTGATAAATTATAGTCACCAAGACACACATGCCACACACCCCTCTTCTTGTCCTTATTCATTAGCCCAGGGGATATTTGGTGAGCCTGATCTCCTAGTTATAGGTGATGCTCGTGTCAGCTTTCAGGATGTTTCTTGAGATACTGTGGTCTCAGGATGTGAAAGGCTTATTTTTGGCCCAGCTCCATGCCCTCTTATTCCGAGTTTGGATATGACTGGGGCTGTGCCTGAAGTGGAACCCAGGCACAGCTGAACAGTGTTGAACCAAACCAGCTGCTGACTTATCAAACAAGTGGCAAGGATTCAATCGCAAGAGCTGTTAATGAAAAAAAGATAATTCTGTGCCTATTTTTTGGCCTTATTTGCTGTTGACCTGATGCTGACCCATGTGCCACAGCTGATGCCAGATTGAAGCAACAGAGAAAACATGCTGGGCATCTCTGACAATTTTATTAGCAAAGCCAGTCAGAAAACTTCCAACAAAGCAAAAGTGCTTTGGTTGTGAGAAAGACTTGATCTTGTGGATTTTTTTTGGAGGAGGAGGATGAGAAGTAGAGTATTACTGTGACCTGTGTGGGCTTGCAGCCTAGTGACTAGATCTGTGGCGTGGGATGCTGGCATTTGTGGCATGCTCTTATTTGTTAAGAGCTAAGTTTATTGCTTTTGCTCTCTCAATCTGGCAATAGACTGATCCACTGTAATCAGTCTTCAGGAAGTTTTGTTAGTCAGTGATGAACCTGCTGCTGCTAAGTTTGCTGTGGTCTTTGTGCTTGAAGAAGGTAAGGGAGCGGTAGCTTTGAAAAAGTGCTGTCACCCATTCAGACATGACAAGGTTCTGTAATAAGCTGAATGAAAATCAAATGTATGTGCAACATACTGCCTTTGTCTAGTTGATCTTTTCAAACTAATCTGTTCACAGCTCCAGGTACACTATGAAAAAACTCAGCAGTGCTTCACAAATTACCAACCTATATATGTCACTGGCAAAATTTGGGCTCTTTGTTTTTTGAGTTTTGAAGTTGAATCATCTTGCTGTTACGTTTTGGTCTTGTCACCTCCAAAAGAAGACTTGGGATACACAGTGCATTTAAGAAATGTCCCCTAATGGTCAGGAGGCTGAGCTTTAATAGCTGTCTGACTAAGGATGCTTTTTTTAATAAACACTGACTGTACTTCTGGTTCTATGAATGCATGTAGACATTCCTCAGTCTTATGTAGGATATGATAATCCCAGATGGTGTGGTTTTAGTCCTGTTTGGATTGTTGTACTTATGCTGTAATCATCTAGGACAACTTTTCTTCTAGTGAGCACAAGCTGACTTAACATGCCTATAGAACATTCTGCAAATGAGCTACTGTAGTGACCAGGGAAACTAAAATTGAAGCCATGTGGAAACTTACTGTGCATATTAAATTGCATGCAGCAGTGTTAACAGTATTTTGATTTGTGACTGCAAGTAATAAATGAATTATATTAATTTTGTAGCTGCAAGCTAATATCTCTAGAATTACTTTTTAATAACCAGCATCATGTTTGCTTGTAAGATTTAAATACATTTAGGAACAAATCTGAGGATTGCTTTCTTTGAAATAAAATAATGCTACATTATCATTTGAGACTGAGTTTATTTTCGTAATTTTGTAGATATTTCAAAGTGAAATGTTACGTCATAATTGAGTAGCATGGAGACCAGATTACCTGTACATGATGAAGAAGCTGGGATGGGTGAAATGGGTAAATTAACCAAAGACTCTGTATTGTCTACTGCTACCTTCATACATACTAGCCTGCAGGAGTGAAGGAGCACGTATAACATTGATGTAGCATATCTGAGCAAAGGAGCTACTCCTCCTTGTGTACTGTCCTTCCTTGCCAAGAACTTACTCTTTTTGGAGGAGAACTTGCTTCCCAGATTTCTCATTGATGAGAAAGCAAAGGATGATGATGAGTGCATGCTTACAGCCTGGGATTGCTAGAAATGTGTGTGGTACCATATAAACACCTTCTGATGTGCCTTGATCCATTAGTAACACATCCAGTATATTAAGACTGATGATGATGGTGCTGGTTTTGATCAGAACAGTGCTAAACTTCAGGAGATGACACATCTCCACACATGGATAGGAAAAAGAGGATAGGAAATATGACCACAGTAGCAAAGAATTATTGCATTCAGGCAGCTTGTACTTTTAGTCTTTCATGGAGACCACTTGGCACAGCTTAAATGAACCACTGAAGAGTTTTTCCATAAGGCTGTGCCTGTAGTAGAGGACATTACTCATGGAGGAGTCACCATCTTACAGAACGTGCTGACATCTGCATGAGTACCTGAGGGTACAGGGAACTCGTGATTGAGTAAGATGTGAATGTATTGTACAGCAACATATCTCCTCTAGGGCATCTTTTGCAGGCTCAGCTGTTGTGAAGTGCCCATTAATCCAGCATGAAGGCTGAAGTAACTGTTATGGGGTAGATGATCTGCTGTGCAAAGCAAAAGCACTATTCAAAATGGGTATAGACCAAGTTGTAGCCAGGACACACTTGCTGTCCATGCAGAGCACTTCAGCTTATGTATAATGTGCACGTTCCTGAGGAGGTAGTTCTCTGAAACTTGTGGTTAGCATGAAATTGCTTTTTGCCCCTGCATAAGCTAAGTACTTCCTTACTGGTGTTTCCACTGGGTGCCACAGTTCATCCTGCACTGAATTGCTTCATCATCTCTATCATTGGTTGTACTTCTAGTGGCATTTGTTTGCATCCTGCATTGCTTTTTACATTGGGGCTGTGTTTTTCCAGTTTGTCTTTCTGATTTCTGGGTTTAATTTTCTAAAGGATCCCCTAAAAAGAGAGTCTGAGATGAGGCACAGGTACAAGGCTATAATTTTATATAAAGTTCTGTAATTTTATTGAAGAAAGGAAAATATGAATGTGTAAGAAGAGCAAGAACATATGAAATCTAGGAATCGAGATAATATAATGGTTATGACCAATTTGTATCCATAGGCTGAAAGTCTGTACCTAAACACCTGAGAACTAGTGACTGGACATATTGACTGTTTATTTATTCACTGTCTCCTAAATTTTGTGCTCTCTTGGCATCAAAATTAGAGTACATACATGCATTCAAACAATTTCCCCACTTCCTCATGAAGGCCTGCAAAATCTGCATCCCAGAGGGTATAGATATGCCTCTGTGTATGCATTGGTGTGTGTGAAGCAAACCAAAATTGTTATTATATCTATTATGGGGGCGAGATTTACTTTTCTGAAGTAATACCTGCCATCAAGATGTCAAGTAAAAGGACAGTTCTCTTCTTAAATCCAGATGGAAAGGGTTACACATCATGTCCGACATAGACTCTCCCTCAGAATTTGGAGAGAGGATTTCAATTGTTTTCTTATTAAAATTAGCAAGACTCCCACTCCCGCTGTTCTGGGCATCTGGACACTTTGCTTTTTGACATGCAGTCTTCTTGGTGTTGGTCGAATATCCCCTAGTATTCATGTGGATTTCCCCATGGATTCTAAGGAAAATCCCATCGTACTTACTTTGTTTGCAAGCTGACCGCCCAACAGAAATGTTGTTTCAGTTGCATCTAAGAATTATGCATCTGGTCGTGTGGTTGTAAATAAATAACATAGAGGATAAGGCTACATTTATCTTGTGTGATTTAGAAACCAATCTGCTGAACTTCCCTGGAACAAGAGCAGACCTAATCCCTCACATTCCTGCTTTCCAGAGTACAAAATTTATGTAATAATCTCCCATATAGCCTGTATTCTCTATTGGTACAAGGACCTCTGATTCAGTTAATAAATAAACAAAGTGTTTAAGCATTTCAGAATTTATAGCCTCTTATGTGTGAGTATGATTACAGACTAGGAAATTTTGAAAAAATATTACTTCACATATTAATCAATTCCAATTAAAAAGAAACTAAGGAAAAAATCAATCCAAACTTCATTTGTAATATTTAGCAGAAATTCAAAAAGCCCCACAGAATATAAGAAAGTACAATGCTCACTAAGCTGAGGCATACAGAATATCTTAGAGAAAAGATAAATTGTAAAGGTTGCTTTTCTGATGGAATTTTAGTAGTTTTTTAACTTCACAAAGAAGTCCAGAATTCCAGCTACAGCTAGATTTGGCTTTTTTATGTATGGTAGGTTTTATATACAAGCTGTCTTAAAATTAAGTAGTGAAAGTAGCGCATTTATACAGGGATAAAATGTGTCTAAGGAGCTGATGACAAAGGAAAATAGATGAGAGAAAACCATGTTTTATGGGAGAAGGGAGAAGACCTCTTTACAAATCTGTAACAACCTTTGTGTGTAATGCCAGCTCAAAGACAGTTGCGATTTATTTGGCACTCCATGCTGCAGGCATTTAGTAAAAAAACCAAACTTTTTTTCCAGAGCTTATTTGCCTATAAATTTGTTTTTCCTTTCTCTTTTCCTAACTCACTCTTACACATCTTGTGGGTTAAGGGGGGAGGCTCTTCAGGAAAATAGGCCATCTTCTTGGCATGATGTACAAGAGCATTGTGAGGTGAGTCGCTCAAGTTCTGCTTGTGCAGCAGAGTGAGATTGGGAGTGAGATTCTGCATGGCAGCCCTGTGTACGGTAGTTAGATTTGTATCAGTGAGACACGACAGGTCTGCCCTTGAGATTCTGTGGTGGCACGGTGCCAGCTGTTTGCCATGCTGATCTGTGTCTCTCCAGAGCAAAATCACAACCTGCTGCCATGGTTCAGCTCTGGGTCAGACCCACAGCCAGATTACAGAGGAGCGGGAGGTTTTTTGTTTGGTTGGTTTTCCTATTAATTTGGAAAAATCGGGATACAGGGATCTGCTTTCATGTCAATTCAGCCCAAAGCAGAAACATCTCCACTACTTGTACATCAAAAGCTGTAAGTTTTCGGTTCCAGGATTAAGCCTGTTTTGACCTTGAGTATGGACCATAAAATATAACCATAGGCTTGAGTTGAGTTAGATTCACAATTTTCTAAGCAAAACCCATGCAGTTATGTTTTGATTTAGGCAAGTATTATTTGCTTTTGCAAGGAAAGATTCTGCAATGTGTTTCTTTGGGATTTCATTCATCTTTATTGATGGCATTTCAGTTAATTTGCTGCCATGTGAGAGCCCTACAGGCAAAGCGAAGAAGAGTAAAGAAGGGGCAGAAAAGGGAGAAGGAATTACTAGTATAGAAAAAACCTGCTGTCACATTTGTGCCTGTACAGTCTCCATATATTTTAAAAATCTTTGTGCAGATAGCTATGAAGTGAAAGAATGCAGACAATCCGGAAGGGAGCATAGCCCAGATGTGTCCTAAAATGAGTTATTCCTACTGTAATGCAGAGGAGCCTTGAGGTTTCATGAGCTCTGGCAAAACAGTGAATACCCCTCCCTTTCTTTTTGCAACCACAAAGGGCTTTGTAGTACTGTTTGTCTAGGGTCACTGGTTTTAAATCTTACTCCTGATGAGGTATTTGGGCTTCTTTTGAGATGGAGTGTAGAGGTACAGCCTAGCATTACCCAGCCCATCCTACTCAGTGATTTCTGGTGAGCCCAATGTTGCAGATTAAAAGAGTGCAAACCCTTCAACACACTGTCATGCTGCTCACCCCTTTTCCCAATTCAGGTGAGTCCCTGTGTCTGACAGGGCTGGCTGGTATCCTGGAACATGCTGTTTAGATTTTTTTTCCAGCAATTTTGTTAGTAAAACAAGTATTTTTTCCTCATCCTGCCCTGACATCTTTGGATGTCTTTTTTTATACCCTCGTGTAGGAATAGGATATTAAATTTGATAAATGATTAATCTGGACCAGTAGAGCCATTGTTAAATAATTAGTGTATTTCTGATAGAACAAAAACTTACACTCCCTTTTAATAATCTCACTAAAATGTTAGTGAGTGGCAAAGGGTTCTGCTATATAAAAAAAACACATATGAAATAGCTTTTCTTCTGCCAGCTTAGAGGTTCTCACCTCTAAAATTGACAGAAGGCTTCATTACTCTTGTGCTACAGGACAGCAGAGAATATAAACTTCTCACTTAATTTTTCCTCAAGGAAGTGATGGCAGTTAGGAGGAGATCACGTCAGGCAGAAATGAGCAGCTTTGTTTTGCTGTATGAATGGGGTTGAGAGGAGACAAACCTCATAAAGCAGAGACTGGGTAAAGAAACGCACCGGCTTTTATTTCTGCAAGTTTAAAGCCCCAGCACTTCTCAATGCTTGGATTTGTTCTCTAAAATAAGGCAACATCAAAAGCTTTTATAAATCATGTCAGAGCTCAGAGCACCTTATGTTCTGACTGGTTGGCAAAGGAGCACAGAAATGTTTGTTGCGTGAATGATAGAGAAGGTGTGCAAGAGAGCCTGATCTCAAGGGAATCAGCTACTTCCATATCTCTAAATAATCCATACCATCCTAGGACAAGACAGGGAATGTCATAGCTTTTTTTATGCAGTCTCAATATTTTTCTATTACTTGCTCCATTATTTATTCTGGGCTGACTTTCCAATTTGCAATGCCTTGAGCAAGTGTGGTGCCTGCCTTGAGCTACCAGAGGGGGAATCTGGCTGCGAATTGCCTCCCCATCTGTCATGGACTGAGCAAGAGAGATCCGAACTGGCAGGGATAATTTTTTCCCCCTTTCCCTATGCTTACACTGCCAGAAGGGGAAACTGGAATTGGCCCATGAGTTATTGAGTTAATATAGGGCCACGGAGCCTAAGACCCCCAGATTGCAGAGCCTTAACACCCCTCAGTGCCTGCTGAATGCACTGTGGCAGGCATTTCCTTCCCTAGGTGCAGGTCTTTACAGCTGCCCCCTCTCTTAACTCACAAATTATGCAAATTTACACTTCCCCGGAGCAACAACAGTGCTTTGAGGTGCTGGGTGCCACAGAAAAAGTTATTTCAGGCTTGTGGAGGAGGCTTCTCTAACAACTTGGTTAGATAAGTTAGCTACCTCTGCTCTGTGGGAGGGCATCTGCACCTCCTTCAAGGGATCCCCTGTTTCTAGTCTCACTTGCTTACAACTCCTTGCGCTGCATTAGCGTAGCTCATCATCTCTTTGTGTGAATCTCTGCATGCTTGATTCTCCTTGATTGGTTTCTTCCTCCTTCTGCTCTCTCCTGTCACCTTTACATGCTTCTCTGAGTATCAGCTAAATCCAAATAACTACAAAAGCAATCTATTTTACTTCCTTTCCCTAAACCCCCCCTAAATTCCATGCAAAAGACTTGGGGATGCTTTTGAGCTGGCAGTCATCGCCTTCGACTTCTGCCTCCAAGGCAGAAGATCACTGCCTGTATCTCCCGCAGTTCCTGACCCTGATGAAAGGTAGGATAATCTCCTGAACCATGGCTCAAGACTCCACTTCAAGAGATTCTATTTTGATTCTGGTAATTATGTCTAGAAAGGATATTGGTTGAGCAAACCCCCGTATCAGTTCCCCTCCCTCTGAAAGCTTGGGAGCTAACTTTGGGATTTGTTATCCCCCTCCAGCAGGTAGGGTAGCCTGGTCTTAGAAAAGATGAATGTCAGGTTGCTGTTTTCCTGAAGGAGCTGCAATGTTTTCAACAAGTTCCACTTGAAACTGGGAGAATTTTCAGGAAAAATTGTCCCATCTTCTCTTTGTCAAGCTGCATACTCAAGTGAAAGTCTCAGATTGATGTGTCATTCATAAACTGTGCTCTGGACTGTGATTCAGCCTCTAACTTACAGGTGGAAGTTGTACTTTTAATATAGTTTTTTAAAAGATGATCTATTGCTCATTCACACTTTGCTGCTTCAGGTGAATGCTTATCAAGTAGCTGCTATTTGTCCCTCAAAATCAAGAGATCTTGCTCTCTCACAGGTTTTAACCTTTTAAGCCTGTTGTCTTTTATCTTGACTGTTCATTTGTTTTGCCACTTGTGTGGCTTGTTGAGAAATAGCTCTGAATGATTTGAAAATGACCATCACTCAGCTGAGCTCAACTCTGTAAATATGCAAGGCACCATGCTGACCCCTCTAGCTGCTGAACTAATGTATGTAGCAGATGTATCTATACTTTATGAGTGCTGTTTATTAGCCAAGATTGATTTTACCAAAATTCAGGGAATCCTCTCTCTGCAGTTTTTATGCTTCCCACGCTATGTGAGCCAAAGCTGGAGGGGCAGCTTGTGGCCTGCATTCAGGGCCCTTTCCTATATGAAATTCAACATCGCATTGAGCTCTAAAGTTACCCTCTTCTAATCTGTGTCACATGTAGGACACAACTGTTTCTGTGATACATTGGACCTGCTTTTGCTGCATTGCTAATACGTCCTTCTGAAAATAGTGTAAGCTTCATCCTAGTCATTCATGATTTTCATCCCCAGGCTCAAGCACTGTGGGGGTGCAAGTTAGAAAGCTGTGTAGGCAAGACCAAAGGCAGCTGTATACTGTGAAATAAGAAGTATCAGGCAAAACACAGTATCACAGCTAATAGATGTATTTTAAAAGTGGAAACAACTATGTTTAATTGCATTTATAGTACGTAGTGAGAAACCACAGTTATACATTGTTATAACAGACCTTTACATCTGAAGTCAGAATAACACAAAAAAAAGTGCTGGTTATATATGGTCAAAATAACTGAGGCAAAAATTTGACAACATCTTCTAAAATATTAGCATGTGGCCCCTGCCAGCAACACTCTGAAAGGTCAGGCTGAATAATGTCATGACAATCACTGGTTTTCCTTGGCTTATCCAAAAACAACTACCGAAAAAACTGTTTTGTTTTCTTTTTTTGTTTGCTCTTTTTTTTTTTTTTGCATAGCTTTCAATATTGCTGCACTCTCACCTCTGCATATTGCAAACCCATCTTAGTTCTGAGATAATTTCTTTAGATTCCTGAATATTTTTTTATCCTGTTCTCCTCAAATACATAATATATATTTTCTACAAATTATAAATACATATTTTATTAATCTGATTTCCATAACATGCATTTGTATAATTACTGTACAATCAAAATAGACATTGACTTTACACAGTGTGTATGCCTCTATTTCAGCGGTATTGTTCAGACACACTGCTCAACAAATCAAGCAAAAAGGGAAATTAAAAAAAGAAAAGGAGGAGGAAATAACCTCTGGGAAGAAGCAGAATCTCACAGTGTTCACAGACAAAAAAAAGGAAATGAAAAATACTTATCGGAAAAAAGGTTTATTAATACATAGAAAATCTCCACAATAGTTGAAACACACTTTAGGAACTAGTAAACACGTTAAATAGAGTTGTGCCAATTACGCAGTGCCCAAGCATCTGCTTGCTCTTAATTAGATGGGGAGGTGAATGACCACTGTTTATTTTCATTTTCCTCATTAATTATGAAAAACTGCATTTAATTCATCTTGCATGGTGAGAGACTGGCTGCGCAGATGTAAGTCATAGGGGAAGTGGCTCTCTGTAGGCAACCTGAACATAGAGCTCTGCCCAAGGGGACCCCTGGGTGGCACTGCACAGTAATGCATGCCGTAATTGTAATTTTTGCCATAGTCCAAGCTTTCTTCTTGCTTCAGGGAAAATATCCCATTATAGTTAATTGGGGGAGGACTTAAGGGACCTTCAAACTGTGGGCTGGCACACTCGGGGGAAGTGCTTTCATAGAAGGACTCGTAAGCGCTGCAGTAATTGTAAGGTTTCATGGACTTGGAGTTGTCTAGAGTCCCATGCCCTGGGGGGGTGCCGAGCTCAGGGCTGTGGTAGGGGGGATAGAAGGTGGAATAGGGTGAGCGGGTGTGATGGGTGCCTTCTCCTGCCTGGCTCATCAGGAAACTTCTAGCATTCAGCTGCAGGCATCCCGCCACCAAGTTTGTAGTTGGCTGGGACAGACCCTTGCACAAGTTTTGGACGAAGGTGAGCAGGTCGGGTCTCTTGCCAATTCGGAGGATTTCAGAAAGAGCCCAAATGTAGTTCTTGGCTAGTCTTAAAGTTTCTATTTTGGACAGTTTTTGTGTTTTAGAATAACAAGGGACCACTTTCCTTAAATTGTCCAGAGCATCATTGAGGCCATGCATCCGGTTCCTCTCTCTAGCGTTGGCTTCTTGTCGCCTGAATTTGATCCTTTCCATCCTGATCTT
The DNA here is from genome assembly GCA_013400935.1 of Turnix velox. Classification (NCBI taxonomy): domain Eukaryota; kingdom Metazoa; phylum Chordata; class Aves; order Charadriiformes; family Turnicidae; genus Turnix; species Turnix velox. The sequence goes on from VZTY01033461.1 coordinate 190,118, forward strand.
GCTCGTCTTTTTTTTCCGAAGGCCCCTTCGCCTGGGCAAGCCATTCTCATCCTCCTCTTCTCTCTCTTCCTCCTCTTCCTCTTTCTCTGTGTCTTCTCCTGGAGATCTTTTAATATTTTTTCCTCGGAGCATGATCTGCTTTGAAAAGCTTTCAGGGTTCTTCATTTGCTTTTGGTCATCGCTTTCTCTGGAAAACTTTCTGCACATCTGGGATTCTGGCATTACAACAGACTCATCAAACGGTAGCGTTAACATGGTTCTATAATCTTAAGTTACCTGAAAGAATGCCAGCACAATATTTAAATATTTCCATTTTTAAAGTTTGCTGACTTACACACACACACATCCTCAAACACCTTTTGTGCTTCTGCGTGCACACACTACGTCTATGAGTGTGTGCGTGTATACATAAATATATATAAATGCACAATCTATATATTTTTTTACATAAAATGCCAGTTTCAGATGCTGCGCTCTTTAAAATATAAAAGCTGTCCGGAATTTTAAAATCACACAGACCATTCATGATCAATCTCACAACTAAATAGCCACTTTTCCCACAGACTGATATAGATTAAATCAATATTTAAAATATACAATTAGTTTCCTGCTCATGTATATTATTTTTAAATGAGCCCTTCAAACCTTTGCCACTGTGGAATTCAAAGAAATGCAAAACATGATAAAGCAATACAAAAATTTCATTAATTCAAATTCCCCTGGGTGAAAAAATGAGAGCGAGTGCAATCTTAAAATTGAAAAGTGCCATATCTCTATTAACTGATAGTTGAATATTTTAAAGCACTTTTTGACTTAGATTTCAAAGTTTTTTTTTCCCTCCACATTTCTTCCCTTATTAATCAATATATTAAACTCTATAAGTTAGAATGGGTGTGAAAAAAAATTAAAATAACATCCCCCCGAGATAATTCAATTAGTAACATAATTAATAACAATGAATTTTTTTCTAAATATTTTCATACAAATCACATATTAGTTATTTCATATTAAAACAAAAATCAGAACAATCTAGCCCTGAACATATTCAGACTTAGAGACAGGAAATAAAAACCCCCAACCTTTTTTTCTTTCTTTTTTTCCCAGCAAAAATTCTAACTGATAGTATGTATTTAGTTAGAACAAATATATTTGCTTTTTCTTTTTTATTTTCCTCCTTTTATTTTTCTCCTCCCTCAGTTGTGTTGGGGGGGAGGTGAAAATTTCCCTGCACGCTGTTTATGTTCTGTGAGGCTCAGACGTTTCCCTCCAGCCCGTAGCTGACAGGAGCGGTCTGTAGATTCTGATTGCAATCCTGGACATGTGCTCAGAATCCAGCCTGTATTGGGAAAATAATTTCCTTTTCACAATTATTTTGCTTTTGTTTGCAGTTTGGAAGCAGCAAAAGCTTGGATCCCACGGTCCTCAAAGAGAGACAAGCAAAACGAATGCAGGGACTTTTTAAAATAGAACAAAACTAAACAAAAACCCCAGGCAAAGACTAACTCTTATCAGTATTGTCTACACACTTGCAATATTACATAACACCAATGAAAGTATGCAATTTCATCAGAAGAGTAAAATGTTAGGAGGAGTTATTAGACAGTAAATAGCATACATAAAATACAAGACAATGATACTGTATCTTTAAACACTTGCATGCACACCCAGAACAACTGAAATATATCTTTATTTGTATTACCTTAGCTTTTTATTTCATTCAACAATCAGTTTTCATTTTTTGCCTTCCAAATCTTTTCAGTCTCAATGTCGCATCGTCTCCTGGAGTCTAGATCTGTGTATATCTGCACTATCTCATTGATCTCTAAAAAGTGACATTGATGCCAACTGCCAGAGCTGGTACCCATGCCATCTGCTAGTGACGTCACGGGGCAGAGAAAACCACGTGAGCCTTTCTCCTGGGACCTTCATTCTGCACTGATCATCTGGCATCCTTCTAAGTGGGTACCAGCATTCATGTATCAACACAGAAGGTTAGACTGATAGGAAAAAAAAAAAACCAACAAAAAAAACCCCCAACAGAACAGGAAAAAATCTGCACGAGCATTTCATATACAGTAGGTGCCTTTCCACTGGAGCCGGTTCTTTTTAGCTGTCTATCTGCATGGATAGACATGCCAACATTTGGTGCGATCACTGCCTACAGGTACAACTGCCCCATGGTCGTTAAAATTATATTGTTTATACAAAAAGTGCTGTCTGGTGTTGATCTGAGACTCTCCAGTGCACCTGGTACCCATGAGAAAAGGCAAGGAAGGAAAGGCAGGAGTAACATTGATGCTGTAACACAGAGCATGATCACAAAAAGTAGTTTTTCTGTGACACTGCTGAGAGTGATTTTTTGGGGTGTGAGAATTTTTTTTTCCCCCGAGTGCAGTGCCTGGCCCCAGAGTGCAGAGTAACGGGAGGCAAACTCCTGACAGCTGTAAGAAACCCTCCCCTTGCAATCCTCAGTTTTCTGACATTCACAAAAGAAGAGGCATTTGTGAGAAACTGGACATGTGAGGTGAAGATTTAACAATTTATGCCTTTTTTCAGCAGCTTGTGATGGAGCTGGCTGGTCCCCATCCTGGGGTGCTCCTGGCAGGGCAAACTTAAGGTGCTTAGAGAGCTTCCCCATCTGCCAAATATTCTCCACCTTTTAGTGAGCACTTCCCCAAAATATCTTTAAAAACAGAGTTCTTTCCTTTGGAAAACATATTCCTCTTCCTCCTAAAATCTTCCCCCTTTGCCTTTGTTGGTGATTCTTCCTTCATGCCCTTGTTTCTCCTGTCAACTGCCTCTCCTGTGCTCCCTGCTCTTCCTCCCTTAACCCTTTTGTCTCTTTCCACGGGCTAGAAACTGTTAAATGGAGCTGACAAAGCCTCTCGGCTCTGCTTTGCCGTGGAGAATACAGCAAACTCTACCTTGATGTGTTTGGGGTTTGTGGTTTTGGTTCTTTTTTGTTTTGGTTTTTTTTTTTATTTAAGGAGTGGCATGTCATATATAAGTGATATCAACAGAGTTACAACAGGGAATGATATGTCATCATTAACATTTTGGGTATTTTTCAAAGTTTGCTTTTGATGTTATCGTGGATTGCTGCTTTTTAGTGACTAAGTAATCTCTATTTTAAAATAAGTGAGTATGCTTTTAGCATTAAAATAATCCCTGGCAGAGCTCCTATTGTTATGGTTCTGTGTCAGTGTTTCGATTATAAATCCTGGTTTTGAAGGGTTTATAACTCATCTGCTTTAATTCATGTTGGGCCCAAGCCTGGCATTAATGTTCTCACCCCCGATCCAATAATTTTGTTTTCACAAAGTTTCATTTAAATCTGTTTAGGCATTTTTCGATTAGAGAAGGGGAAAAAAATAAGGCTGCAGCAGAATGATGTGTGTGTATTGAGAGCATGTTGTGCACATCTAAGTGTATGTGCTCAATGATTTTAGAGCCTTTCATTACAAAAACAAAAGCCCTTACCTCGAACTTTGCATTTTTTTACAGAAGTGAGAAAAATTGTATCATTCATTCATTCTTCACAAAGCTCAGGTCTCTTTTTCTTTTTTTTTTAAATTATCTTTAAAGTATAATGTAATTGAAGTGACAAAGAGGTTAAAACTTAAATGACAACTCTGCAAAAGGAGCAAGAGATGTAGTGTTCACAACATTAGTCTCATCTTATTCCAAATATTACAATCTGTGTAACAGAGAGGAGGGCTAGAATCCCATTTTTTCTCAATAGGAATTTTTGTATTAAGATTTATATTTTGGAAGGTCCTATGAGTTGTCAGCCTTTTCAGGGATTTTGCATATTCAGAGTAGTATACAATGCACAATAATCTAAATATGCAAAGTCCTGAGGAACCAAATCCTGTTTCAATGTGTGCTAAAAATACTGCAAGAAAGGGAAGGAAAGGTTGACATTGTAGTACCTCTGTGTTAAGGGAAGGACCACCAAAATTTCCAGTTATATCACCCAAAATACACTTTAAGAAAATATTTTCTCCTTTTTCTTTTAAGCACTGAAGTAGTTTAGGTTTTGGTTTTTTTTAACTACTCAAATGTTATGGTGAAATGCCATTCTGAATGGCTCTTATACTGCTACTAAAACCAAAATAAATTAATTCGTTTGTGTTGAAGGATTCCCTCTGCAGCAGTAATGTTGCATTTTTGCAGATTCTTAATCCATCATTTGACCTTTTTAATATTTTCAAATAAATAGTGGAGAAACAAAATAGCTGAGATATCAAGGTTTAAAAAGCCTCTACTGTGCATGCATAATAACTTTTCATAAGGATTTTACTACACATTTTGTATTATGGATCCATGCTATGCAAATGTGTACTGCTGTTAATATGCATTCACAGCATACCCCATAACTGCTGCTTTGCTGTCTACTGTGAAAGCATGTTAAGAATAATACACAAAACACAGTTAAATGCTCTCTATAGAAAGGCTACATGGCACCAAATATGTTGCTGAACACATACCACAATTTTTTTCCCCCTGTGTCCAAATTGTATAGTTTTGAATCATAATTGATTCCATTTCAAATGCAATATGATTATAATACATTTCACACAGTCAAACATTAATAGATTCACTGAACTAATACTGAGTTCAAAGGACCTCAGATTCTCCGTGGTGCATCAGGGGGACTGACCTAAACTGCACTGCAATCAATGGGAGTCTTTCCAATACTTCAAGATGCTATCTTTGGATCTCTGGGGAGTGTTTCTACTCTTTCTTTTTCTCTTTTCCTTTTTTTTTTTCTCATCATCTTCTGCTGTCCCTGGCCTGTATTTCCCAGATGCGCTGTAACAGAAGAACTGCATCAGAATTAAGGAACTTTAATGATGTTTGCCTAGGACCAGTTTGCTATGTGATAGTTTGTCTCATTCACTGGTAGCAACAGGACCTTGTAGGCATGAGGCTGTTCAGAAGGAGTGAGAGTTAGCTGAATAATCTTTTTCCTTTCCTTTTTGTCCTCATCTCTCTCATGTAAGCTCTAAATGTCACAGCAACTCTAGTCCTCACGTGTGCAAAAACATAGTGACAATCATCTGGCAGCTTCAAATTCCCTCACTCATAACCCAAAGTGAGTTTGCTTTCCTGCCACAGCACCCTTATACACTGCCCAAATACCTGGGGAGAAGCAGAAATACTCCCTCCAAGCCCACTTTTGTCTATACCAGAACCTGACTGTACATCTGCACTGGAGCTATACATTCAGCTTTCCTTGGTGGTTGTCTCTTCAGTTTTGAGAGAAGGACTGAGGGAAAATATGTCTTGTGCATCCTAAACCACAGAGCCAGGCTGTGCAGTACAAGTACAGGAGTAAGAGAATGAAAAACAGTCTCCTGCAGGATTCAGAGCTTAGGAGGACATAGGAATACGTGTTTGTGGACCTTTTTTTTGTTGTTTTTGGCATGTGGTTTTGTTTTGGGGTTTTTTTGTTTGGTTTGGTTCAGTTGTTTTTTTTAAAACAACCTCACTTTTTAAAAAGTGAGGCCAAAGAGGATGATGTCTTGAGTTAGTGCTCTGGCCTGCCAGCTAGTAAATTTCAGACTGGTCAGAATGGGGATTTTTCAGCAAAGGCAGGAAGGAGCTGCTGGGGGGATAACCAAACCATTGCTCAATAAGCATGCTGCATTCCAGCTGCATATCCTATGTGTAACTATGAGACCTAAGTGATGCGTGTCTGTGTTCAGGGCTGATGCAGTCATTTTCTGGCTCTCTGCATCCCCAGTAGTCTGCCATAGACTATGGATGTTTTTGTGAGGGCAACCTGCTGTTCCAATCAAATTGGCTAAGCCCTCTTCCACCAGTGCTAAGATGATGTACAGGGATATATGTCCTTCTCCCAGGAGAGGTTAGGGAAGACACTGATAAGTACCTCTGGTTTCAAGAGAACTAACCTACATTAGCTCAAGAGTATTCTGATCAGTCTGAAAATGTGATTTTTACCCATCTATGAATACTGCAAAATACTATAAATATGTTTTGCTCTTTCTAAGCTCCTGTAAAGAAGATGTACTTCTTGCTCTTATCAGACAGTCTTAGTTTTAGGTTTCAAATAGACTGTTAGGGACAAGTATGAAAGAGCTGCAAAGGGGTTTCCTTGTTTTAATGGGAGTAGCTTGAGTAAAACATGAATTTAGAATCTGAAAATGGACTCTAGTACTAATTGCTTACCTTTAACAAAAAGTGAGTTTGTGACCAGAAATTGTTTAACATTTCTGAAAAACATTACTAAAATGGATGTGGTTTAGATATGATACATTTGGCATAAAACTGGCAGTTTTGAGCTGCTGCTGGCTTACACTGATGTAAAGGAGTTGAGAGAGAAACTAAATAATCTTAAGATGGGAAATATATTAAATTCTTAAGTAAATCAAATGCTTTGCCTTAGAAAAGTAATTGCATGATATAGCCTGAGAGTTTTATTACCAGATTAAGAGGTGATCTGCACCTTTCAGAAATACGGAATTTAAAGTACTTTTCTCCCTCAGGGAAGAGGTTCTTGTCAGACAAGTCACATTGCTTTGTTACTTTTTGAAATTGCTTCGGGTTAAGATCCGCTCCTGTTGCTTATAACATGAAGCAACCCTGTCATTTATCTAAGAAATTGTAGGTCTTCGTTCATACTTGGTGACTGAGTTTCTCAGGCTCTTTGCTACCCTACCTTGAAGATGGTCTGAGACTAGTAACTTTGGCAAATAACTTTAGAGGGTACAGCGTGATGCCTGTCTGTAGCACATACTCTAACACTGCTGATTGGCATCTATGCTTCAATGGCAATCTCTAACACCTAGTTAGTGATTCTGCTTTTATCCTTCCTTTCTTCTGCCTGTGCCTACAGTGATTTACAGGCATGCTTCTTCCATCTTTACATTTCAAGAATGTCTCTGTACCCATCAAAGCATGATTTTGGAGGTAGATGTTGCAGCCAGTCCTGTCTAGAAGTAGTAATGTGGCTGCGCTTGACCCCAGAAAAGATCTGTGCTGCTTCCCCTTTCTCAGGCAGACACCATGGCTATGGAGTAGGCTTTTTCTTACTTTAAGTATCTCCTTCCAAAATTTATGAGGTTGATGAATTTCTTTCATCTCCCCACTGCAAATCTCCCCAGCAAGAGACACCTGTTGAGATATTCTCCCTGGATCACCTGTGTGGATGTTCCTGATACATTTTTTTCCTTCCTGCAGCTTTCTCCCTATGAGTGGGTTATCCAATATGTGACAACATGCTGAAACTCATGAGGCATGGGACTTGGGGGCAAAGCTTCTCTGGGAAGTGGTGGGAGCTCTAAGTGCATAACAGCAGCAATATCTCAGTAGAACAGAACAAGAAAGCACATACTAAGATGAGCAGTTTGCTTAGGATTGCACAGCACACTTGAAATGCAATGTGAGATGCAAGGATTTAGAGAAGTTAAATTAACTCTGTCTTGATGGAAGTGTAAATTCAAACCTATGAGTAACACCAGCTTCTGGTGGACAGTGTCCTCTCAGGAAACTTTAAGATGTTTTGTAAGAGCAATTTTGTAAAATATTCTTGTGAAGTTTATGAGAAACTCTGACATTTCTATTATTTGCAGCAGACTTTTGAAACTCAGCAGGGAAAAAGCCCTCAGGCTAAAGAAATGACTTTTCTTTATCCCCATGAAATTTTATCCATATTCAAGTGAGCTGCAAGTTCCTAAGAATCATCCTTTCCTTTCTCTTGCTTGCAACTCTTCTGTCAAATTTTGGCAGCATGCAGAAATAATATCTGAACATCTTGGGGGGGAAAAAGAAGGCCTTAGAAAGAACAACTTCTTTAAACCTACTTTGAAAGCTTATTATTAAAGTTGAGTAGCTGACAGTAGAAAATGCCAGAGATACAGCTGTCTATGAAATCTCAATTATCATACTCATATGCAGGTAGTTCCTTAACAGCGGGAGGTCAGCTGAAGTGTTAAATTTTATGGAATAACATAAGCGTGAGGCAGGATGACTCAGGCTAACTCTAATGGGAATATATCTTCATTTTTATTTATTTGAATTTATAACCTTTCTTGCGCAGGGCTCTTGCCGAGATACTGATCTGAAAGAGGTAAGTAAATTTTCCATTCAAAAAGCAGGAAAGCTGTGTGATAGGGCATCCCAAGCTACTAATGCACTATGGACTCTCTCACATTTTCCACATCTGTGTTTACACTTTTGAGTCCTCCTAGCATCTGTGACTGCCAACCAGCACCTGCAACATGTGATAATGTGTGTACTTACTGGACATCTTTCATTAATGAAAAGAAGGGTAATTTTAGGCTAAAAAATTCACAAAATCTAAGCCAGTGTCAGAATTAAATGTTAATATATCATATGAACATTTAATTATATGTTAATATATCATATGTTCATATAACATATGAAATGTTTATATATCATATGAATATTTAACGATATGTTCTATGTCATTCTGATGGAAGTGGGAAAATGCTACTTTCCAGCAGGAAAGAAATTATTTTCCAGAAGTATTTGAAGTGTTCAGTCATAGTCTATGGCCTTTCTGCTCTTTCCTGTTACACAAAACTGTACATATCTTTACAGATTTGAAGGCAATGGAAGATGGTCAGCATTATACTTTGCAGGATTTTTGCCATCACATTTTATCTCAAGACTCAGAAAGTTTGTCACAGCTGAGAGCAGAAGCTGGGTCGTATTTGGTCTTTTTCCCATAGGACTGATTTTCCCTGACAGTAGTGGAGATTTGGTGTTAGAATTTGTCTGCAAATAGAACAGGATTTTATAAAACTGTTTTCAGCTGAAAACTGATCAATCCCCCAGGTCAATTTCATTTCAACTGTAAAATGCTGCTGAATTCAGACTGGGCTATAGCGATCTTTTTCCAAAAATACATTTGAAAATTGTTGATTAAACAACTTTTTTGAGCAGTGAATGAGCAATTGTATTGCTTCTAGCAGCAAGATCCACTTTTGTAGTTACTAATATCTCTCATCTTCATAAAACTGCATTTTAACATGTTATTCACTAGATTTACTGGGCAAGTGGATACAGTGATGTTAACTGTAAATGTTTTGGTTTCATACTGCAGGCCTCATAAGTTTCTTAGGACAGAGTAAAGAAGAGAAGATTAGGAATGGAGTGATAGATATGTACTTGACTAGTACACAACTGAAAGAAGTAGAGCTTAAGAGAGAAATTTATTTATATAAATGTTTCTGTTAAAATCTGCAGACATCCCCTTGGAAGCGATGGTTACAATAGTCAATTGAATTTGCCAAAATCAGTATGAAATTGTGATCTCCCATGAAGAGAGGTTGAGGTTGTCACATATTTAAATAGAAACTGAAGTACACCGTAGTTTCAGTAATTTCTTTCTTTTTCCATCTCTCATGATAATGTAATCCCTAAGGAGTTGTGTAAACCCTGTAGCTTGCCAGCTTCCCCAGCCACCAGGTATCATGAAAATCAGGGCTTCATGCCACAACCTTGAGTAGGGTGTTGTTTTTGGAGATCATGGCACTGCAAAATGGTCACCCTTTACAGGGCACACAAACGAAACAACCTGGAGTGTTCATTTCAGTCCTTGGGCTCGTTTGAATTCTCAAATAGTTTAAAGCAAGCATGGCCACAATGTACCTGGAAATTTGGCAAAGAGCCTTTTGTCGCCAAATTCCTAAGAAGAGAGAGTGGTTTGCTGAGCTTATGTTTCCCTTCCCCCACTACTGTGCCCGTTGCTGTCTGAGCTGATGTTCTACCTGCCTTGTGTTGCCTTACAGGGGACCCGAGCCTTTAAGCTCTTGGAGTAGTGGAAAAAGGTCACAGAAGGCAGTGTTTGCAAAACGCTAAAACATTCAACAGTCAACAGAAACAGTAATGAATATGCATATATGCAAGTTAGGAATTCTTTCCTTCCCCCCACTTTTTTTTTTTACTGTGCCAATACTTGTGGTACCATCCAATATGTATTTGGTCTTATTTTGGTTTCTTTGTGATTGTCTTAAATTCAATTGCCATTCTTTGAGAAATAATCATTGTACTTCAATTTCTTTTTTCTGCAATGCAACCAGGAGAGAAAAAATATATGCTATACCAATTGTTGAAAGATCTGCATCCTGAAGAGTGCACTATAGTATGTTTAGGCCCTTGTTCTTGTATTCAGGAATTTAATACGTGGCTTGGGCTGAAATTTGAAGTGCACTTTCTGTCTAGAGAGGCTGCTGGCCTCTGCACTCTGCATTAGCACCTGTAAGGCATCTTGGTATGTAAAGCCATCTAGGTAAAAGTTATCAAAAAAGGGTACTTTGCTATGAATTTTGAAAACAGCCATGTGGAGAACATTTGCTGTCACCAGCAGATGGTGACTAGAATAGTTGTCTTTCCCCACACCTCTAAGCCCTTGAACAGTGTAAATGCAGGCAGTGAGTAACAGTTTGCTGGAGGGGGATATGCTTGGCTTTACAGCATGGGGCCAAATCCCAAGAGATTCAGAGCTCTTGCATTATGTCTTGAAGGCTGGGTGTTGGAAGAGTGAAATCTGTGAGGTTCAGTTTTGTGGGGTTTGGATGTTGCTTTTAATTCTGACATTCCTTTGCTTTCTTGTGGCACCAGATAACATCAATAAGGTGGTTTTCTTTAGCAATGTGCCTTGACTCCTGTGGAAACAGAAATCTTCACTATGAGCAAGGTATTTGCAGTTTGACCTTGTAATGTAAAGTGACAGAAAATGAAGCATGGTTTTGTTTTTTTTTTTTCCAGAAGATTGTGCCTACTTTTCAGGATAAAAATTTTTAATGTTAAGTTCATGAAAATGAAATTTACTTCTGAAAGACACTTAGGAAAAGTAAAGTGTAAAATTTATTTTAAAGGGATTCAGTGGAACACTTATTTTCAAAATCATATGTAATACATAAAATGTTAACCAAAACAACTATTTTTTTTTACAGTGAGGTATTTCAGTTGATGCAAACAAATATTTACAGAAAATTTTTCATTGTGGAACACAGGTTTTTTTCTTTGCTTATTTTTTTTTTTAAGTATCTGAAGGGAAGCAAATTTAGAAAATGAGTTTTGTCCAAACAAACTAATCTTTCAGTCTGTCTATTGCACTGAAATCCTGGTCTATATCAGTGTTTTAAAAACACTGGTCTGTATCTTTCAGCCATGTATTCTGGATTTGTAGTTTTCACTTTATCAGTCCACTTCTCTATAATTTACTACATCCTAATATTCAGATAGTCCATTGTTGTTATTTAACTACTACATATACATGTTTCTACATGCTCCCTGAATCTATTTCCTCTTTATGCTCCTTTTTTTTTTTTTTTTTTNTTTTTTTCTTTTTTTTTTTTTTTTTTTTTTTTAATTTCCTTTAATCATCAGCAGTTCTGTGAAGTAGCAGTTCAGGCTCCCCTCTACCCTCAATTTCATTTTGCCAAACACAACACAAAAAAGATAGCCTTTGTTAAAAAGTTTAATGTTCTTAATTAGTAGAATTGTCAGACTAATTAGAATACCAATTAGAACTGGCAGGGCTATCGTTAATTTAGAAGTGCTGTGGTCTAGTGTTAATCGCAATTAAACCCTATAGTTTGTGAAAGAGGGGGAACAAGGAGATGAGTACACACACACATATACAACCTCCCTCCCCACCCATTTTAAATGTTAAGGGTCCATAACCATAATGATCTGTGTGCTGTCAATGTGTACTTAGGGACTATTTACTAACTGTTGACGCAGTTAGTAACTGTTTATGCAAAAAAGTAGCACTGGAGAATAAAACTCTGAACTTTATTTTGTGTGCTACTATTATAAGGGAGAAACCCTATAAGTGACTGAAAGAGCTACTCAAGACACCAAAGATTTGTTATCAGAAATGTGCAAGAGAAATCCCCTTCCCTGGCTTTTACTTTTGGTACTGTGGAAGTTATTTTGCACTTCTTCCAGCACATGGCAAATAAAGATCTCACAGCACTGTACATATTGAAATTGAGCTTCAGTGCCTGCTGGTTCATTAAGTTTGCCCAAGTGCTTCACAGATGGATGACCTACCAGTTAAGGTCCCATGGTGAGCTGACATGCAGAGGGAAATAGACTGACAACTCAACATCTTTCAGTCTCTGGATACAACCTGCATACACATGTGCCCTTCCCATCAACCTAATTCTAAGTTGTGAGATTGCAGAATGAAACAATTGTATCTTTCAACCTCAAAGGAAAATAAAGAATGTTTGAGTCAAACTATGCACTTACAACATCTGCTCCTGACTGAAAGCATTAGGGACAAGTTCCCAGTGCGGATGGAGTGGACATTGCTGTAAATTCCATGTACGTAGCTACGATGCACACAGAGCCCAATTTGTATCTTCAAGCAATTAGGAAAAAAGGGTGCTCAGGCAGGGAGAGAAGCACACGAAAGCTGGAAGTGTCCAGCTCCCAAAGTACCGATGTAACATTTCCCAGGTATAAATATATTTTCCACTTTTAAGTTTTAAATATCTTACCAGTGATAGACTGAGGCAAGAGGGATGGTACTGGCTATTATTTGACTAGTGCAGGGGTAATGTGAGTTAGAAGGGGACAGACGGGGGGCAGAACAGGAAAAACACTATTGTCACTGGAACACACAGATGCTCTGTTGGTAATGCATTACAGTGTAAATATTTTTCTGTTCCTCTCCAGCTTGATCTAGCTCGAGTAGTTCTTAATTTACAGCACAGCTAGTTCACATTCAGATAAAATCCACCCAGAGCAGAGTGCACTGCATCTTTCCTTCTGGAGAAATGGAATTATTGATTTTCAAGAAAGTCAGATATTTAAATTGTGTAATACAACTTATTGTTCAAGAAACTTCTGCTTTGGTCAAATGGCATCTTTTACACTAATGTTTTGTTTAATCTCTGTATATGTAAATATGTAGGTGAATATGACATATATGTGGCTTTGCTCTTGAAGAAAAAAAGGTCTGACTTTACAGGTTTTGTACAGGAAAAAGTATTTTGGATTCAGCTACAAACTTAACCTTCATTGTCCCTACTACATCATTGCTCCAACATAAGATTTGATCCTGGATAAGTTAAAACATTAAAATAAAAATTATGAAGATACAGTCAAAGAAATTAGATTGAAAAATTATTTAACTGAAAGACGGTACTCTAATTCAGTTTTTCACTAAGTAAGCAGACAGTGAATCCTAAAGAGCAAAATATTTTATTCTCTTCTTTTTACACTAGAGAGTAATTCAAGTGAGAAATTAAAAGAGGAACTAAAAAGCACTAATTTGTTAACAATAAAAACTTTTATCCAAAGAAAATCTTTTCATACATGTAAGAATCTTCCTTAAATCTTAGTTGGGTTTTTATTTTTTTAATTTTATTTTTCTTGACCATGGGTTTCTTTTTTTCTTTATAAGTACTAGTAAATTCATTTCAAGGTCTTTGTTTTTGAGCTGGCTATCACTGTAGGTGATGTGGTTGAGACAACTTTAGACCACTAGAACATTTAAAATGCCATCACAGGTTTATTCCAAAGATGTCAGTCTCCTTTTCAATCAGAGTGTTTTTACTATTAGGGGGGAACAAAGAGTTTTCTGGCTTCTTAAGCTGCTGCACCCTTTGCTTTCAGATACAGATTTCATGCCACAGCTCCAGATCTTTGCCACCTCATCTGACAGAGCCTAAAATGCTATTATTTCCACTTTGTCCAGGCATATGTGTTCAATCACAGTGTTGCTACAGATGACAGTGAGGTGAGGACAGGGACTTTTCACTGGGCAGACTTTGCTCAGGACCAGTGTCACATTTGATGTGCTGTGGAAAGATGACATATCACTAGCTTATTGCTTGGGTTGTAGCTTCTGGATTGAAAGCCTAATGTAAAAGCTTGCTTTCAGAGAATGGGAAGGGGAGGTACTGTCTTCTCCTGCTGTGTACAATGAATCACCTTCAGCTACTTTCTCCTAACTGAATGCATATGTTAGACCAAACTACTTAGGACAGAAAAAGTTTTTGGTGTCTGATGTTAGATAATTCTAACTACACTGTATTTACAGAGTCAGAACTAGATCCATTTGGAAATCTTTTGCTAGAACAATTACCTCATGATAAAACAGCCATTACAAATCAGAATTTTCTTTGAGTGTTTTACCTTTAGTGAAGTCTGGTGACTATCTGCTCAAAAAGCCAAAATGAATCCTTTGTGATATCAACAAGTCCCAGGGCGAATAATCTGCTGTTGGGCTGCCCCAAAACGTGCTTTTCCTTAGTCAGTTAAATGCCACCGTGTCCTGTCTTAGAAACACATTGGATCATAGGAGCTGTGCTACGGGCTTCAATTCTGCTTTATGGTTTTGGTTCAAAGGCCATAACATGTTTTCCTGCTTTTAAACGTAAGTGCCTCTGTACCATGATAAGTTTCCAGGGTGGGAAGCTGGACTGGCAGGAGACACTTGCTCCTGGGAAAAACTCATACAACACCAAATTTAAATATTTTCTGTTGCAAATGCTGATATGGAATGTATCAACAAAATATTGTAACATGGCAGGGATTGAAAATAGACATGGAAATTTTGGGATATCTGGAAGCCCACTCTGATTTTGATTTATCAATTTCAAAGTTCCTTTCGGCCACAGTTTCATTTTTGAGTTGTTGCTTGGCAGGCTCAGAATTTCTCCCAGATTGTAATGCAGCAAAGTATTCCCCAAGTAAGCAAAAGCCTTAGAAGTACAATGAAAGATAGGTAGCCAGAACTTTATATCTCCAGTAGGGATGCGATTGTTCAGTTCTACTTTTTTGACCTGCACCAGTGAGAATCCCCATCTCTGAAGCACTGTCCTGCTTCACACTTTGATTTACATCAGAGATGCTTCTTGCTTTTGCCTTCCCAGGCAGCTGCAACCACAGCCCTAGGCTCCTGCTGCTGCTCTATGAATCACTGTATGACCCCAGTTTGGCCACAAGTCTGGTTTCCCAGGCAGCTGCCCTCTCTGAGCTGTGGTGGTGGTGCTGCATCCATGCAAGAACAGAGAGGGAAGTGTTGCTCTATTCCTCTATCAGAGGAGCTTCTCTACCACTTGAGTGAGAAGGCGTCCTTGTGCTTGGAGTGCCTGGAGGCAGGGAGCTGCAGTCATGGAGCTTCTGTATAGACAAATTATTTTTCCATTTTATTGCTATTTCCCCAATCATTATTTTTATTTTTTGCTTAGGTGGTTTGCATTCACCATACTTATTCATTCTATTGTTTGCCTTTAGGGCTTTTCTGTGCCTTTTCTCCACCATTAGTCTGTTCTCCCTTTTCCCCCCAGTGATTTTATATGTAATCTTCATTTTAATCTAGCTTCATAGTTGTCCTCTTGTCCATTGTAGATTCAATTGTTTCAAAAGGGATGAACTATACTAATGAATTAATTTGATGCAGACGACCTTGTGTATTATGCCACCACTTCTGCTCAAACCATCAAATTTTCCTTATCTTTTTTTTCTTCCCCTTTTCATTCTAGCCTGATAAAAAATCAGGGGCAAGACTGAATCAGCTGCCAGAATTCATCCATTCCTATAAGTAGAAGGTCCACATCTGAGAACCCAGGTATTTTTCCTGTTTGTTTAGACCCAAGGTTGGTCTCATATCTTAATTATTTTCTAGCAATAGCTATTGATGAAGAGAGACTCACCAAGTGTGTACATGAAGGTTAAAAAGAGATTACCCTTGTTAAGTCTCACCCCATACTCCAACAGTTGCTGAGTTCTGTGAGCCCTGAAGTGTGACCCAAAAACGTTATTGTAATTAATTATGGTAACTCTGATACACATATCAATTTCTTTTTGCAAACATCCATTTCTGAAATTCACTTCTTGTGGCAGTGAGATCTCTAGTCTAAGTACATATTGAACACAGTCCATTTAGGATGCTGTCTTCTTTTGGGTTTTTTCTTTGTTCTCTTTATTCCATTTAAAAGTTTTAATGTGTATGAACAAATTGGTTGCATCACAGATTTAGAAAAAAAGTGTCCTTTTAGCCATCTTTTTCCCTTCTTTTCTATTGCCAAGCATTTTATTCCTCTATTTAGAATGAACAGGACCTTGTTCAAAACCCATTGCAATTCCTGATGAATTTCTGGCAACCATTGCTGTACTGCCATAAGGTTTCCTACTTCTGTGCCCTTCTTCCAGACATCCCTGAATCAGTGTGTGGCCGAGGACAAGGCTGAGAATTAGCTCAATGTGCATCTTTCCTTCAGCAAGGCAGACACACACCCACACACACACCCCCACACACATGCATGTGGAAAGCATTCACCTGGAAGCAGCAAAGCTGCTCTAGGCAGGTGCCGTCTTCCTTCAGAGCAAATGGAATTACATCAATTGTTGTTCAGGCTTTGCTTGTGTTAAATCCTTTTTTTAAAGAGGATGCTAATAAATAGTGAATAATATACGACAAAATGCTAACAGAAGTCAATAGCAAGGATGTTGGTTCACTTGCCAACAAAAAAACAAAAGTGAAAATGTTAACATGTGAATGCTGCTCTCTGTATGAAGAAGTGCCATGTTCCAAGCACAAGTGCAAACTTAAACCCCATTTGTGTGAATAGCTAATTATAAGGGTGAAAATACTGTCAATCTTAACACTCATCTGGGTTTCATCTTGGATGCCAAATGGATTTTGCTGTCCTATATGTTCATAAAAGTCTTGATTTCACAGCCCTGACAGGAGAATAAATATCAGCCATAAGAAACTGAAAGGGAATAGATTATCATGATGGAATTTTTATTAGCATGATTTTTTTAGCAATTATATCCAAGTATTCTGAATTAGGACAACATACTTCAGAGTCATGCACTGATAAAAATTTTCTTGGCTATTTTCTGAGCACAATCCACCAAAAAAAAGAAAATAAGGAAAATTTGTCTCACATTGCCTTCCATGAGGAAGTCTACTGCAATTAGCAAAAGATGCATGTGCTGTTGAAGTCTTCTAATTGAAGGTAACCCATCAAAGAACCTCGAGACTTCATCAAATGTCTTAAGTTATATCTCATGTCCCAGTGCAATTATGATTTAAATGTAATTCTTTCAAGATCACTACAGACAACTAGAACAAAGTCCCATTACTATCATGTACGTATTTATTATTAAAGAGTTACCTGTGGAGTTTTATCAAAATCTTTGCATATTAATCTCTGAAATCTTGAAGGACTTAAAAAAAATTTTTAAAAGTTGTTTTTTTAATATCAGGCAAAACTCTCAGCAGGTGGGGACAACTGTAGTCTACAACAAACAATTTGGATCTCAAGTGATTCCAGGATCCTGCAAACCAAGAGAGATCACAAAAGTGGTTTGCTTTTAAACAAATATTTTAATTTGCATCATGTTAAATGACACAGCCATTAGTGCATATTAGTATTTCAAAGGTGGCAAATATTTTAAAATATTTTTTATCTTTGGCTGCCCTGTTAATGTATCTTGTTTAGTTTTTCTAATTTCCTGTTTTCTAGAACCTAAGCCACAGGACTTCAGACTGTCTGTTCAGCCATATTTTATTCCAGTGTTAGGTAAGGAAAGACAAATAAATAAGAAAGAATCTAGGGTTCCAAACTAGTTGTAGTTAAACCTAGCATGTTAAAAGATTCTGAAATTTAATTACCTGTAAGCCTCATTTATTGTTTCAATTTAAAGCAAATAACTTAAAGCATAAAGTGAAACATTTGCTACTGCTTTTTATTTTTTTCTTTGTCAGAGGAATTTTACATATGAGATGTCTGAATCTCAGAGACACAAGATCTGACTTTTTCAACATTTTTATCAATTTTACAGCCTAAGTCTACAAGGCAAATTAACTTGCTTAGTCATATTCAAAATCTCAAGAAAGTGCTCTGTGAAGGTTTTGCATTTATTGAAATGATATATCACAGTAAGCAATTGAGAGTAAAGAAACCTTCTGATAGCTGTGGAAGATGCTGCATCTCTAGTTAGCCTTGACTTGTGTGATGTAAGAGGTAGCACCTTGATTAATTACTTTCTAAACATCCAAAAGAAGTCTTTGGCCCCTAGTTTACCTTTGCACCACACCCTTTTTGATACGATGAGGGAGTTCAGTGACTATTTTCACAACTAGGAGCCATTTGATTTGTTATGGTATGAGGACATATTTCTCCAATCCTGAAAGGAGGGAGGTATACAACATGTCCTGCCAGTGTGGCACATGGACCTTCACACCCTGACAGACTTTGGTACCTGAGCCTCCACCAGTGAGCTGCCCCCCAGGTGCTATAGTGATGAAGCAGGAAATCAATGTGGGGAACTCACTACACCTTTAGATATGAGCATGGGGAAGAAACACAACCACAAATCTGCAGAGGAGGCTGAAGAAACCATCATCAGAGGGAACAGCAAAGTGACCCTTTCCATTCCTGAGGCATGCCATAGAGAGGTGGCACTGATTGAGGAACAAAAAGCTCCATGTTGAGCCAAAGTAAAGTTGAGGACCAGACAGGGCTCTGCAAGTAGTTTCCTCTTCAGCTATTCTTCATTTTTCCTGAAAACCCATACAAACATGAGCTAATGAAGCTGCAGGATTAAAGTATGACTAGCCATGACAGTTTTAGTAGCTCCAGATTTCTGGGATTGGAGCACAAGCTTCTGCCGTCCATTCAGGTAGAGCAGACCGAATGCATCCCTCCAGATTATCTTTCATGTATATATAAACAGCATTTACTGCAAAATGTGTGAACTATGTAGCTCGGAGTCACAGCCTGCAGCACAGCAAACTGGCTTTTCCTGGAGCTCATAATGTGATAATTAAATTGCTAACAGGCACCTTAGTGATGGCATTTGCTGGAGAAGTGAAAACCTTCTTACTATCATACCTTTCTGTAGCAGCAGAGAATCGTCAGGTTTTTGTATATTTTCTTCAATGACTACATTAAATTTTTATGTGGAGTGAAATGGGACAGGACGTGTTTCCCTTCCACTGCACAATGATTTATTACCCCAAAAAGACCGCAGAACTAATTAGCAGAGTAATTAATTAATATAAATTTGCATATTTGCATTTGCAATTAGTGCAGCCGACTGATTAGTCTGAAAATGGGAAGTTTGACTCATTAGATGTTAGTGTCTGCTGGACCGGAAAGCAGCTGCCAGATGAGGCGAAAAAGCATAGAATAAGCATGAAGGTGTGCGCGCGCAAGCTCAGCGTGTCTTTTGTTAGAACAGAGTGCAAATATGTGGTCTAAGATACTAGGACTGCAAATTTTTAAATTTTTTAAAAAATTTTCTTCTTTTTTATTTTTTGCCTTTTAATCACCTTTTCAACTGTTTTCCACCATTAATTTACTTCCTGAAACGAGCCACTGCAGCCATGAAATTTGTCAATGCTTCTGGGCAGTTGGATCTTTAAGGGATTGTAGCTGCTGCAGATCCCCTGATTTAGGTGCAGAAGGGGAGCTGTAAGGAGCCTCCTTGCCATGTGATAGATGGAACATGGATATTTCACCTTTTCCTTGCTACATCCTCTAACCAACTGCTAATACTGAGAGGTCTAACTCAGCAGAGTCCATAAAAGCCCAGAATAAGTGATTAGCTTTCCCAGGTTGCTGTGCTGTCATCTTTTCCTCCTTGGACACCCTTGTGGAGGTGTCTCTTTGTATACAGCTAATCAGTCCTCCTGTTGTGCATACCTGAATTTGGTATGCTTGGACAGCCGTTGTCCCACAGTAACATTTTAGTGAGACTTGAAGGAATATTGAAGAGAAATATGTCTGTCGGCAGGGTTATATATCCTGATGCCATAATATCTATAGGGTGATTACCAATGTCCCTCTCGGAGTGTCAGAGCTGAACCAGTTCACATAAGGGTCAGTAAAGGAAGTTCTGGTGCCTCTTTGAGGCACTTGACATTGCTCTTTCCACTAGAGGTAGAGGAAATACTCAGTCCTCACTCAAAGAGACTGGCTATCTCCTTTTCAAAAGTACTGTGTCTGGGAACGGGATGAATTGGGAATGTCCCAGAACAGTCTTCTGAAAGCTCACTGGGTTTAGTCCACAATCTTTATTCAGATTTTAGCTGATGGTGCCACTTGGACACTTGTGTGGGTGTTGCACAAGATTCAAAGGGGTATTACCCATCACCAAGCATTTACAGAGTGGTGAAGTTAGAAGAGTTGCTGCAGCATCATCTAGCTTCTCTGCTTTATCACAAGAGGTCACTTTGTTCCTTCTTTTTTTGTTCGATATTTTTGCTAAAAATTGAGCTACAGCAGTTGGTGATATAGCATAGATGCAGTCATTCTTTCAAAAAAATTTGTTTCTTTTCTGTCCAAGGAGTGAGTTTAAGATAATGTACTCTTTGCAGGTATAAAATCTGTCCCCTCTGGTGTGACTTCATTAGTCTGTAAAATGTAAGTGCAGACTGGGCCCAAGTCAACTGAAATACCTTATAAACCTGAATTCTTTAATTTTTGTGGGGTTTGTAGTGTTGATTAGCTCCCAAATTGCTCCTGGCATCATGTATGCAAGATAATTCAAAACATAATCATCCCTATGAAATGAGGAAATCCCTGTTTTTTCTTTATATTACCTACACCTAGTTACAATAATTTATTATAATGTCTGTGTGAGAATTTCTACAGAATTACAGTGTTTTTTCCCCCAACTAATGAGAAAGTTTTAATATTACATTTACCACAATAAAATGAATTCCATCAGTATTTGAAAATAATTAGATAAGGATCTAAATATTTTTATTATTCTTATTTCTGAAATATTGTTTCAAGTATGAAATTCAGTATCAAGCAGAAACAATTTGTGAGTAAACATTTGATTATGAAAGAACTAATATAGCTTAAGAATGTTATTTAAAGGAACCTTTTTACCACTAAAGATGAAGAAAAATATTTTACAGACATTCTTAAAAGGAAAATTTTTCAAAGATTACATCATACTCAATTGCTTCATAAACAATCAAGAGAAAATATGAGCTAAAAATATTTGTCCTTCATGAATGTCATCTCAGGTATTTTGCAGGACCAAATAACCCAAATTACTTTTGACCAAAATCATTATAGTGCTTGAAGCATCACCAGATTTTCAAACTTTCAGGACCTGTAGAGGCTGCTTTCAGTACTTCATTCCCATTGATTTCTCTGCCTGCCTCCCTTGGCATTATTTTAAAACCTAGCGCTGTAGGCAGATGAGTTATGTTGGATATGGATCCACATGTGTATATGAGGCAGCCCCGACCTGGGTCCATGGCACTATAATGTGGGTGTTCACCCTGTTGTAGGACATGCTACCTATTAACAGGGCTTCCAGTTGCTGGTGCTCAGCACTGTATGCACACAGCAATCCTGCTGGCAAGTTAGGATTGCTTGGTACCTTGTCAACCTGAAGTCAGGCAGACATATAGCTCTACCTGTCTGCAAGCTCCCGAGTCAGCAAGCTGTTCGTTGTTTTAATTTACAGGCAGCTGTGTATTTGCTTTTGCATCGGAATTCAAATATCATTTTCCCATACTTGCAGCTCTGCATTCTCCCATTCTACCTGTCAAAATTGTGCTAAAAGAAAACAATGCTCTGGACATTGGGGGGGGACCTTTCCCCCCCTCGTCCCCTCATACACTGACTCAGCAACTGAGAATCTGCTCTGTTCCTAAACTCACCCATTCTAAATAGCAAAACATTTAGTTCTCATGAGGTCCAAATGAGTCGTTTCAGTTTTGTTGAAGAGTTGCATTTTTGATAAGGCTTTTTGATTCCAACCAGAAAGTAAAGCATTTGCAGAGGCATGACACATAAGCAAACAAAAAAAAGTACAGGGTGTATGGTGCCTGCAGTTGGAGAGCACCCCTAAAGAGACTCGAGTAGCAGCAGTGACACAGCACTCCTCTTGGCTATGGTACAGCACAAAGAGAAGGATCACAATGCATCTTGCTTCTTAGGTCTAATTAGCTGTACAAGGCCAAAGGAAAACCTGTGACATTCAAAACTGATAACTGGAGAAAGAAGTCAGCTGTATTCGTGAGATGGTAAATGGGTAAAAGTCAGCTTGCAATTGGATTCTAGAATTGTCCATGTCAGTGGCACTAATGAAATAAGGAAGTCTTTCACCCCAAGTATTGGAGAAATACAGATAGAATGTAGATGAAAAGGGAAAGGTAAGAATTTCTCTTTCTGTGTGTTTGACATGCTGGCAAATCAGTCCCAAGACAGAAAATCATTTCACTTGATAAAAATCTTGTTATCTGTGCAATCCATACTATTATGGAGGTGAGTAAAATGGGATTTTTCTAACAGCTAAGAGTTTTTTGTTTGCAAACATGGGCTATATCCTGAAAGCTGCAAAAATAAGTAATCTCCCAAGGTCTCAGTACTGACAGGTCAGGTATTTCAACAGCTACTTCCACAAGCAAGGTTCAAAGAGATAAAGGAACAACAGTATCTGACACAAAAATAAGATTTAGACAAACCTCTAAAATGGGTACAACGAGGAAGAAAATTAAAGTCTGGATATGTGCAATTCACTGCAAAAAAAGAAACTTAATACCTCTTGGGTGCTACAGTTTATTATTTACCAGGACTTTACAGCATATTCAGAATATAACCTGCCTATCATGGGAGAAGCAGGTGAGACTGTAAAAAGAGACGAGCAGCCACAACATTTGGTAGGAAACACCCGCTGGCCTGTTATCAGCACATGAGATTTCCTGGGAAAAGGGTGCACAAAGCCTGAATGCTGACAGGAGGTGAAAACATACATGACAACTGAGAGGTATGTGACCAAGAGAAGAGGGAATACCGCCGCCCAGCCAAAATTCAGAAAGCATAAACTAAACCTACATGACAGCAGAATGTAAATCACTATATAGTAAATGAAGGACTTCAGGCACCATGAATGAAGTGAATGCCATAAACTGACCTTCTCTAACAAACGGGAAGCCATGTTCTGGGTAACTACTTACCAATTAATACTGGATACCAAGATCAGCTGGAGTCACAGGGCCTCCATTGCAGATGGGATGCCACAGGGATCTGGAACATGACGGACACTGTTGCCTTGGGAAAGAAGCAAAATACTTTATGAAAATACAGGAAGTCCCACCACAAGAAAGTGCTTAACAAGCAGCAGTTGGAACAGCATTAGTGCAGGAAGAAGCTCCACAGTGTCAACACAGCAAAATAATATTCAAATGGAAAAATGTGATTATTATTATTGTTCTTGGGTATCAGGAGTCCAATCTGCACATATATAACTTTGCTGCTACCTCTGAAACAAATTATGGACACCCAGATGACATTATTGACAAACCTTGAGCATCTGCTCAACCAAGACTTCATTGCATCACTTCTATGTTGTGAAGGTACTACTGAAAAGCACAGTGCAAGCCCTGTACAAAAATTCCTTCAGGAGTTTTCTTGACTGCAGCTCTGTTGGGCAGCATGTTGCAAAGAGAGAGGAAGAATCAAAGGAGCAGCCGTATGTGCTGTAGCAGAACCTATCAGGAAAGAAACAGAAAGTGATGAGGTAATCAGTCTTCTAAAAGAAGAAATCATGTCAAGAGGGTCTGTGTTAGGTTGCTTGTAAAGAAAATGCAAAAAACTGTGAAAGCTGTAACAAGTTGAGTCCAGAGAGTCTTTGGCTAGAACCACAAAAGATACCACTATATAAATTAGGGTCTGGGTAATTTTTCCACTGATAGCCCACTGAGAGCTAAGGCACAAGGTATTTGCCTTGTTCCACATGGCAGGCAGCTGCTGCACAGAACCTTTGAGAACATGTGTGGGACCTAAAAAAGTGAGGTAGCAGCTGGTCTTTCTGACATAGAGGAAAAGCTATCTGATAGTAAGTGAAGACAACAAAATTTTTTTGAGGCCAGTTCAAGGAAAGTAAGGCTGATAGATACTGTATTATTGCCAAAGCAATCCCAGAAAACAGAGGTGAATTTTTTTCTGAAGAATATTGAAGATTTTGGCACATGGGTGTCTGATGTACAAACAAGTAATGGTTTGCATGCCATGCTGTCCTAGGGGTGGCTAGGAGCCAGACCATTTCCTCAGAAAACTGAGTGACTTCAACACAGTAGAAAAGATTTTCCCCTGACTCCAGCTATGAAGTTGTTGTCCATTTCATGGACCAACACTAGAAAATTCAGCAAATGAATATAACTTCCTGGTCAGAATAAGGAGGAGGAAATTCTCTTATAACTAACAGCCATAAAGTGAAAAAAACCCTCCTTTTTAAGAGAAGAAAGCCCTATGGGACAGCATTCGGCTGATTTGGTAGTCACCCAGGTGAAATGCAAAACATTCAGTAGTTATAGTTATCAAAGAGAAGTTGCAGGCTCCAGGGAATTCCTAATTTTAGTGCATTCGCTGCTGACAATGAAAACTCAGGCTGCAAGGCAGAAACTCTGAGTGAGATTGCTAAGCCTGGAAAATGACACTGCCAGTGTGCATTCAACCACACAGATTTCTTTAACTGACAAATTGTAGCCTGATCTTTCAGGATATAGTCAATGAAGAGAGAGAGAAGAACTTTTTTAGAGGGATATCAGTCCTGAGCACTTGTAGTAGTCCTCGGAAAGGACAGCCTGTTTCCTGTTACTGACCTGGAAAATTCAGCTCTGTGGTGGGCTCTCTGTAGGAAGCTGCCTCGTGGTAGGTGTTGCAGTAACTCTTCTTACTGTGTCTTTGTATTTAGAAAGAGTTGATCCAGACACTGGAAGAGTCTTCAGCAAAAACAGCTCTCAAGTATCCATGTCATCAAAATTTTTTGACTTTTTGATGGGGAATACTCCTTGTCTGTGCCTGGTGAGATAGCTGATGCCCCTTTACCATGCATGTTGCATATGAGTGCCAAGCTGGGCTGCAGACAGCAAGGGGTCTGCTTGTGAAAAGACTTACTAAATCAGTCTTTCTTGTTTTCTTCTGTCTTCTCTAAAAGAGTCATGCCTGGGAATGGCCTTAATTGGTAAGGAGTCTGCAGAAAATCCCATTACCGTGCAGCTGAGACAGGGCTCTCTGGACTCTGAGAATTCCTAAACAGACTCGTCAAAATATCTCACTTACAAGCAGGTGTCTTCCTTACCTCAGGGAGAAGCCTTCCAGTAGCAAGCCTTATGTAGGGGTCAAGGGAAACCAAATTCATGGTTAAGACTACAGGGTTCAGCCCTTGACCTGAGGAAAAGTTGCATACAGTTCCCCAGCAGCACCAGCCTTAACCAGGGGACTTCCAATGAAGGGGAAACCCCAAGAAATTTCCTTTCAACCACAGCACCAAATACCACTGTGGTTCACAAGAGAAGACAGGCATCTGATTGCAGATAACCTTGCTGAGAAAAGCATGAGTAGTCATGGCTGTGTTTGGTGAAGGTCTTGCACAATAAACTTCTGCCGCTTGTTCTCTCATATTTAGGTCTTGTTCTCATGCATACGCAGTACAGCCTTGTGGTTTCCCTCCTGATCTCTTGTCTAGCAACAAGACATGGTCAATTGAGTATCTGTGGGAAGGAGAATTCAGGGGGGGCATGAATGTAATTTCAAGGAGCACTGATTGAATGTACACCTTCTCTTTGGGTTGTTCTAACATGTCTTAACAAACCTGCTATAGCTGAGTGTGCCAGAGACACATCTCCCGTGCATGGGTGGCATGCACAGGGGATAAAAAGCTTGAGGGGTATAGAAATACTGATAGTAGCACAAAGAGCCTTTTTAACACAAGGTTTGCAACTTCATCCAAATTGTACTTTCTGCTTGGCAAAAAGGGTTTCAGAGAACCATCTGGTCATGGTTTGGCATCCTGTGGGATCTGAGTTCCTAGTTAGTGCAAAATCTGGCCAAGAAACAAAATAATTGTGGCTAACACTGGCTTTAAAGATTTTCTTCTGTGGTTGCTTCAGCACAGATATTTTGATCAAAATGAGACTGGAGGTTGTATTCTCTTCTCCTTTTTGATGATGAATGTGGATATGGAAAGCTTTGTGGTGATTTAGATGGGAAGATACGTGAAACATGAATCTCCATACAGCATTTTTGATGGCTGAGCATTTGACCTGCAGCTTCCAGAGCCTGCTAGTCTGACCTTTCTTGTAAGAGACAAAAGCAACAGTTCTGGAGAGTGCAGAGCTACAAAAGATGCTGTAGGCCTTTATTCAAATGTCTGATTTTAGTGACAACAGAAAGATATATGTTACATCTTATCCTTATCCCTCTTTCCTCTAGGAGAGAAGAGAGGTATTGAGGATGTCCTATACTCCATTGGTAAGATAAATTAACAAGTCTATTGTTTCTCTGCCTCCTATGTGTACCCTGTAGTGGCTACAAATATTCACAGTTAACAATTATTTTGTTGTGGAAAAAAAAATTAAATAGCACTATTTTAGCACTATTTGGAATGTAGTGCAGCTTCCTTACCTGAACATTGAGTTAGAAGGATGAACCAACCTTCACAGACACACCATGGCAGCAGTTCTGCCTGCAGTTCCCTTGTTGAATTTTGTTATTTACCTCATAATCTCTACAGTCAAAAATAGGGAACCGTTTTGCAAAAGCTTGATTTGACCTAAAACTTGACAAACCAAGTCTCAGTATGATAGTAAGAGCTAGATGGGATAAGGATGTTTTAAAAGCAGCAACATATGTGTCAGAGTGGCAACAGCATTTAATATTCTCTAGGTCACATTCTCCTATGATAAGATGTGATGGTGATATGAGGCCTGAAGCAGGGGGAAGCCTGCATAGCTGCCCAATGAACCTACAAGGCCTTAAAAAATTATTTTATGAAGTAGCACTTAAAACTACTTGTTTGCAAAACCATTTTAAGAAGTTTCCTTTCTATCTTGCCTCCAACTCTTCACTAGTTCCAGTTCTTCACTACCATTCTTTCATTTAGGTGAAATAACCTTGTTTTTAAAAGGAAATTTTAGAAATACAGTATTTAATATAAACACAAACACTGTCGCAGCAGAGGGAATCTTTGAGAAGGAAATACTGGGAATAGGAAGTCTCTTCTTCAACCATGTCTGATTGAGAACGATTCATAGTACAGACCTGCACTTTCAAAATACTAAGTCCAACTTCCAAATTTAGCAGGTATAAAGAAGCCTATAGTACACTGAATTTTAAAAAGACAGGTTTTTAAAATTAGACAAATATAAACTCCACAAACCTAAGTTTTATTATTGGGATATATTAAACAAGAAAAATAAATCTGAATATTTTCTAGACAACTGCTCCCATTCTGGATGATAGGAGAGCTCCATTGTAATCAGACTAGTCAAATCCACTGTAGATGTTTCCATCATACTTCCTGTCAAATCACATTTATGTTTTGGTGCAAATTCTCTTCCTATAGACATGTTTCTAATGCTTATCTGATGAGTATCTAGTTAGGCTTTTGGTGGAGGCCACTAAATCAGTGTGAGATGATGGTAATTAAATGTCTAAAAGGCTAATGTACTCTTGAATGTGAAAAATAGTTTGTGTAGCCAAAACTGAATGGTTTAATTTTTCAGTTTCTTGGCAAGGATTTGAGGATTTTACAAATGCCCAAAGCATAACTTTGATGCCTAAAGGATTTGAGTAGATGATCCAGTAGTATCAATGTCAGTGATGCATGAGAGGATCCTAAATTGATAAGGAAATAAAGACAACTTGTACAAGCTTTTTCCAGTGCTAACTCCTGTGGTACCAGGATAATTTTATTCAAGTATCACAGTATGAGAAAAAAAAAAATGCCCTGGTAACTGACACTTTACATCAGGCAATCATTCATTTTAATATGTCAAATGTATACATTACAAGAAACTGTTGAAAATCCCAGACTGGAAAACCCCAGGCCAAACCATATACCTCAAGATGAAACTGATTTAAATTCCAAGGATAAGTAGATGACAAAGATAATTTTCATAGATTAACATTTTTCACCTGGGTTTTATATATCTGGAAGAAATATACACTGCATTGGTTATGCATTGATCAAACTTTTATTGTGCCAGCTGTACTTCATAGACCTGAAAAAGTGATTCAAGCAAAACAAAAGAGAACATAAAAGCACAACTATAATGGTTTTAAATCCCAAAGAGGCAATTACAAGTTTGATTCCAGTGATACAGCTGGACTACATTCGAAAACTAAACCCTTTGCACATACTAAGTAGATATGAAGGCTAGGACTAGGGCTGTAAATAACAAATCCATCCTTCAGTTTTATTTGTAAAGTAAAGCCCTTTTAATAAGTTGTGAATGTACAACAATGAAATTCACACTGATTCATTAGTAAAATGTAGTTTAATAGAGCTAAGATATGTTAAAATATATCCTTCCCTTTTTTTGTGAAAAAAGTGAGCTGCACAATATCTAATCACTTATATGAAATAACAGTAAAGTGAACTAAATCAAAGTTGCAGTAGGAATGAATTATAATACTACAGCCTCTGTGAATGTGTTAGGGTATAATATAGAATATTTTTTGGCCTGTCTTAATAAAGAAAAGCATAATAATTGCAGGGGCAAAGAGAAGAGTAAAGGGCAGAGCAGTCCAGCACCTAACAAGACACACAAATAATGGCACGAAGTTTTAAAAACTGGCAATGCAGATGGTGACTGGATGGTGAGAGCAGAGGGGAAGGAGACATGCAGACACCTCCATTTCCAAAAGCAGCCTTTGCATTCAGCATATGTGCATGAGGTCTTTGCCCTCAGGTCAACCATGCCAGCTAAATGTGATGTGCTGAGTGTAAACTCATTCTGCAGGCAGCTTCAGAAAACATTTGAGAGACATTTCTGGAGGGCAATCCATCCTGTGATAAACTGCTTCAGGATGAGATGGATCGTCTCTCTCTGGTGAGTAATGAGATACCCTTCACGAATGGTTTCAACTGCATTATCTTCTACTTAGATGGTTCCTGTGCTCTTTGGAGAAGTTTTGTATGTATCTGGAATAAAGTTGTGCTTGTAGTTGTCTCTGGATGGATCAGCGTGATCTTTTACAAAGGCCAGGATGAAACATCAGACTGCTGGGAGAGGGGAGAAATAATTTAATTTAGACAGAGGCAGGTCTGTGAAAAGAGTGTTAAATAAGCAATAACATTTATAAAGCCACATTACCTGAGGAAATATGATTCAGACTGGTATCTGCTACAATTTGTCCTTAGTGCTTGAGGACAGACAGAGGGCACAGATATGTGCTCGGGTGGTAGAGGTGTGTAAATTGACATACAGCAGGAGGTCAGGTTTATTGCTTCACAAATGCATGCTTTTTTCGTCTGACACTTCTTCTGAGTGTATTTAAAGTTTCTGATGAACACCTCCAACGACAGCAAGGGAGAAATCAGACAAGGTCGACAGAAATCATGACGAGCTTGTGCTTAAACATTATGAACATAACTAGTGCCACCTATATGTAGAAGAAAATTGAGCTGTTTGCTGGTAAGAGCATTGGAATAACTTCTAGGTCATGACATAAGGGGTAGTTGGTTGCATTCTTTGCAAGGTTTGTAATTGGGTTGTATTTCTTTATCCTTTCCAGGTTTTTCTAATGTGGGTATACTATTGCTCTAGCTGGTGACTTGAAGCTGAGGAAATAAGTTTGAGGAATGTAGATGACTGCAAATATACAAAATAGTTTCCTTCAAAGGTAACCCCTCCCAAGAACCTATTATTTCACATTTTTACACTGTAGCTAAAGGAAGCTATTTGAGAAGCATCTTGAGATGAGGAACATGCACTTAGATGTAGGACCAGAATAGAAATGAGAGAAGCTGAAATAGAGCTGACTGAGAAGGAAAAACAAAACCATCCCTGAAACCAGACAAGGGTCACAGTGAATTTTCAAGAAAATTTCAAGGGCTCTTCTCTAGTTTTGCAATCCTATTATGACTGTTATTACTATTTAAAAAATAATAATAATTTCAAACAGTATAAAGTGCTGGTATAAAACTCTCTTGCAATCAGTTAGGAATAGCTTAAGGAACTCCACAGAGTTAGCATCTAACCCTGGAATCTGTTCCCACTTCCAAATTTTATCAGTTTTATCCTGTCCTCTATCCGCTGAAAGGTCCAGGGGATCAAGCAGGATAATGTGAAACTCCAGTCATGACAAGAGTTGATAGAAAGTCTTTTGGTGGCCACTTCACGAGATATTAGGAAGATCTGTGGCTAAAAATAATGGTAGTTTCAGAACCAGGCCCTTGTTTCCTAGTCAGGAGGAATGTTGGAATTACTGAGGTTTGAGTGTTCCCATAGGTTAGATGTGGATATAGGCAAGCTCAGTGTCACTAAAAATGAGAATAAAAGGGATGCCACATGCAAAATGCAATTGATTTTTTTGTGTGAGAAACATTCTCTAAAGAAAGTATATGGAAGAATATTAATTTCACCTCCTTTTCCAATTGTATTTATTATAATATTTATTTAAAATTTTGAGTGGAAATGTGAGTCTTAAGTTGTCTTTGTTTTATTTTTAGCACCTTCCAGCAGAGGTTTAACTTATTTTGCAATATTTATTTTTTTCCAACCTAACTCAGGTATGTTGTCATTTTTCTTTGCTTTTTTTTCTGTACCTGTGTGAGGAATGTGACATACCTCCCATGAGATTTTGTGTTGCCTTTCCTTGCTTCTCAGTGCCTATCCTTGTTACTTGCAATAGGGCGATTTTTTTGGTCACTCATACTCTGTTCCACTTCTATTTGTTGATGTGGACATACTGTGCTTTGTACCATGCCTTATATTACCAGGGCTAAAGATAAAAAGATTTCACTTTTCTAAATTGTAGGACATTCTCCCTGCCTGGCATTTCACATGTTGCTACTTTTTATTATCAACAATTAAGTGAACTATTGCCCATGGGATAAGCCAGGGAAGAAACTAGCATAGCAGGACTTTTTTTGAAGCTTTGAGCTTCTAGTTTCTTCTCTTATCATCTTCTCTCAGCTCTTATTTCCAACTCATGAAACTTTGAACAGTGTTTTTCCTTTTTCTCTATGTCTTCTAAAAACAAACCGGGTTACTGTTTTGTTGGTGAGGATAAGTATATGTCTTCTAGCCTGCCAAATAAGAAAGAGTGATCCTCATATCTGCAGCAACCACAAGTGATGGCTTTAGCAGAGTTGCTGTTAAATGTCACTGTCTGGATTTAAATGTTTGGACAAAGATTAGCTCCCAGTGCAAAATAAATAGCATGAATGTTTAATCAAGATCTATCTTCTTCCTGGTCAGATACTGCCTTCTTTGTTAAAAAGCTCGGTATAATGGAGAGACAATGCCTACCAAGAAGTCTCATAACTGTTAATAATTGGATAGGATTAAGCAAAATCCAAATCATACTGTGCTGCACAATCAGGAGTAGAGGAAAAGAAAGCTTACTCTGTGTACAGATAAGTAGATATTAACTTTACATCCCCTTTAAAGATTATGTTTTTAAAGTTGTGGTCACGACATTCAATAATACAGGTATTTAGTCACTAGAGGGAGACATGATCTCATATAACCTAGAGCGTGCTTACTACCACAAAGAGATCACTGAAAAAAATTCCCATTGAAGGAAGGCAGATGTCAACCAGGCTGTAGTACTACTTCCCAAGTAAAAAGATGCTGATTTGATAAGCATCTGGGAACTATGGGGAATGGAGAGAGCAAAAAAAGCCTTCATGAATCCACCTGATCCTCCAGGACAGAATCAGAAATGCCTTTCTGAAAAACACATCGGACCCGGGTTCCAGTGAGATCACATTTACTAAATAGAGCAGACAATGTTTTAACCACATCTTCAGCCAGTGCGGATTCATGTCACATTGCTCCTTTTTCTCAAAAATCCTGCTAGGTAAGATAACCTTTATCACCCCAGAACAACATAACTGGGTAGAGAAGCTGAAGATCAATGCAGAAAGCCCTGTCTTACCTGAGTCTTTTCTACCTTCCTGAGGCTTTTCTATTGTCAGGTTATCAGCTCCTGCTGCACGAGGCCCAGTTTATTCCCTCACTGCTGCCTTCAGACTGAGCAAAGATGCTTCTTGGAGGAAGCCAGCAATGGAAGGAAGTATAGAGAAGGCTCCTGGACCATTTGTTGGCATAGCTGGGAGAAGACCTGTTTTTCTCTTGGTGCGAGACCCCGTAGGAGACAATCTGTGCAAGTGTTTGGCTGGAGAGAGCAGTATGCTAGGCTGGATTGACAGGGTCTCACCCCAGTGATTTACTCTAAAATGAAAGCTTAGGTGCAAACATTAGAGGCAAATTTTGTGCCCACTGGAAAGTGCTCTGATCAAAGCACCAAGCCCAGTATGAAGTCTGGACAAGTGTTATTATTCATCCAAAAAACAAACAGAGCAAGCCAAAGGCTCTGTCTGCACTGGATTCGGGATTGGGCTAGTACCAACTATGTTGCTGCTGATAAAACCACAGGGAAACATCTTTACATCTGGAGCTTCTGTTCATTGTTAATCCATACTGGGATGCTGTTTAATAATGTATTTAACTAGAGTGCTGCAAATGTGAGGTAAATGACATTTTTTACCATTACATTAATAATGGTGTTATTTATCCCTTATTGCCTGAAAACATTTTCAGGACTGCTGTTAATATTTCCTTAAAATAAATGTTTATGGAATCATTAACTCTGGTTTTATTTGCCATATTTCTCACAAAGCTTCTGAGTCATGCCTTCAAGTCTGATGGGATTTGTGATCCTATTTTCTTTTTCCTTAGTACATTTTGTCCGCCTGTGTAATTTGAAGAGAGAATTGTAGTGTGTAAGATGGAGGTAAGTGTTCTTTATTTTAATTAAAAAGCTAACATAAGAAATTATCTTATTGAATGATTGTGCTGTAACACAGCCACTTGCTCTGCCATGCAGTAGTTAAGTGTGATTTGATGCTTCCCTTAGAACGCTTCCTATTTTCCAAGGCCTATACTGTAGCCAAAAAAAATTCCCTTTAAGCTGAAACCTGGCACTTAGAATCATAGCTAAACTTCAGTGTTGCTTGAAACTTAAAACACACAACTGAGTGGCTTGAGTGCAGCTCTGAAGAGAAAGACTTGGGGGTGTCTGTAGATGACAAACTCAACATGAGCCGCCAGTGTGCACTTGCAGCCAAGAAGGCCAGTCAAATCCTGGGCTGCATCAAGAGGAGTGTGACCAGCAATTCAAGAGAGGTGATTTTGCCCCTCTACTCATCTCTGGTGAGATCCCACCTGGAGTATTGTGTCCAGTTCTGGAGTCCTCAACATAAGAAGGACATTGAGCTGTTGGAGCGGGTCCAGAGGAGGGCCATTAAGATGATCGAAGGGCTGAAGCAACTGCCTTATGAAGACAGGCTAAAGGAGTTGGTGATGTTCAGCTTGGTGAAGAGAAGGCTCAGGGGTGACCCCATAGTGCCGAAGTATTGCGTGAGGGGGTCCTATAGAAAGGCAGGGGTAGGACTTTTATAATAAGACATGTGATGGGAAGACTAGGAATAATTAATATAAGTTGGAAGGGGGTAGACTCAGGCTAGAAAGAAAGAAATTCTTAACAGTGAAGGTGGTGTGACAATGGAACAGGTTACCCAGAGATGTTGTGGACACCCCCTCTCTGGATGTGTTTAAGGCCAGGTTTGACAAGGCACTGTGCAACCTGATCTAGTGGGAGATGTCCTTGCCTATGGCAGGGGGTTGGAACTGGATGATCTTTAAGGTCCCTTCCAACCCGAACTATTCTATGATTCTGTGAAGAGCTTGCTTTTCTGTGTTCAAGTTCCTTTGGGACACTACATCTGGTAGTTCCTTGTATAGTTGCTGTGTAGAGTTAATAGTGTCTAATATTAAAAATGAAACATTGCTGCAAATAATGGGAACTCATTACTGCTGTCTGCAGAAAAATACTTTATCACAGGACAGATGAATTTAGGATGAACATATGTATGTCACTGCTTACGTAGAAAAACGTGATTTCTTTTTTTTGTCATGTTTTTCCTGCATTGACCTGCCTAAATAGAATTCTCTTGCCACTTCTGGAGGTGCTATGACATAGGAGGGGCAGTGACACAGCCTCTGTGGCTTTCCCTTGGAGACAGGAAGGTTAGCTAGATGGATGTTTGATCTGGTCCAGGCATGAGTCCTTGTCTCTTCTCAACAGCACAGCAAACAGGGGGATTGAAGAGTCTTGATACAATGCCAACAGTATGAGTCTAGACTCTGCTGTAGACCTTAACAAACATTTCATCCATGGTTATTTACATGTAAATGGTTTCTGAAGCAAGCCAAGTGTGCTGCTGAGCACGTTGCCTGTTCCCATGCCACTGGCTACAGAAAGCTGGTCATAATAATCTGATTGGCTAGTAAGGTTGGGTAGATTTTTAATCTTTTGATGAACAATGTATGCATACAGATGGAGGAAGAGAGTCAAGCCTACTGTAACCCGAGGGACCATAAAGATTGAAACTAGCGCATCTTGCACACATAAGACTGGCAAGGTAGCAAAGTTGGACAATACAGTCTTTTTATCCAGTAAATTGCCGACTTGTTTCATCTCAAGCTATTTTTGTCCCATGCTTTTCCAAGATATTTGCCATGAATTTAGTAGTTTCTCATGACTGTGAAGTGTTTTCTTAAAAAAATTTCTCCCTATTTTATTTATTTTTGCTCTTTGAAATATCTTTGTGCATAAAAATGAAAAGGTTAGTGTTTAGCCAACAAAAAAAAAAAAAAAAAATATGAGATTTTTATCAAAAAAGTTCCTTTTTATAAAAA
>VZTY01033461.1:224917-305136 GCA_013400935.1 Turnix velox
AAAATAAAAGGTTTGTTTTTAACCAAAAAAAAAAAAAAAAAAAACTATGAGATTTCTATCAAAAAAGTTCCTTTTTATAGAAATACCAAAAACATTTAACTTCTTAGTATAGGGAAAAAGGAGCACTCAAAGTTTTTACAGTTGAAAAGTACCGACTGGCATTTGGGAATGGCAAAATAAAATCTTAGGTAGAAGAATTTGTAGTCATTTAAGCCAGTCAAGGGTCAGAAGGACATGATAGGACCTAACACAACAGCAGAGGAAATTGAAGGTTGATAAATAATTTATCCTGGGAGAATTAAGGGAGAATTTGATTAGCTTTTCTATTTTTGAGGTTACAAATTAACCACTCAACACAGCTCAGTCAGAACTAGTCAGTCTGTAACAGTAGCTCCAAATCAGACAAAATGTTAGCACCTATTAAAGCTGGACTATAAAACTATCTCAATCAGTTACAGTTACTTAAGGGTGTGAATCAGATAATGACACCATATGGATCAGTGGTGTGTTGTCACTTGCAGCACAGGATCAAGGAAAGACCAGTACAGAAGATGAAGATTTATTTTTCACTTTTTTAAAATTTTATTTCCTCTGGATACCTCTCGTGTTACATTTTGTAGGGTCCAGTGCTTGTATGTTTGTACAGATTAAGAGACCTGTTTTTGGCAACAGAAACTGATGTAAATCTTCCTGGTCTACCATTTCCATGCCTGTCATGTTACACAAAGTTGTATAAATTTAAGACAAAGCCTGAATTCCTGTTTCCCACCTTTCTGAATGTCACTCATTCATTTTATCTGTTTTGAGACACCAGACCTCCAGTGACCAGAAGGAAGTCCATTTCCCTGCCACATCATTTGATCCTACATGAAGCAGAGCCACTTTCACCAGCAAAGCATCTACTTACCTGCTTGGCTTTGAGCTTATCAGTGATGTGGAACCTCTTTGAGGAACCAGATGGTTGGGAGCTGGGCAAGCAGAAACTTTCAGGAACTTTTGTTGCTGTTCTGTTTGTCATGGCAAGGGAGCTCACTGTGCGGACATGGAGGAGGAATGGCTGCTAAAATGAAGCAACAGGGTCTGACTCTGCTCTCACAGATAATGGGAATCACTGGCCTGAAATGAGATGCAGTGACGTTTAAGGAGAAGTGACTTAAAAGGAATAAAACTCCTGTTTACAGCCATTATGAGCATTTTCATATTTCTGAGAGCAGAATTGGTGAACAAGGTGAGTTAATAGTAAATAAGTAAAATTGAAGCCTACAGCAATTCAATTAAAAGTTTAAAAGATTTGGAATGGTAAAACTGAATATGTTTTAATTTAACATAATTCAATTGAAGACTATTAAATTACAACAGTGTAACAGAAGCACAAAAAATGTGATAATGAGTTCCTGAATGAAAATTTTAAATGGATAAACTGAAAAATTGCAGGTACCCCAGTGTATGACATGCAGAGTGCTCATGATATGAAAACATGAATTATTTATATCTTCTTTAAATGTAGCATGTAAATTTGTTTTGAATTAATTTCTATTGGGAAATCACTACATGGTAAACATAACTGTCTCTCAGGGCGATGTTTTTTTCATTATTATTATTATTATTATTATTATTATTATTATTATTATTATTATTATTATTATTTTATCAGATTGTTATTTGAAGAGGAGAAGAAAAAATGGCAAATTTTATGGTAGTAATTTATTTAAGTAATGGTTACCTTGAAAAAAAATGCAATTATTTACTTTGAAGTGAAATATAGTGTAAAACAAACAGCTGTTGCCATAACTTGGGTCACACAGACTCCAGTACGAAGTTGCTGTGCTGGGGCACAGGGGTTGGTATCTCTGTTTTTAATGCAGCAGATAGTAAATTGGGAGAGTGGTATAGGGAATTAAAGGCTCCAGCTAGTCCCTTGTTACTGTTGTTGCCTGCAGGAGGCAGAGGTCCTGCTGGAGTAATATGCAGGTACGTTTGGAATAATGTCACTGGGTAATCAAGTGTTTCGTAGTCCTAAAATTAAAAAAAATAAATAAACGAGGCAGAGAACCTCCTTTGGCTTCAGTTGGGCTCTGCTCTTGGGCATCACTGAAATGCCTTTATCTCAGAAAGTTACCAGGGCTGAAGCTTTTGTAGTTTGGTATGTCCTTTGCAACCCTTACTGCTGATTTCTAACACACTTTATCAGGCCATCTGTCCCACCCCAGGGAATGATGATACCTTGCGGATAATGATATGTAGCAAATAGTAATTTTGAGTGGCAAGTGGAAGATTAAAAATATTAAATTACTTTGCCACATATAATGCTCAATTTTTTCTTTACTTCTGTCTTTGACTTGCAACCCATCTGGATCTGCAACTCCTCACTAGCTGCAAACTGTGTTCTGCCCATTCTCAATCCTCAGACAATGAGAAGACAATGAGCTAAAAATGTAAAGGTTTTTGTTATTATTTTGGAACAACTGCTCTCCCATTTTCTGCTGTTTTCTTCTCATGGACTATTAGCAGGTTCCAAAGGCAATATCCTTTCACTGTCACACTATGCCATGGGGTCCCATTTCAACAACTTCAGTCGAGGGCATTAAACACAATTCTGGATGAGAGTCAGAGCATAACCAAATAAAAATAATAAAGGAAAGCTTGTAAGAGCAATTTGGAATGCTGTCCTGTGCTGAATTCATTTGCAGCTTAGCAGAGAGCTACCAATCACTGGTGATCAGCGCAATACTCCACAGCACCTTATTTAATTGTAAAGTATTTCATACCCTAAGAAACATCACTGTTCATTTGCTTTTCCTTTTTCGGTGATCATCTTAGCTGAGTGCTGAGAGGTGAATCAGTGGGAGGGGAAGAAAATTCATGTCTCTAATTCAAGGAGAATAAAAATGGACTTCTTGTTGTTCCTCTTCCTTCCCTCTTGCAATTAATCTTAAGTTAGGCACATCCTAAGATGGTTCAAAAAAAACTTCTGGAGGGAGGGGAAAAAACCTCTTAATGCCTTGCTAAACCTCTCAGTGCATCAAGGCCAAACTGTAGTGGACAATGCATACAGGTGTAAGCCAAAGCATCCTTCTGGATAGTGGTAGGATTGTGGGGCAGAAGCATTGTCCTTTAGCTCACCTCCCAGGGAGACAGAGAAAGGACAATTCAACTGATTGTCACAGCACCCCACACTTCGTGGAGGACTCAGAATACCTGCATTTATTGAAATAGCCCTTGACTTGGCACTGACTTATCTGGCAATAGTGTTTGCCTTCAGTGCTTGAACAAATTATTCATTCTTTATAGTGAGGAAAATCTGTAAGGTGCACGATGAATAGGTTGCTTGGAGCTGGAGTCAAGGCAGTTGCTGACTCTGATGCTACATTCTCTCTCTGCACCTCTTTGGTGGTAATGGATGTGCCACTTAGCAAGCACTGTTTGGAAGTGTGATTAGGAGATCCATGTTGAGCTTATCAGCTGGGGAGCAGATCAATCAAGAGGCTTAAGCATAGGACTGGGACGTAGCTGGGATGGTTGCTGTCTTGGCTATGCTGATAGATCACTTTGGGCTAGGTACTTAACATCTGTGTATTGAGTTTTCCTCCTCCTTAAAAGAAGGCTAATCTCTCTACTTATGGATGCCAGAGCTTTCTCCAGAGATCCACACCTTACTGACAACACAGAAAGTGTCAAACTCCAGGAAGGTTTGTAAAGTACTTGTGTTGGGCTAAGGGTTAGTTGTGCTGGCCTTGCTTCTGAAGTGTTTGCATTTGACTTCCACCTTACATAAAATACTGTATTGTATTACTCTCTGCGCTGTTGTACAATGCTGAGACTCACAGAATTTTCTTTCTAATATGATAACTATTTCACCTTGAAATAGTAGGCTAGACAAGGGGGTTCAGTGCTGGAGTAAAAGGCAGACTGGACATACCAGGGCTGTAAAGAAAATGATAGAACAGTGCTGTCTCAGCTCCATCAAAGTAGTGGTTGTTAGTTTTTGATGCCTCTGAATTTTTTCAGTCTCTTTTTGAACCCATGAAGACTCTCAAAGTCTTTGGCAAGCCTCAATACAGCCTAACCACACCCTTTGTGAAGTATTTATTTCCAGTTAGATTTGGACCAGCCGTTGCTAGTTTTATTTCATGTGTCCCACTTCTTACATCAAAAGACACAACAGCTCGTTCTTGTATCACAGCAGCACCCGTGGTTATATTGATTTCTTTTGATACTCGCACCATCACCTCATGCTTAGATGGAAGAGTTAGTCTTTTTAGCCACTGATAGTACAAAAATACTTGTCATACAAAAACTGTCCTTCTTTTGACCATCCTTGCCATGGCTCTTGTTACCTTTTCAGTGCCACCTTATTATTCTAGAGATGGAAGAACTGGAATTTCAAACAACATGCATAGGACGAGTACATTCTGGTTGTATAAAGTGCTAATCATGTGTCTTTCATTTGTCCTCTATGACAGGTCTATCATTCATGGGCTTGCATTGCAATTCAGGTGTGGCAAATTTGTTGATACAGTGGCAGGAGATATATGAGTCCTGGTGATGTGAGTTATAATACTTACCACCATTATTAAGTCTGAGCATGAGAGGAAGGACCTATCCAAACCAGCAGAATTTCCTCTCCATTCCTCCTCACTTGCCTCTCTGCCTGCTATATGATGCCCCACATTTCATTCATCACCTTGGATTATTTTCCTCTAATTGTACATTTGCTAGAAGAGCAAAAAGCCTCTCTAAAACTGCTGGACTGAAAATGAAATATAGGATGGCTGCAGGCTATGCTTTTCTTTTCTGGGAAGCACTACCATGATAATTGTTTCTACAAAAAGACACTACTACTCAGGGAAAAAAAAAAAAAAAAAAAAAGAAAAAAAAACTCACAAAAACACTATTTTGATGCAAAAGCTTGAACCCACCATAAACTATTGCTAGTAATTATACAAGCAATACAAGCACAACAGCTTAATTTGACTGAATTGGCAATTTTTTAAAGCTGCAACACAATAAAAATAGAAAACAAATTCTGTGCACAGGTTCTGGAGATGTTAAATTCCCTTCACAAAAAAGCTGTTAACCTTCACGTGATGCATTGTCTTGTAATCCACTTTAGTTGGTTATATATTGTTTTTCTTTTTTTTCTTTTGTTTTGATGCAAAAATGTAGAAATCTGCAGCAGGATGTGGAAAAGACTGTGCTTTGCCTTTTGCTCTCAGTGCTGGGTTCAGTTTTACATAAATGTTTCACAATGAAAGTTTATTGAGAGGGAGAGACATCATCTGCTAGCCTTATTACTTTACTCATGGCCACAGGATTGGGATTTTCTTTATTTAATTTTTTAAAAGTGACTAGTGTTTCTAAATGGTGAATTTTTTGTTCTCCCCAAATATTTAAGAAAATTATGGTCTACTGGAAAGACAAATCCTTTCTGAGCTCCAAATTAATCCATAGTGGGTTTAACTTTAAATAGATTAGTAGTCCCCTTTAAGTCAATTGAGCTTTAGTGGATATTACAGAAAATTAAGCCATCTGTACACACTACCAGTGAGATGATTTAATTACACAATGTTCTGATATGGTAAGAAAACAATTTTATATTAAGTCAATGTTTACTTATTTGAATGTGAGCTGAGGGTTGTATATTATAATATCCAGATATTATGCAAGTTGATGTGATGACAGAATGAAATGGCTTATACTGTAAGTACCAAAAGGATTAATATCTACATACAGACAGTTAAAATATCAAGCAAGGACCTGTAAAAGTTATGAGTTCAGTGTTTTCATCCACCAAACCATTTTACACCTCTCTTGTCCCCTATGGACCATCTAGTCCCAGTTGCTTGGTGAGTGTCCTTGGTCACAAGAGTCCCTCAGAGCTTACCTAGAAACTTCTCCAGGGAATGGGTTACAGATGGACTGAACCTGGGAAGAACTTTGTTGTGTTGAATTTGGCTGGGCAGATTTCATTTTCTTCACAGTAGCTAGTGTGGGGCTACATTTTGGACAAAAAACAATTTTGGTAATACAGAGATGTTTCAGTTATTGCTGAGCAGAATTTACACAGAATCAAGGCCTTTTCTGCTCCACATACTGCTCTGCCAACAACAGGTGTGGGGTTTTTCCTAATGTCCAATCCAAAACTCCCCCGACACAACTCGAGTCCATTTTCTCTTGTCCTATTGCCTGTTACTTGGGAGAACAGACTGAACCTCACCTCTTAATGGTACTTGTATGCTGCTGAGTACCCTACTGGAATGTGGTTTAGTCATGAATCAAAGTACTGTGAATAAATTCTGACATTGTGTAGCAATATATACATATATGTGCCATTACTTTCTTTAAAGTTTGTTTGTTTGTTTGTTTTTTCTTTAAAGTCTCATTGCTTTATAGCAAGAGAAACCATTAAAATGAAAAACTAGTTCTTCCATACTGTTCAGTCAGCACTTAAAACCTATGGGACACACTTGTCTTATGGCTACAAACTTCAATGAGAGCAGTAGCACACTCTCCACACTGGAGAGAGCAGAGAGGAGAACATTTGAGACTCTGGTGCATATAAAGATATGGGAAATTTCTAGTGTAAAATGGTAGGAGCTGTCATGCAATGCAGCTTTTCACAGTCAGTTTTGTCTTGTTTGTTGGGAAGAAGTTGCTGGCAACAGCAGCAGGACTTGACCTTTAAGTCATAACCTGCATTATTATCACCTGGTGGTGGTGTTAAAAATAAAATGTGTTCATTGGGCAGTGGAGAACCATGCAGCCTGATTCATAAGGAAAGAGAACAGTAATGAGGGGTTTGCTGTTATCTACTGAAATTTGCTGAGGGGGGTATGGCAGAAAGTAACAATATCCTAGCTTAAGCACTGTGAATGGAGAAGGCC
The DNA here is from genome assembly GCA_013400935.1 of Turnix velox. Taxonomy (NCBI): domain Eukaryota; kingdom Metazoa; phylum Chordata; class Aves; order Charadriiformes; family Turnicidae; genus Turnix; species Turnix velox. The sequence continues at coordinate 231,802 of VZTY01033461.1, forward strand.
CCTTTTATTTCCAAGGCAGATGCAGACATTTGTGTTGCTCTAATGAAAGGAAACTTAAGGCAGCAGGGGACAATATAGATGATATGGAAGTTAAACGATAAAAAAATTAGATCTGTTGAGATCATGAGGATACTCAGTCAGCCAGAGAAAACCCTGTACTTCTGCAATATAGCATCAGCACCTAACAGGTGTGATCCAAATTTAGTGACTTGAAATGGCAAGAAAAATATAAACACCCAGGTGGGAATTTCTTTGAGGTACTCCAAATGTGGAGCATTCACTTTACTTTCATGATAACAGCATTTTAGCCAGTAATCTGCTTTTTTTGGTTTCTTCTAAACTGAAAGTACCACATAGGGCAGAAAAAAAATCATTAGAATTTGCACCTCAGTGGAGGAAAGCGGTGTGTCCTCACAGGTGCACAGAAAATTAAAACATCACATGATTTTTTCAAGGCTCATGGAAGGCTAAATATGGATTTTGTTGAAAGTTATTCTCAGTATTTTATGACCTCAGCTGGTTTGATGTCCATAACTGGGATATTTCCACACAAATGCAACACTGGAAGTTTGGATCCAGGTGTAGCTTCATTGTTAGTGAAGATTAATTTACATCCTGATTTTCATATGCTTATCTTTTTTCCCCCCAGTACACCTGTCTCTGGAAAAAAAAAAATTTCTTAGTGTGTCTGAGTGATTCCCTTAACCTAAATATTCATTTCTTTTCCCTGTACATTGACATTGCCTCTGGCTAAGACAACTGCATAGAGCCAAAGAATATGTATGGTGCAGAGAAGAAGCTTCCAGCTTTCTGGATTTTTTTTTCCCCTGACATTAAGGTTTGCTTTTTTATTTCATATAGGAATTACAAGCATACGCTAAGAGAAAAGCATGACATCAACCATAGGAAAGATTCTGTCCTATGGATTTTGTTACCAGGTTTCACTGAAACCTGTCCAAAAAACTGGACCAGTTGACCCAGAAGAGCAGCTGAACTGAATCAGTGTTTCTCTGCTATCATTATCATCTGAGACTCGCAACAACAAAGGATGAAGCCCTACTCAAAAGATAATTTATGGTAAATTATTTCAAGACGTTCAGAACTGTGCTTCTGCCAGTGAGTCAGCACAGTGGGAAGCATCCTGGACATGGTGCATCTGTGCATTTGCACTCATGCTCTTGAAACATCTATTTCCTCTGAAGGGATTCACTCTCAAGAGAGATCATGCATGGTGTGGATATCATAGCTGTAATGTAAGTGGGTTATACGGGCAAAAGTGGAATGCAGATAGTTATTTTTGCATTACCTGATATAGCTTCTCTTCTATAACTTCTTCAAGGTGAATAATCTTTGCTTCAAGAAGATTGCTTGATTTTAACATTGAAGGTTTGACTTTTGTCTGTACCCTCTAAATTGTTGGACTTTGGGGGAAGGTTCAAGGTAACATCTAGCAATACTAAGCGCTGATCTGAATTCTCTCAAACTTAAAAGAACTCTATTTATGATGCACACTGAGGTTTGGCTTTACATAAAACTTGACATGATGCTCTCAAACTAATACAAGAGAAAGAATTGTTGAAAAACTCCCTTTTGAGCTGTGGATCATTATTATTACTTCACTCAGGATCTTCTAGAAAGCTAGCTGCTGTTTAGCATGTGCTTTAGAACACTTGGGTGTTCTAAAGAATATGATTCTTTACCTTTGTATTATATTGCTTTTATATTTATGTTTATATTACACTACTCAGGTGTTTTTTAAAAATGTAGAAATTATCTCACCAATGAAAGGCAGTATTTCCTGTCCCATTTAATTCAAATTATTACATGCCAGAGATGTGGCCACAATGATGAGAAATGCTCTGTAGTGATTTTGTCTCTTGTTGCAGTATGGGCACAGGCCATAAAGGGTTAACAACTGCTACTAAGTTTTCAGTTCAAAGCCTGAAGCATATCTTATCAAGCTGGAACCATAGCTCATGTGACGGCCTTGGAGCTTGCCTGTGTCTTCGATGGTTTTGGGAAAGTATCGAGGGAGTAAAGAACAAGGAACAGATAACAAGGACTTGTGTACAGCTGTGTGTTGGCAGAAGAACTCTAAGAGGAGGGTCTGACATTAATGCAAGAATGTAACTTGTAACCAATCAGTATGTTAGTAGCATTGATAAGTAGCCATCACTGTATATAAGCTTGTCTCATGCTCACAATAAACGGATTCTGGCAGATCATATTGATCGTGGAGGTCAGCCCCTTCTTACACCGATCGTCGTATCGCTTTAGTCTCTCTTACCATACCATGAAATTTCTATTGCTTCAATATCTTCCATTTCATGACTTTTTTCCTCTCTTCGTCTCCTCAACAGAAATGGGATATTCAGGGTATCTTCTTAAATTGGCACATGCCAACATAATCAAATGGGTATTTCCATACATAACCTTTATTACAAAAGATGTAGTTCCTGCACATGGAATTGATTATTAATAAACTCTTTGTCCATTAATGACAATTCATTCTCAGGGGTATCACTGATATTTCTTAATGGAGTCAGGTTGAGATGTCTCCAGGCAACAAACACAATTTCAAACCCCACACTGGTATTTAATTTGTCTAATATATCTTTCATTTCTCTTCCACTCATCCAAGGAACACTTACTTAAACAGAATTAATGTAAAAATTTAAGACCAATGAAGGATATAATTTTTTTCTGATCAATGAATTTTTGATGGAGCTTTTCTAACTATTTTTAGGTGATTGTCTAAGACTATTTGTCACATACACAACAGATGTCCTTTTGTGATGTTCATTTAATAGAAGAAACCTCAGTATTCTTCACCTGCAGCTTCCAAAGACTGAAGCAGGACAGGATTTTCCAAGTGTGAGATGCTGCAGAGAACATGGAGGTGAGAAAGGTGTTTGAAGTTTTCAGGGGTATGAGGATCAGTCTTCAAAGGAAGATAATTTACCAGCCTTTTATGGGAAGAAATATGACATCAGATATACAAGCTGGTGAATATAAATGTGTACATATATATAACAGACAACAAACTGAGATAGCTTGAATTCTGGAATTAATACTTTGAGGGAGACATTAATGTGTGCATTGTCAGCAAGTACTGACAATGTAATGATCTGATAGTATAATGGTAGGTTGTCTTCTGTCCAAGCAGATGAGGACATCTTGAAAAACCTTAATTTCATTCTTGGCTCTATCACATTTCTTTTATGAAGAGCTTTCATCTGACAGGCCAGCCAAATCCTGGGCTGCATCAAGAGGAGTGTGACCAGCACATCAAGAGAGGTGATTTTGCCCTTCTACTCGGCATTGGTGAGACCCCACCTGGAGTATTGCATCCAGTTCTGGAGCCCTCAACACAGGAAGGACATTGAGCTATTGGAGAGGGTCCAGAGAAGGGCCACGAAGATGGTCAAAGGGCTGGACCAACTGCCCTATGAAGACAGGCTGAAGGAGTTGGGGTTATTCAGCCTGGAGAAGAGAAGGCTCAGGGGGGACCTTATAGTAGCTTATCAGTACCTAAGGGGGTCCTACAGAAAGGGGAAGGACTTTTTAATATTATATCGGATGGGAGGACTAAAAATAATGGATATAAATTGGAAGGGGGTAGACTCAGGCTAGAAATAAGAAAGAAATTCTTAACAGTGAAGGTGGTGTGACAATGGAACAGGTTGCCCAGAGAGGTTGTGAACGCCCCCTCTCTGGAGATGTTCAAGACGAGGCTGGACAGGGTACTGAGCAGCCTGATCTAGTGGGAGGTGTCCCTGCCTATGGCAGGGGGGGTTGAACTCGATGATCTTTAAGGTCCCTTCCAACCCAAACTATTCTATGATTCTATGACAGTGACTCAAGTTTTTTAATTCTGTCAATTTATTTCTTGTTTCATTAGAGTTATGAACCCTTGAAGAAAGAAGGGTTCACACGCTCCACAATAAAAAAGAAACTTGAAGAACCATAATGTAATGCAAGCAAATTTTATGATTATAAGAGGTTGACTCAGTTTGGTGAGTAGCATGATGAAGTCTGAAGGGCATGTGTGTGGTGTGAAATGCTATGCAGAGGCAGATTGAAATCCTGATATTTTAATGAAGCTTTAGGTATGAAGAATAATATACTGTCATATTAAGTGTTGGTAGTGAGTTATTTCACCAGTTTTCAAGTTCCCATAACTGTAAACAAAAATTAAAAAGCCCTATCCTTGGAAGAATTTGAAAAAGAATTGAATCACACAAAACCCCTTGTATCTGAGAACAGCCAAAATAGAAGAGTTGCAATATTATCACAATAATTTCAAAGTAAAAGGATAAAGCCAGGAAGCCAAGTATTTCATAATGAATGCAGCATATAGCTTTTAAACAGAGCTAACATATGGACCACTAATGTGAATGTGAATGCAAATTAGATACTTTTGATTGCTTGAAATAAAGTCAGCAGAATCCAAGCTTCAAAAAGCAAATTGTGTAGATTTAACTACCTGAGTGCCACAGAAAGAATACTGTTCCTACAGTATTTCCATATGAAACAAGGTAATGAAGCTAATTAAGCTAATTCTAAGGCAAGCTGCCCTAGATAACTTGAAAATGAATTGTATGTTTTCTCTGGCCCTTCTTTTTTGTAAAGCTTTTTTTCCCCCTTTTGGTGTACCTGATTTTCTCAATCCTGGCTTGTTTAACCTTTAGAGGATACTATGCTAATTTCAACATCCAAAACTGCAGGCACTTTAGAAGGTATCTGTCATTTTTAGAACTGATACAGTTTACTACAAATACCTTGTGTTTGAAGAGAAGCAGCACAACTGGTACTGGCTGGAAAGAGCAGAAGCTGGGAACTCCTCAGCTCATGAAGTGTGATATAGCTGGTACTGTGATACAGCTTCCAGTGTGTTCCAGCCCAGCTAAATAAAGTACTCCAGACCTTGGAGTGTTGCTGTGTAATATATTTCAGCTCTGGATACCCATACCTGACCTTGCTGGGCTTCAAGCAATGGGAAAACTGGAGAGTAATGTTTTTTTTCTCCTTTGGCTTCATGCAAAATGAGCAAGCGTTTCTTGGTGAGAAATAAAAAAATAAGAGGGCTGCCTGCACCTGCCTACCACCCTGCATCTGACATGGCTTGCCCCTGTGCAGGAATTTCATCATACCCTTGCTACGAGCTGTGGTTTGCAGGTAGGACATGAGCTGCCACTAGGAGCTATTGTGGCCTGGAAGGGGAAGAGCAACCCCAGTCAGTGAGAGCCTGGGAACTTGGATGTGTCCATTCTAGCTCAGCATCCACTCATCCTGTTTTACAGCAAAATCTTAGGCTCTACCAGAAGAGTCAAGAGATGACTCAAGGTTATTCACCATATCTCCTGATCCCATGGCTGCCTTTTGTCAAACCATCCAAGGACACAAGCCTTTAAACCACTGTGCCCTGAAATTAAAATAGCTACACACTGTCAGACATCTCATTTCTCACCCCTAGCCTTGCCATGATAAACATGATTACATCCCCAGCTGTTTACTGCTGATACTCCTGCAGTACTCCTACCACATCTGGAGATCCCCAGAGTGCATTAGCAGCCCATGTTGTTCCCGAACAACCTCCTCATACTTGGCCAGGCATGTGGATACACTAGCCCAAACTCCTATTCAACTTGTTACTTTTGGGGCAGTTGCATTAACTTCCCCTTATTTCCGTGACTTAGGGAAGGGTCTACATATGCCAAATTGAAGTTTAAGGGAAGATGCAAATAACTAAATGAGCTCATTTACATCTTTGCCAATCACTTGCCAATTTGCAAATATGTGAATTAGCGCATTCTGAAATTTGCATAAATTCACACATGGAACTGTGTAAGACTTGGCAGCTATGAAATAAAAAAAAACCCCAAAAAAATATTAATGGCTGTGGAAATTGGAAAGGAATCTGGTTCCAGAACATAAACGTCTTTTTGACTATATGAAAAATTGGGAAATTACTTCTGAACTTAAGGTTGTTTGTCAGATTCAGAACTGGTAAAACCAGTTAAAACTCTGTTAGCATTACTGCTGTCCTTTCATGTAAGTCCTGAAATTAGGCTTCATGATTCAAAGCATTGACTTAGGCCATCTTTTTTCTTGGGAAATCAAAAAAAACAGTTTCAAAGCCCAGGAAGAATAATTCTTACAAAATGAAAAATGCAGTGCACCACAGATTGGCTTGAGTTAGTGAAGTATTTTGGGGGATTCTATATCTCCTCACTGTGTGTTTCACACCAGCATTACTCTTTCTTGGCTGCACACTTGCACCCTGGAAATACTTTTGATTAAAGCAAATTATGTTTCTAACTTATGGCTGTGTTGAAACTCAAATTGAGCCAGAGGTTCTTCCTGGACCGTTGTTCTTGTATGATAATGTGTGTGGCTTAGCTCTTGAGGACACTGAGTTAGGAGGTTTCCTCTTGAGGGATCTCTGAGAGCAATTAGGTGTGGGGCATTTGCAGCTAGATCACCTCAGCAGCCAGCCTGGTCTTATCTGTGACTGCTTCCTCATCTTCAGAAAATCTTATTTTAGATTTAAATTGTCTTGGCTATGCAAAACTTTATGATTTTACTGAGGAGGGGGGGTTGCATTATAAAATACAAATTATGTTCAGGGATGTTTAGGAGAGCAGAACTACTAGATAGTGTAGGTTGATTTTTAAAAATTCAACTGAAAATGCCAGAATGGCATTTCCTTCTAAAGTGCTTTGATACCACAGATTTCTGGAAGCTTACAAGCTTTTTGGACCATTATATGCACAACATTCACAGATTTGTTTTTCCTAGATAAAAACTGTTGCAACAGGTTAGTCCTTGGTTACCCCTGTTACAGGGCAGTTTATCTATATATATAGACTGTTCAGTAGGAGGTATGCGAGGGTATGCTATACAGGGAAAAGTGGTTTAAAAGGTCGTATTCCATTGTACTTCCAAGATATCTGAAGAGACGGACTTTCAGCCCTTGAAGTCTTGAGTGCTTTTTCCTCTCTGATTTAAACATCATACTCCATGCTGAATATGTTTAGATGTTGTGGTCACTAAATACCTTGTAGATTACAGTAATTAAACTACTAATTCTCCCCTTGGTATGGATGACATAATTGGAAATCTGTCCAGGTAGAGACAATTCTGTAGAAGCAGAGACACATAATCCTTCTGCCCCTGAAGTGACACAGTACTTATCTGCCATTGTTCCTATGTTTCTTCCTCTGAAAGCTACTCTCAGTTTCTCTCATTTTATTTACTTTCAAGTCATAATTATATGAGGGAATTCTGTTGTTGCCTCCCTGTCTTAAAACCAAGAAAACTAGAGTTGAGCTATTTTACTTTTCAAAAACAATTTATTGCCCAAATGAGTTTGCTTGATTCTTCAAATTTTCCCTGGATTCACAGGCAGAAATTGAATGTTATGCAGATGTATTTGTCAAAATATTCATTTTTGGGATGGTCTGCTCTGCTATTTGCTCTTGTGTAGATTTTATTTCCAGTTCTTGAAAACACACTCTCATTCAGAAAGGGAAGATGACAGACCTGAGAGGCAGGATATATGTCGTCTTGTCCTCCTCCAGACTTCCCAAGTCATCTCAAGTAGGTGATTTAGTTTCTCTGAGAATTCATTGTCCACCTACCTAAGAAAAATGTAGTGCATAAAGATCAATCTATAGAGATCAGGGGCTCCTCAGAAGCCATCATAATGGAGGCGATGTGTATTAAAAGCATTGTAGGAGTAAACACTAGCCAAAGATAATGCCTAATCTGAAGTAGACACATTAGAGATTTCTTGCCCATCTTCTGAAGCAAAAATGTGTGACAGTGAATCTATGTAAGCTTTAAGGCTTAAGCCTCCTCAGGCTTTTTGAATTAAAACACAGAAGGCTTGTTTTGCATTTAGGACTAGAAAGTACTCTATCTGCTAGTGAGGCACACAGCAGACATGGAGCTGACATGCAATCACTTAAAATACCTACATATAACTATTTTGGAAATCTCATATGTAATCTTACCTGTGAGACAAAATATAATGTCATTCTGCTGAAATGCAAGATATAGACACTACCCTAGTTGAGCAGGGACATACTGGATAAACAAGAAAGAAATTGACTTAGTGGATCTAGATAAGCATCCTCTTAGCAAACATTCGGGGGCAGTTGTCTAATATCCTTCCATACTCAGGTTCCCAGCTGAGGCAGTTTTGCTGTTCCAGAAAGGGCAAGGAGTGTCAGAAGTGTCTCTAAGCTGCCTGGGCTTAGAGAAAAAATGAAAAAATGGGAGCCCACAGCAGGCTGCCTGAGAAAGCTATTTTTGTGGTCTACTGTGCTTCTCTGAGTGAGACTTCTGTGGGAACAGTAGTATAAACATAATTAATGTTTTTTAGAGGGCATTGAAGGAAAAGCACAGAATCAGCACTACAATGTCTGCTTTACCTTTTACCCTGCCTCTTAGCCTGCTGAATTATTTGGGTGAAGAAGGAAGGAGGTCTGAGCAGGGGTGATGGTCACTTTATCTCCTTTTACTCTGACTTGTTGGCTTGCTGCGTGTGGAACCATGAGCAGCCAGGCCTGGTGCTCGTGTCTGCCAAAACCCCTTGCTGTAAGGCTTCTGCAGTACAAGATGTGCAATGTAAGACTTAAAGCAATTCCTCTTTCTCTCTTTCTTTATTCTGTTTCATCTTGTCTGAGAAATAAAAGTCTGCATTTCAAGTGCAATAAATCACTTAAGAATTTATTTACAATAACATTACATATTTAATGTTTTTGATGTTCTAGCCTGTCACAGCGAGATCACTTTCAATAATGTTTTCTCTTCTTTTGTATTTCCTCATTGGCCCTTCCTGTCTTGATCACAATTATAGAAAATAAGGCAAAAAAGTGGAAAACAATCTTTTACACTTCCTCAAAGGTCTATAATTTGATTTGTTTCAAATGAAAGTTCGCGTCATTTCTTATTTAGCACCATTGTTTTCCCTTCTCTGAATTAATTCATCCTGGAGTCAGAATTGTCTTTGGATCTTTCTTGATTGCTTTTTAACTTGCTCACAGAACATACAGTGCTCTAGTGACATAATGGTTTTTTGAGTGGTTCCCTGTAGTTTAGAGGACTACTGACTCTGGAATTAATGTGTGTTGACTCTGCTTGATCTCTCTGTATCCAGGTTGGACTAGGCAATGACAACAGCTCTGATACAAAGAATAAGTTTACTTTGGTATTTAAATTTTGTGTCAAAACATGCAGTGAACTGCTGAATTGATGGCAACTGTATTTTATAAAAAGAGTGAGCCTAGCACATTCCCCAGAAATACTTGCACCTGCACTGTCCAGTAAGTGGACAGTCTCTGCAGAACATAAGTGCATGTGCACAGGCAGCCTTTGTGGTAAAGATGTGAACTGGATGTATTCTTGAAGCAATGGATTCAGTCTACCTGAAATGTAAGGTTTATTCATCCTTGTTCATTGCCCTTTGCCCAGCAGGAGAAGACCAGTCTGAAGGACTCCAGAACTAGAGCAGATTTATGCAAACATGTAGGTACTTTTTTTTTTTGTTTGCAGAGAACTTAAGGGTAACACTTGTGATTGTTTATTGAGTGAAAGTGCTTCTCTCCTCTGATGAAAGCAACAAAATCACCATGTGGAGATGAGTGAAAAACAAGAGGCTTTGTTTGCACTGCTCTACTCCATGCATCTAGAAGTGTATCTGTGCAGCTTTAAAATTTAATTTAACATCTTTTTAACTCAGATAGAACAAATGTCAAATGAAAAACGACTGGCATCCTTAGTGAAAACACAGGATGTAGCAGCCAGAAAGACTTTCTGCAAATCTTTTGTGTAAACGGTTACACTGCTATTGCTGGCATGGCTATATGAATTATTGAGAAACTTGCTGGTAAATGGATTTTTGACTCCTTTACAGGCATTTAGCACTAAAATATATAACTTCCTTATATCACAGATCGCGTTAAGTCTAATACTAAACACAAAATACAAGCAAGTACTATGGTCATGGGCAACCACAGAGTGGGAAAATTAAGATACTAAGGACTAATTACCTGTCCTGTGACCTTTGAGGTGTATCTCTGTCTTGTGACCTTTGAAGCATATCTGTTCTCTTCTAAAAATAGCACCTTGAATTTTACAGGTGAGATGTTACTCTTACAAATACTGCCACAATGACATGTATGCTACAGTACTGAAGAATCATGATCTCTAAATCTTCTCTCGTGGCTGTACCAGTCATTACTTTCCTTACTGTCTGCTGCTAGTCAAGTCTGTGTCCTAGTTTTGACATTGGACTGGTTCTGTACAATGTAAATCCCTTACAATTTCAGTACGCTTTTAGGTAAATACATTATTAGTACTTAATATTCAGGTTTGTTTTGTTCAATAGCTATTGGGCAGTTATGATGACTTTCCATACTTCCAAAAAACAGAAGTCTGTCTATCTGTATGAGAGTATTAGAAGGGGATACACCCTAATTCCATTGCCTGATCTAGCAAGCCTGGCTTCCTTTGCAACCAGCCATTAAGATAAATAAACAACATTCTAGATGTCTGAGTGTCATGGATGTAATCTTCATTTTGGATTTCAAAGTTTTTTCTTTTTGGTATTCTACTCAATTGGTGCCCTCTTCTGCACCACAGACTTGGTACTCTGATTTGCTGTTATTTGCGATAAAAAGGTTTGTACTGATTTTGTTCAAAAATATACTAGCATTACTTTGGATGTACTAGCTGAAAAATATTTCCCATATTTCTGATTCTTAAAGAGCTTATATATTTGCTTTTATTGTCAGATGAGTGAAAAATACAGTGGTTTTTTTTCCTCCTTCTAATTCCCCATACTTTGGGTGAGAAAAGGGAAGCTGTTATGCTTCTTAATTTCTATAAGTTAATGTTTCCTAACTTCTGTAAGTTTTATGCCTCTGCTTTCAGGCAGCCTACAGTGTACTTTGCAGTTTCAGTGACAAAGGCAATTTTTAATGAGACATTCACTGGAATGTGAGGTCGTTCTATGAATGTTTTTAAGCCTGAGGAAAAGTACAGGAGATACTGTGATAGGATTTGCTTGGAAATGTGGCAACAGAATGGCTGAAGATGACCTCTCATTTGAGGTATGATTGCTTTCTCTCTTTCTTGATCTTCTCCTGTTTTCTCTGAGCATTCATAACCATGGATCAAGCCTCAGAAGAACCCCTTGAAAAGGAATGGAAAATAACTGACTTGGCATGCCTTTCATTTGTGCTTTCAGAATTCATTTTGCAAACCTTATTTTTGGTAACGAGGATCACAAAATCACTTTTAGTTCTTTAGTTCTTAATGGACAGCTTTGATTCTTAAATATTTATGTGACTTAAGTAGTTGTAGCTTTCAGAATAATATCATGATTCGTTCATGATAATAATGATATATTCATGGGAGCTAGCAGCTGTGAAATGGATCTGGACCAGTAAGTGCCGGAGTCAACATTCATTTTCTCTGGACACTTCAGGCTAATCAAGCTGTAGAATTCTTTCCTTGCTACATTCCTGGGGGGATTTTTTGGGTCAGGATCACAGCATGTTCTCCTCTAGGGTCACATGCAATGCCACTGCCACCAAGACCAGGCCTTGGTGAGAGGTTTTCTTGCATGCTGGTTTTTAAAAGTCTCCATGGTAGGACCTAAGACAGCCCATGAAGGGCAGAAGTACAGCTTCCAGTTTGAAATACATAACAGGTGATCTCTGAGCAGCAGTGGGACATGTAATCATAATTTCTTGTGTGCCCCAGTGACCATTTACATTGTGTGAAAAAGTCTCCCTGCAGAATTAATTTTTCAACAGTGGGGAAATATGGGCAGCTTTTTATAGATTGATGATTTATCAGCATCTCTCCTGCAGTCTTTTGCTGGCTGGCTGCTCTAAAAACACAATCAACAAGAGAGCAGTGAACAGAAATATTTTCAAGAGCAGATGGGATGTACCTTCAAAAACCAGGATTGTCTCATTGAAACTGGGACATCTGGCAACCCTAAAGAAACCCATACTAGATGAAATAAAAATTATGAGATGGAGGAGCAGAAAAATATGCCTTTGCATTGATTAGCAAGCAACGCAATTAATCTCCTTCAACTCCCCTTTTGATCCTTGGTGTAAACCAAAGCAAAATAGGGATATTATTGCTTTTCCAATTTCTGGGTAGTGTTTGCCAAGCAGTGTATTCAAATTTAGAAGGGATATTTCACATTCTTCCCTCCTTCTTTCCTCTTGACAGTCTTCATGTCACTTATGAAGAAAACCTATCCCTTGATATCTTTGTTGCTGGTCCTACTTGCAAGTTTTCCCTCTGTCTTTCAGGAGTTTTCGATCAAAACTCAAGCCCAACTTTGATGAGTGTGTTACTGTACAAGACATCAGCCTGTCCACAGTCCAGTTTGGAATTTACTTTCTGTACTGGGACTGATTTGTTACAAGCCAACACATACTGGTCTTCTCTAAGCACCAGATAGACAAAATAATAGCATCTCTGCAGTTTCACATGCATCATCTAGTCCCACAGTAGGTTCTGGTGTAGAGATTTCACCAAAATACTGAGTGTGAAAGACAGTGGCAATTGATCTGTCAGTTCAAGAACTTAATATTTTACTAGAAAAATGTTCTAGAACTCCAAAGGAACTGCAAAATCATTGCAATTCAATGACTTAGAAATTATCTATACTTCCTTAGAAGATAATATGTTCTTTTAACATTAACGTAGTGTCTAGTGCAGTAGGATCCTGGCCCCTGCTGTGGTGGCAAAAAAATGATGGGGCATTATAAATTACAAGCTCTGTGGCAATGTTAAACAGTACTGCTTTAGTACTGTGTTTCTTCAGTAGAAAGCACATGGTGGAAGCTTGTGGATTCAGCAAAGTAAAAGAATTAATGGCAGAGAAGAATTAATGGCACACACTTGGCCAGTGTGTGCAAGTGTTTTTAGTGGTGGTGAGACAATGTAAAGAGAAGATTACTAAGCATCTTATCACTCATGCCAAGCCAACTCAAAAAAATCAAAGCTCCTGATGTCTAGCATAGATGTGTTTCCCATAGAGATTGTATGATAGTTGCTATCAACAATCCTCTTACAAACCTTTAGTCATTTTCCGAACCATTCTGTTACTTACAATGTTCATTTTGGACAATTGCACGTTTTATTAAATTTCCTGTTCCCTTTTGTTTCCATTTTTAATTTTTTACAGCCCAACAGCTTAATGCTTTCCCATGTTCATGCCATTTCTTTGTTTAACCAGTATTCCTTAGTTTGTAATTTATTTGTTTTTAGTTCCAGGTTCCTTTTCTGTATTATAATGCTTACCTTTGCTAAAGCTGAAAATCTGAAATACACACCCATCCTGAGAGTCAAAGGTTGGTATATATTGTTTGGTAGCTGGATTTTTCAGGTGAATGGCACATATGTGCACACCTTTCTATACTCAGCCAAAGACAGCCCCTGGTGACAGCCATGCCACTGGGGCTGTGTATGTGAGGGAGGGATTTGGCCTTCTGGGGAAGGAGTAGCAGATGATGCTGGTAGACACACGGAAGAAAAGGGAGAAAACAGATGGCTCTCATTTGCCCACTGCAATTTTACTGAAATTTCTATGGAGTTTTAGTATCACATAGGCAAGTTTTTAGGCATAAGACCATCAGGGTTGCTTTAACTGGCCAATCCATTGTGCATGAGAAATGTGAAAGCAGGGGCTTTGGTGATATTTCAAAGCACAGGCTGTATTTCTTTGATTGAATTAAGGCATTTGATTAAGCATTTTAATTCTTTATATCCCACCCCAGATTACTTGCTTTGATGAAGAATACCCAGGGTATAGGGACTGTTTTTAAGACAGTCCCTTAGATAAAAAGACAGCTTTTTATGATCTCCTTAACTCATTTTAGAGTGAAAATTACCTCTGTTGGTGGAAATTTGCATGTCTGATCAATTAAACATATTATACCAGTCTCTTCATAAACATTTTTGTCCAAATTCTGTTGCTCTGCTTTTTAATGTATTTTATGGCAGTGGTCTTCCAGGGAAAAAAATGAATATTCCAGAGATGCTTAATGTTAGAAGACTGTCAGCTATCTTCAGCACCAAAAATATACAAGCTTAAGTAATATCAAATATGCTAAAATATTAAAGAAAATCCAGAATGCAAACAAAATATTTGTTTTTATTTATACCATTCTGACTGTGGCAGCAGTTCCTCTGTTTAAAAATATTGAACAGACCCTTAGGAAAGATAAAATTAAATCACATAAGTGAGAGTAGTGTCATTTTGCCTCTTTTTGCAAGACAGGATTGATTTGGAAAAATATCTTATTTCTACACTTAGCAAGAGTTTGTCTTTCTAAACTTTGCATAGAATCCAGCAGTTTTAATATCCAATTATATTTGTATATAATGTCCAGTTCTGGAGTCCTCATCATAAGAAGGACATTGAGCTGTCGGATTGATCCAGAGGAGGGCAATGAAGACAATGGAAGGGCTGAAGCAACTGCCTTATGAAGACAGGCTGAAGGAGTTGGGGATGTTCAGCTTGGTGAAGAGAAGGACTGGGGAGGACCTCATAGTAACTTATCGATACCTGAGGGGGGCCTACAGAAAGGCAGGGGTAGGACTTTTTAGTAAGATATGTGATGGGAGGACTAGGAATAATGGATGTAAATTGGAAGGGGGTAGATTCAGGAAAGATATAAGAAATAAATTCTTTACAGTAAGGGTAGTGGAACACCGGAAGAGGTTGCCCAGAGATGTTGTGGATGCCCCCTCTCTGGAGNTCTATTTTCTGTCTCCTTGTCTATCTCCTCCAACAAAGGGCACTTAGAGAATGATGGCAAACAATGAACTTCACATAAACAGTTCTTTAATTTGTAGGCAATCATGGGAAAATAGAAAATTACAGCCATATAGACTTCAGAGATTATGGCAGCTTTGCAAATGTTCTTCAAAGTCACAGTACTCTTTTCTAAACACCAGCTTACTATTTGTTGTCCCAGCATCCTCATGCTTTTTTTATTGACAAAGTCCAGAACGTAATTAAGAAAAAAAGGGAGGGGTTTCCCACTTTTTGTAGCGGCTGAGCAATGTTTGCCAGTTGTAACACAATAGCAAAGTGGGAAAATAGGATATGAAAACACTGGATTGTCTTTCTGTATGTGTTTGTTTAAAAACATTTTTTTTTAAAACCCGTCTAAAAAAAAATTCCCAGCTTTTGAAAGTCTCATTCTCATAAGAGTAGCGATTTCAACACAAACCTATTTTTCACTGGGGAAAGTAAGTTCTGGGAAACTTTTTAGGCAGATCTCTCCAGGGAGCTTGCATTCACAGGGCAGGGCAGGCCCGGTCATTTAAGTGCCATGTTCCCAAATTGTCTTCAGCACTCTGACTTCAAGACCCCCATGTGACATAAAGGGTGCAGGAATGACATGACAGGAGCCCAGAATGAACTCTTTGTAATGTGGGTTGCAAGAGATGTTTTTTCATCCATATTTGCTCTTTGGCATGTTTTGGCTCATTTAACAGCACTTCTAGTTTTGTACACCCCCAGTATGCACCCATAAAAAAACAGACACATGCACACATGCAAATAGTCTTTAATTAATGACTGTCCTGTTGAAAAATGTCACTTTTTTTTTGCCCAGTATTCTAAAAATAGTCCTGAGAGGAATAGTTTCAATTCAATGTCACAAACTTTTAGACTTAATTTGTACAGAAGGCATCTGTAGCTTTCAATCTCTAAGGAAAAAGCTGAACTATTTAATATTTTTTGATAGAGATGGGGAAGGGAACTGTAAAAGGATATTGCAGAAGGGCTGACAGAAAATCTACCTCTGCAGAGATGAGTCCTGCTCATCCATTTGACTTGGCAGCTACATAATGGATGTTGTCTTTGAAATCCAGTCTTTGAGTCCTAATGAAAATCATCACGAAAGGATTTTTTTTGTATGCTCAATAAATTGTGTTCAAGGTAATGATAAATTACATCATACTGGCTGTTACAAAAACAGCGGAACATAGTGTCTGATGCTTAAAAAACTGTAGAAAAGATGTTGGTTT
Organism: Turnix velox; assembly: GCA_013400935.1. Classification (NCBI taxonomy): domain Eukaryota; kingdom Metazoa; phylum Chordata; class Aves; order Charadriiformes; family Turnicidae; genus Turnix; species Turnix velox. The sequence goes on from VZTY01033461.1 coordinate 247,879, forward strand.
ATTTCTGTTGTCCTCTTTTATTTGATTTTTCTCACTTCATCAATTTAGTATAATGGTCCACTTAATGGTCTAAAAATAAAGGGAGGACAAGTGTAGACAAAATGATAATTAAGGCTCTGTAACCTTTTCACTCTTAAAAAGGATGGCATTTCACAGGGAAAAACAAATTCAATGGGGACAAGTTTGTTATATGAATATCAGGCTCTGCTGGACATCTCACTGCATCTTGCAGTAAATCAACTAGTGCTGTTAAGCTTGATTAAGCTTGTAAGTGAAATAGTGCACTATGAGTTTGATGGGAATCAGCATAGTTTGGTCATGCTTGTGTTATTTTCAGTTTTGTACATCTATCCTCAAGCATGAGCAAAGAGGGGTAGCAAATGGACTGAAGTTACACTTAAAAATATTGGTTTGTGTTTTGAGCTTTCTTAGTGAGGAGTAGAGCTGCTGAAAAGTGTAGAAGATTGGGAAGAAGAAATAGGGAAGGATAAATTACGCTTACAGAGATCCAGATCCTGTTTCTGAGTTTTAACTTGATCTTGTTTTTCCTAGTCTCAGTATTGGTTTAGTTAACTTGACTTTGAGTTTCCAGTAAGCATGGAGGAAGACATTATGAAGACTTTTATGGCCAGCATTCCTGATCAGAGAGCTGCTTGAGAGCACCTCTTACCTTATGAGTGTTCCTTTCTGAGTTTGTAGCACATGCTGATTTTATTCTGATGAGGACTGACTTAAGATGGCCATAGGGAGCATATAATATTAATGGGTAAAATTATATGCATCCTTTAATATACTTGTTCTAGATCAATAGAATTCTTACTTTACAAGGGGCTCAGGATAAAGACAGAGAAATCAAATTAACTTGCCCAAAATATTTAGTACAAATCAGAGGCAGAGCCAAGGTGAGGATATGAAATTTGCCCTGGCTCATGCTCACACTAGCTGGTCTGCTTGTACTGAGGCTATAGGAAGTGTCTTTGTCCCCTGTTGAAATGGCACACCCTGCAGCAGCTGTGTGTTTAGGAATATTGTGCAGCTGAGAGGAGCTTTGCAAGGTTGTATTTGTTGTTTGTCAGGCTGTTTATTTTTTTTTCAAGTCTGATGAGAGCAGCTTTGTAGGCTTTGGCTGCGGTGTTATTTTCATTTGTTTTCAAGTGCTGAGTTTGTTTTTGTTAGCTGGCCTGTTTGTTTAAAAAGTCTTGTTTGTTCTTGAGATTGATGTCTGAGAGTGCTCTGTGCCATTTCCACGACTTGTTAAGGTACCAGGAATTTTTATTGCTCTGATGAACTCTGTAGTCACCACCCTGGGACCTACTGACAACCAGCTTCTTGTGGATATCTGAATGTTCACATCTGCAAAAAATGGTGTGGACTGATCATGTGAAGGCAGTCCAGTTCTCTATGTTGTTGGGACCTATTTCCAACCTGTGTAAGCCTCACCCTGCAGGGCTGCCCAGAGTGTTTTCCACCCATGTATGAGTCTCGTACCCTTGTGGCATCAACAGGGCAGCAGCCCTCACAACATCGACTTCCCGCACCACTTCAAGAAAAAGCTCAACAATACAAAACTTCCGGAACACATCTATTCTTGGAAATGCTTACGTGACACAGGGTAGACAAAGCATGTTTGAAAAACAGGTTTCTTTTTGGTGTGAAGTGGTGGTGATTATGAAAATACTGTCCCAGGTTAGGCAAATGTTTATCCTCTCCCTTTTAGAAATAGAAAGCTGTGAGACTTTCAGAGCTGCTGAGCTGAGGTGGGAGAGTTGCTAGAGAGTCTCATTCACCCATCCTCTGGCTTCTGAAGGAACATTAGAGACTCTGCTGCTGTAACCGTGCTGGTCAAGGTAAGCCTTGTGTACTTTGCCTTATTCTTTATCAAAGGTGCTTTATGTCTGTTCCAGACAAATGCCACTGGCAGAAGGGTAATGCCAAGGGAAGTATCTCTGGAGGACAAAATTCCTTTCCTGCTGCTCAGTTATGTGAAAACCCATCTAATAGAGAGGAGAGGTGTGTCTAATGCAGCAGGACCATGTCTCATTCTATGGTACTTCAAACCATTTCCAGCAGATGAAACTTGAAGTGCACATCACTGAGTAATTAAATATACTGTGTCTAATGATACTGTTCTCTAAGATATTGTGCTATGTTGTTTTATTGGTCTATATTAATTCTGATTAAGTTATATGCTTACTGATTAATCTTTTTTTCTCAGACGTAGAAATATGATTAGCAGTTTTTTAAATGACATACACCTATTTTGTACTAAAGACATAACATTTGGCCTACAGCATAAAAGATTACATGCACTTACAGTGGTCCTCCCACCCCCTGTGTGCAAAGCATATTCTTATCAGCACAGAAAAGTAAAATGTTTGCCCTTGGATCTTCCTGTGCCAGTTCACAGATGTGGAAATTAAATGCTCAGGATGTCTAACAAAGCCTGGTGTGGATAAAGCCTGAACTAAATGCTCAGTGACTAATTTTTAATTTACTTCGGTGGTCTCAGAACTATACCTTCAGTGACTGTCAGTTATATCAAGACTAATTTTGGGCAAAACCTGTCTACTTCCTTATGAAAAAAAAAAAAAACAGCTGAAATTTTGCACTGAGGAGATAAAAAGGGGATTTGTTATGGTTAAATACTTGTCAGAGTATCTCTGATCTCAGAAAGGAATCACCTTTAAGATCAGGTCAGCCTTATCTAATTTCTTCCCTTATATACTGATATTACCAAGCACACTACTTTCTGACTGAAGTCAGTCAGGCTTCTTGTGAATTAAACCTAAAGCTAACCAAATCTTCCAAAATCATGGGAAAATTGGGTATGACTAGCAGCAAGTGAGCAAAATTGGCATCTGTTTCTTCACATTAGAACATCAGACGTGAGACACTAGTGAAATGCTTTCCCATCCTGTTTTTTGAGCTGTTACCATCAAATAAGAAGTCTGAGATCTTATGTCAGGGTGGAATAAGGATATAAAGGTTGGTGAGAACCAGATTCCACTTGAACTGGGCTATTATAAATAGCAACAGATGTAAAAATAGTTTACACTACTACTTTGAAAACAGCCCTGGAAGAATGACAAGGGAAAACACACTTAACTACTACTATATCCTTTGTGACTTTATGATCCTAGTTTTGTGAAGGACAAAAAAAAAAAATACTGTCAATTCCAGTTCTGCAAATTTATCCTTGTCCATAAAAGTTAGGGTGAGTTATTCCTGGCTCTGACAATGCTGAAAATAAAAATAGCAAGCCATTTACCTCTACTGGAATATTGGTCTGTAACTCCCTTGAAACCAGTGGAAATAGCAGGAAATATGCCATTTATAGATTCAGTGTTACCATATAGAATTTGCTGTCGTGCTCATGTGAGGAGAATTCTGCTTTTCCCATCCCTCTTGTGACTTTACAGAACTAATAGAATTAATGCAACCAAAAGTTTTATTCTAAAATAAACAAAGGATTGTACATGCAGAGGGTAACAGATCTGTTGATTGGAGGAATGAGCTCAAACTCATTTTCAGACTTTGAAGAAAAAAGTGCTTCTCATAGGTTATCCATTTTGAGTAATGTTGTCATTCATGAGACTTTTCAGCCTCTCTGCAACACTGTATCTTTACTGGTCATTGCATTAATGTTTAAAGAAAGGCCAAGAAAACTTTTTCCTAATCAATTTTGGTGCAAAGGAAGGATTCCTATGTGGCAGGAGGCTGGGACTAAAAGTAAATTAAATGCTACATTCTGTTTTCAAGACCTACAAATGGCCAGGGCTTGCATCTGCTTTGCCTTGACAGGACAGGCTGGCACCAGCATTTTCTCTGCTTTCCTGTAGCTGCAGCAGGGTGCATCTGGAAGAGCACTAATAGCAACCCATGGGCAATGTGTTCCCATTCTGCCCCACTGCAAGGGGATGCTGAGGACTGGGAAGCCTTGGAGAACTGTTGGAGACATGCAGAGAGAGCTGTCAGTCCAGGTATTTGCTCCCTTTTCTTGTCCCACCCTCCTTTCTCTGCCTTCTCAATCTGCTTTGTGGGCTGGTGCAGAGAAAGGGAAGGAAAGAGCAGACCCAGGCTTTCATTTCATTACCAGATGCTCTGAAAGCATAGGAAATTAGTGAAGTATCTATGGGGCTTCCACAGACACCATGAGAGTGGGAGAGTTTTTCTGTGTTTAACACTTTCGCCCTTCCCTGTCACTCTCCTCAGCATCATATTCCCTTAAGAACCTTGCAGATCCTGTCCCATTGCTAACTTTTCTTAAAGCTACTGGAAATGCCTGAAATAACCCTCGGGATAAATTAAGGTCTTGATGTGGTTGTGGTGCTGTGCATCTCTGAAACCAGTGTCACTGGTGCATATTACTGTGCATCTGTAAGTGTGGTCTGAGATGGGAAAGTAGTGCAGAGTTAACTTAAGCCTTTTGTAATGCTCCCTATTCTTTGATCATTATATTGGGTCAGGGGCACAGCAGCAGTAAGCTTGAACTCCCTATGGGCACAGTGTTAGGAAGAAGGTTCAGGGCTGAGCATGGCACAAGCTGCTTACTTTAGAAGATAGGGAAAAGGCAAACACATCTGGGGCTGATGCTTCTCTTGCTCATAGACACCAACAGGAAGGAAACACACTGATGTGAGTGGGACTACACTGCTGCAAGCTCTGTGAATCCCTTGCTGGGTAATGGAAAGGTTAGTGATCCTGATTATTCCCCATACTGACAGAGAATGCTGGTGTAAGGACAGAAGGAAACCTGGGTGCACCTTTCTTATCAAAAGAAAGCTATTTTGATGGTACTGGGTGATCCTGGAATGATGTAGTTGTCTTGGCCTCACCAGGGAAAGACCTAGTCAAGTGCTAAGGGAGGAAACAATATTTCTGAAAAATGTCTGATCTGTGCCTAAGATCACTTGGAAAGAAAAATCTCAATTCATAAATGTGGGCTAATTATGTGGATTCCTTTTTTCTCTGAAAGTAGTGGCAAGTTGGCCATTTCTGACCATAGAAGCAGGGTATTCCATTCGTATTCCATGTCAGTTGAAATAAAAATGGTGTGTGACTATATATCTGGAGAGCTTAAAGCAATAAGGAATAATTACTATCTAGTAATCTAATAGACAGGCAATCATCTGCAATTTGTTTTAGGGAAACACGACATTTTACTTCCTTGCTACTAATGATACTGTGCTGGTTCTCACTTGATCTGCTTAGGGTACTGTTCATCTTGCTTATTTAACTGGGTTTTGTGTAAAATTAAGTTACCTTATATAGTACTTCTGCAGAATGAAGAGGACACTCAGCTAGACTAAAAAAATAGTTGCATAAAAAGCCCAGCAATTGCAAGGGTGGACTTGGCTGCTTCCTATTTCAGTGTTTGTTGAAATCTGTTCCAGATTGCCAGCATATTGATTCAGCTCTAGTACCCCAGAGGGGAAGAAGCTGGGAAGCTAAATGATCACCATACCTATCTGTTAGCTATTTCACACTAGGTAGCAGAAGAAATGGCATTTGCGCTAAAGATGTGTGTGATTCTGCCTCTTCCTTCTTCATCTAAAATGCAACATCCCTTACCCTTGTTCTTTTGGTACCAAGTGCAGACGCAAAGCTAGTAGTTGATTTACTTGTGATCAGTCACAGGGAAGAACCTGGGACACTCTGTGTCCAGAATATCAAGTTAGGTGTCCTTCACTGCTCCTGGTTGTTTGCAATGCAAATGGGAGGCTTTCTCTCACATAGTGCCATATCCATGGTAACCAAATGAAGACAAGTTTGCATTACTTCCTTAGCAAAGTGTAATCCTTCCCCTGGTACATGTGCCAAAGAGGCATATGGACTTAAAGGGACAGCAATATATTTCTTGGAAATGCAAGAAACAGCAACTTCTGGCTCTTTTTCCCCTCTTTTTTGTTACTGCTTCAGTTATCATAGCCCTCACACCTTCACTCTTTCTTTCCCACCCTGTCTTCTTCTGGAGCTACTGTTGTTAAAGACTGGACTAGTCCTGATTTCTGCTTTCCTACCACTCAAAGGCTTAGGAAACAATTCTATGATTCTATCCCTCCAAACGGTCAACTTAAACACCACTTCTCAGCGAACAGCCATTCATTGACCTTCCTATTATCTTTGAAAACAAATAAATAAATAATGGGGGTTAAAAGGCAGCCCAAGAGCACCAGTTCTGGTTCTCCAGCTTCTCAGACTATGAGTCTGTGGCAGACCAGAGGCACAGATGTACCAGCCTGCAACTATTCCATTATATTAACAGCTGGATCAAGACACAGAGGTTGGAGTTACTCAGGTTTTTTCATTGCAGTTGTTCAAAACTTCAGAAAATTATTTCTTTTCTTTTCTGATCTGTTGAATCTGATGTAAGAATTAGTATTTTTAAAAATTATTTCTTGTTTTAAGAAAAGTTAGGTCGAGAATCAAAAAAACTTTGATCTTTCCATGGCTTCACAGGTTGTTTCTTTTGACCAGCCATGAACTGTTTTCTAGAAAAAATATCAGACTCAAGCTGATCATAATTAATGCTGTTATTATTATTATCACTGTTGTTTTGTTTCCTTGCTTGTGACAACCTGTGCACTGAATTTATGACATTCTCTTTGGAATAGAAGAGCTCTTTCTCTCTGTCTTCATTACAATCTTAAGCTATTTCATATGGAAGCAACTTTATCTATTGTTATTTAGTGAGATCTCTTATGTTTCCTCTTAATTAAGAGCAAGTTCACATTGTGATGAAAATGCAGCACGATGATACAATCAGCTTCCATTCTATTCTCAGTGATCAACACTGAATGCCTAAACCAGCCTCAGGACTCCTACTTCGAAAAGAGCAGAACAAGCCAATGTTGTGGCCTTCAAGCAGGAATTTTACCAAAAGCTTCACACAGACAGAAACCTGGCCAAATTTATACTTACCAGAATATGAGAAGGCTTGAAGTATTATTTCAAGCTTTCACTGCCTGGTACACTCCCAGAAGCGCTTCGTTCCCTGGAGTCTATTTGCTCACAAGTTTTCAGATGGCTTGTTCCAGGGGTGCTTTGACTATCAAACTGAGTGTCCTTCATTTCGTTCAATGCAAATGGAAGCCATGCTGAAGTGACAAAATTAATGAGTACGTTTCTACAGCAACTCAGATTTCAGTGTGCTTAACCACTCTCAGGCTAATGGGCAGAGAAAGGGGAATTCAACTCTGGTTAGCTGCCCAAAGTCAGGGACTAAAGTTGAAGACTGAAAACATTTTTGTCATCTTTTGCTTTTTAGTAAGGCTGACAGAAAATAAGAGTCCTTAGTCCTCAAGAACCTGTTTGTCTCAGTAAATGGCAAATGAAAAGAGCAAATGATACAGACCAAAACTTCTGATTGTTCTTGCTACTCCTAGCCTCATCTCTCTACTGGAGAGGAGATGTATATATGGATACTATGAGCTTTCTCCTTTATGGAGTTGCCAAAAAAGTGTAGCTAAGCAAGAATGCCAAACAAAACTGTATCATATCACATAAATGACTCCACAGTAATAGCATGAAGGATCTTTGTTGTTTTTCCTCCAATGTCTTTTTTTTGTTAATAGTTAAATAAAAGCAGTGTTTGATTGAGAAACTATATACACTTAATAATAGAAAAACTTCTCAGTTATAGGATCTGAAAAAAAAGCTTTTTTTTTTTTCTCCGTTCTGTGCTGCACTGTCACACTGAAACAGCCTGGTCACTATAAGTAAGGACAAATACTTATCTGCATGGAAATTACATGTCCTGGGATTTTAACAGCTGCCTTAAGACAAAGTATTTGAGATTCACTGCTGCATCTTAATTCATATAAGTACAAGTTTAGTTGCATATTTCCCAATATTGAAGTTAATCATGCTGTCAAGTATTGATGCACCTGGATATGGAGATGTTTGCATTCATAAACTTCTAAAGAAAGTGGATAAATATTAACCAAGTGCGATTGAGTAATCACTTGACAAATGGAAAGGAAAGAGTAATATTAACAGTGCTAACCAGCAGGTATCATACAGTGTGAGAAAGACGGTGTGAAGCTGATAAGTTCAAGATCCTGTTTCAGTGAAACAAACACACTTTACTGCAGTTGGTGGCAAGGAGAATGGTTATGTTAAATGCTGGCAACTGAAGTGAGACAAATCTGTCTGGGAACCTGCCATAAACTGTTTACGTGTTTTTCAATTTTTTAGAAACTTTTCATTTCTTCAGTAGAACAGAGCTGATATAAATTTCTCACTGATGAAGAGCCCTCATTTTCTACCTTAAAACCTCCTTGGAAGGGAGGGAAAGAGGGAAGAAAAAAAATTCCAAGATGTTCTCAGTGTGTTATCAAATGAACAAAACACACAGAACATGGAAACCAGCCAGTCGTTCATTCTATCGACAGATTTGCAGAGCTAAATTTGCTTCTGGAGAGCAGTTAGAAATTAAAACACACAGATGATGAGTGGTGCTGGCACCCAAACTGTGATCAAGAGGACACTCTTGTCTGAAAAGATGTACCCTATCAGATTAATCATTATGTGTTAATTAATTTGAAATCAAAAGGAAGTCTTCTGCTGTCTATGCACAGGAAATTAATGGTGATAGCACTAATTAAACGTAATAGAAGTTACCTCTGTAATTCCCACATCTGGGGCCAAACTCTTTATTGCCCTTCTTGTTGTGTCATTTACAGTTCAGTCCCATTGTAGCATCTTACTCTCACTGTGCCCTGCTGTAAATGGTTGTGCAAGTCATCAGGCAATGAAGACTCAGGCCAGTGGATTACTCATCCAGGAAATGAACTAATTTTTATTAAATCAGCTCTACACTTTGACTTCTAACCCTGGGAAGGTTTGTCACTGAGTGTCCTCTGCTGTGAGTTATCCTCACACAAAAAAATTAACCTGCCTCTTTTCTCCCCAAAACTGTTACTTTCTTTGACATCCTTCTGCTACTCAGGCACTTCTCCAGGTAACTTCTCTGACAGATAGGAGGTTCCCATTTCCTTGCAGTTTCTTCCTTGGTCTCAATGTAGCCACAGTGCTGCTAATGAAATGACTTTCAGCAGCTACAGAAAATAGATGAGACTGTGCTCCCTCTGACAAAGGATTCAGAAACACGGTTCATGTATAACTCATTGTCCATTCTTGTCTCTTCCTCCTAATGCAGCTGAACTTCCTCTTTGCATTGACCATAAAAGGAAAAAAACAACCTGTTTTAAAGAAAATGTGCCGGTATACTTAATCTTCAGTGCATCTGTAATGAACTCCCAGAATTACAACTGGGCAGAGACTGAGAGTGACTCTGTTCTTCAGTATAACAAAAACCAAAGTAACCTTGCAAATCCACATACTTTATTCTACACTTCAACAATAGATCTCTGAAGACTGGAGTGTAAAGATTTCTAATGGCTCCAGTCTTTCCATGTCTTTTGACTGGAGATGAGAACTACAGTAATGCAATAAAAATGCCTCCCACTTTTTCTTACATCCAACTGAACCATTGTATATCAGGACCTCCCTCTGTCCCCTGCCACNTCCTCACTCAGGAAAGAGAATGTCTTTTGACTGAGGATGAGAACTACAGTAATGCAATAAAAATGCCTCCCACTTTTTCTTACATCCAACTGAACCATTGTATATCAGGACCTCCCTCTGTCCCCTGCCACGTAGAGCAAGGGGGGTTCTTAAACTGGTGGTCTCATTGGCTTCAGTTGGACCTGAAGGAAAAGAAGCCTGCATTTTTCATCAAAAACTTGATTACTTCTGAGCCATTTTTGCTTATCTCCAGGTAGAAAAACTGATCCCAGGTGAACTGGGATCTGTACCTGACTATATCTGCGACCTCATGGGACTTTCACAAATTTATTTGTCCAAAGGCAGATGCATGCATACACGACATGATTTATGGTGCAAACTGTGACCACACACACCTACAACTCCATGAGGCAATGTGCTGTCATAGAGAAACATAGCTTTACCTTGAGCTTACTTAAATTTGAATGTAATTTTGTTCACCAAAATGTAGATTGATTGTTTTTTTAACATTTTGTCTATCTTTGGGGTAAGAAAAGTCTGAAAGACTAGTATTTCCTGTGAACACTTTGGTATGACCTCATGCATTCACTGCTTAAGCAAACATAGCCAGAGTAGAGTTGGTGAGGGGTAGAGTTGTGCCAGAGAAACAAAAAAAATGTCACAAACATAGGAATGAAGTTTGGAGGCATAATGAAAAGCAAAAAATAGCAGTAGTATTATGCAATAGTTATAGAAGCATTTTCCAGAGGTGGAGTAAGCCCAGGTTAGCCCAACAAGTATGTTGGCTATTATTACTGGTATCATTAATAATTATCGTGTTACCATCCAGAGACAGATCAGCTGAGACCTATCATACAGCTGCCTCTTATGTGAGGCAATGAAAAGGTTTTTGCTTCTATTTCTCTCACTCCTGCCCCCGTTAAGCTGATTTAATTAGATTTTGTAGTAAAATTTAAGTTCAGAAGTGACAGACTTTACTCATGCAAAATGCTGAAATTTCATGGTCTTTGCCTGAAGCACAAACACAGGATTTGAGACTCAACACTTATCAAAGCCTATGTATATTGAGGAGAAAGTAAGGGATGTTCATAGACAGCCTATGGCTCTCTTCTTCTACCAGCCATCTACACTCAGATCATCAGGGCCCTGAGTTCCTTGGGCTATGCCTACTCACTGGGCTGACTCCCAGACCTCTGAAAAGAGCAACTGTTCTTTTGGGGGGATTTAATTTCTTTTTCTTTATTCGTATTTTTTTCTTGTCCTACAGTCTGTAAGAGGGGATAAATCACAAGGCCAGGAGCAGGCAGGTAAGACAAAACGTTGTTTGTAATGTCTAATAAGGACTGTTTCACTACAAAATGGCAAGTACCATACATCTCTATGGGCAAGATACTGGGAAAAGTTTATATTCATAGATAAGCTGTATATGTTTTCCTCTGTTTGAAGCTGTAATGAGAAGATTTTCACATTAATAGAAGAGTCTTAGGTTCACCTTCTCCATTGCCATAAATTTGTTTTTTTCTATGGAAGTGAAGGCTTCAGGAATGGAAGCTTTGGAATAAGAATTACATATGTCTGAAATTCTGCCTGATCTGAATGCAAACCTTCTTGCTTATTCTCACCTACATTCCTGATCTGCTGACTGTAGTAAATTAAGAAATATGTATTTGATGAATGGAGACTGAAGCTCAAATCACCTCAAAGCCCCTCCCATATTTCTAAAAATATCTACATTTTTGTGCATTTTGAAAGCACAAAATATTATTTATCAGCAGTACTCTGTCTATACTTTTTGTTTATTTGGTTCATAAGTAAGATATAAAGTTCAACAGTATGTGACTTAATCCTGTCTCCTGTTAATCAGATATTATTGAGGCTAAAATGCCTTATCTTCCCTCAAGTATCAGAGAGGCCACATTTTGCTTAGCAAAATATTCATAAGCAAAGATATACTTAGAAGAGCAGTAAACAGAGCACCAATTAGCACCACAGTTGGTTTACACAGTGTTTTTTGTTTGTTTGTTTGTTTTCATGAGGTTTTCTGACAGATTTCTAAAGGGCATTATTTCCTCCAAAGTATCTTCAAGTTTGATAATGAGATTCAGTGTTTCTTATGTCAGGAACAGAATACTTACAAGCTAAGAAACATAAATACAGTACCTTCCCCATTATTATATCTGTGACCTCTTAATTGTGGACAAAAAAACCCCCAAACTCTACTATTTCAGAATTTCAGTCTCTCTAATGATGAACTTCTCATGGCATTCTCGAGGTTAGAGAAAGAAGTGAAGACTCTAACAATGAGTGAAATGGTCCATCTCACATTGTGTGGGTTTCATCTAAATGAGGAGGTCTAAGCATTAAGTGCTTTTGTCTAAGCACTTCACTGTCACTTGTATGGCTTAGCCTTTGTAAATTTGGTGGTTTTTTGGCAAACAGCAGCTACTGCCTCTCTCTCAACTTGTAATAATCTATCAAGTTCTGCTCATGTGATCGTGAGTTTTAGCCCAGTTTAGCCCAGGAGGTTTTTGATGACTTACTGCTTCTTACATCTGCAGGAAACACTAATTTTCTCATTATTAAATTATTCACTTAATGCCCTGGCCAGTGCCTCATGGTGTTAGGTTTTTAATTTGACAGCACTTGTGTTCATTCAGTCTTGACAGTATGAAGTATGGAGGAAATCACAACAGCAACCGGTTTGTTGTAGAGAAGAATGCCTACATGCTGCTAGGGAATAATTGTATTTGCTCTGCTTTAAGCTCTTACATTTTACATTTCCAAACATTTTTATAGTGAATCTACAGCTTCTGTTAGCATGTGAGAAGGAAATGGTTGCTGAATATTATTAAAATTGTGCTCAGTTTGCTGGCTAGAAAGTCTGGTTTATGTTACCACAGCAAATTACAGAGTATCAGTAACCTTTATGTTCCAAGTTTGGATGGATATCCTCACACTGAGTAAGCCAGAAGAAGTTTCTATTAGAATTTAAAAGTGGAAGTATAATCCATTAGAGAATTTGAAAGGATGTTTTTATTGAGGCAATTTTGTAAAATAGAAAAGACAACCAAAAGTTAGACAAAAAAGTATTCAACTTAGGGAATGCAGAATGTCTACTGTGCTCTTAGGCGAATGCTGTACTGGCTTTTAGTGGATCAACAAGTGCTGTTTTATGGAAAGTTCCAACTACAGGCACTGTGTATTTGCATTTGACTCACTCCCATTTTGTGATTGTGAAATGCTGAAGTGTGCACCTTAGAGCTCATAGGTAAAGAACACCTGGCGCCCAGGAAACAATGTTAGTAGTTCTTGGACAAAAATTTTCTTTTCTAGGAAACTCTTGCAATTGTTCCACAACTGTCCCCCTCCTTCCAAAAGCTTCTAAAGCAAGAGGCAAAAACCCGAGAAATCAATAATAAAATACGACATCTCAGTTAATCACAACTGGAAAACTCTTAAGTACAAAAACATTGTGCCAGTATGTGCTAGAATGAGGATTTAAAATAATTTCTTTTATTTTTTATATAAAGGTGGAGATTGAAACTTATTCTCATAATATTTGCTCTATATTTACTCTCATGGCTCAACAGCAGCCAGTGCTTACTTAAAAAATAGCAGGGTCTTACAATGTACACCTACTAGTTCATGAAATTCAAAAGCATTTATTTTCCCTTTCTTTTTGCCATGTATTTCAATTATTTATGACTGTATACTGTCATAGGTATACTGTGTTTTGAACTTCCCACAATGGTGTTGTTCTGCAACATTGCCACCCAGGCTAAAATGTTTCCTGCAATCAGTCTATTTGTCTTTTTTTCTAGTTTGACACATTTCTATTTGGGGGGAGGGGGAGAGGAATGTAAGAAAACAAATTAATTTTATTTCTTCTCATTTGCAGTTTCTTTGTCAGTACCAGAAATGGTATAAAAGACTGTGCAAAGCTACAGGAGGTAGGTGTCAGACACTACAGAGATCTGGTATAAATCCTTTTTTCTTCCTCTAATTTATGTCAAAAGGAAGAATTTTGGGTTTTAGTTCAAAAATCTATCTTATCCGTTAAGGGATAAGATATGTGTTTAAGGTGTGGGATGATGAATAACCTGGCATGATTAAAAAAAAAAGACTTTACCTAAACATTTGCTACTGGTCTTAAGCGTATGTAGGTAAAGCTAAGCTTGGGTGTAACAAAAGCATGTGTCTTGCCTATTGAGAAAGACTAGCATGCCACAGGGTGTTTCTTTTGCAGTGAGCAGTCTCTGAAAAGCAGTTATTTCTCTGCAGATTAGTGGATACAAACAGAATGAGAAGCAAAGCCAGAAACTGTTCTCAGGTGCCGCTACTACTGCTACAACTCATTGTGCCTTGTCTCTTCCTCTGAAGTAGGTGGCTAGAGAAACCATGCTCCCTAAAGGTTCCCCAAAGATTCACCATCTGTCAAAAGTGAGCCATTCTGCCACCTTTATAATTAGCATTTACTGGTACCTCACACCTACGTTCTCACACCTACTGTAACATACTGTTCTTGAGAACAAGCGTATTGCCACACTCTCATGCCGACTCTTCTTCTAAAGCACTGCTATTATGTATTGCTATAAATCAAGACAAAATGCAAATGTTTACTCTAGGAAAAAAAAAATCATAATGTCACCCCAGAGAAGCATATGACTAAAACACATTTCATTGTTGCTTTTTTCCAACCAGGCCCTTGCAAGAGTGTTCAGACAGTCCTGTTATGTCAAGATTCAACAGTCTCAGTTCTTCCCTCTCACTCCCTGGTGCACCCCAGAGGTTAGTTATTTCCATATACTTCCAACTAGGAATACACTGAATTGGGCATCTAAAGTTCATCAAATGTGAGTAAAACTTTGAATAAGCAATCTCAGTTTGGGAAAGGCATTTCCTCTCATATTTTAACAAGCTCAAAATTACCATCTTAATAAAGAGTTCAATCTCAAATGCATTTGCACCTGTAATTAAGAAAGAAACTTGCCTGAAAATGCAGTGGAATTTGAATCCACTAGAAGGTAAAAGGCTGTGAGGTCTTACAGCAGCTGCAGCCTGCCTTGACTGAAATGTGCCTAGAGAGAAGTGAGCTCGCAGAGCTGTGAACCCACACCTTTTATTAATGTTCCTATTACTAACACTGCGTTGATCCCATTCCACCAGACTCCTCTGGGAATAGGGATGTGTTTTAACCTCTCAACGATGTGATCAAAAGTGACTAATTGCACTCAAGCAGTATCATCCACTAGAGGGAAGAAGAAGGGAAAATAATTATATAACAAAAACAAGACCATATGATAGCTACTACAAGAGAAAAGTAGTACCAGGACAGTGGTGTAAATAATCCTGATATTTTCCTCACAGCATCACTGAATGGCTGTTGCTCTTGGAAAAGGATCCTGTGGAGATTCTTCTTGATTTGGGGTTTGGTGCAGAAGAACCTGATGTCTGCACCAAAATTCCTCCTCGGTTCCTCAGTGGTGCTTCTGTAGCAAATGGAATCAACATACGGGTGTTTTTGGAAGCTCAAAAGCAGCGAATGGACATTGAGAAACCAAACATATATGGTAAGGAGTGACATTTTGGCAAGAGGAGCAATTTTACCTCCTCTAGGTAAAATAAATAGCAGGGAGGCCTACAAGGATAGGGTGAAAAATGCTTATGAAACAAAATGCATGAAAAAGGGACTTGAATTTAGCCAGTCTGGACATAGGGTTCCATTCTTTTTTCCTATTGGTGAAAGCAGGACCCTTCTCACAGAAAAGTGTGGTGACCAGATCACAAGGTCTTAAATTCCCATGACTAGAGCTGCCAGAACTTGTGCATCAGACCCAGAATTTCTAAACTAAAACCCAAAAGTTTTGAGGGTTAAATATGCCCTGAGATGTAAGTGCAAGTTGTACTTTAAGTACAATGAAAACACACCATTTAAGGCACAGACTTGGTTTTTACTCATCTGGGTGATTTTAGTTCTCATGCAGTCTTTTGCAGTTGAGAAAAAAATACAAAATCCTCAACCTAAAGATGTATTTGCATTAAAATAACATTGGTAATCTGCTGGTGTATCACCCATCTGAAAAGTTCCAATTTTTACATGATTTCCCCTCAAGTTTGCATCACAGGATAGACAGATGGATCTTGAATCTTTTGTTTACTTAAGATGCTTAGCAAAGCAGGATCTCTCACATAGCCTATGCATTCCCATTTAGAATTACACCACAGAAGCAGCATGGATGGAATGAGAATTGAAATAGGAATGTCAGAGCATTGTAAAAAAATGTGGTTTTCTCCCTATCCCTTTTTTTATATAGCAAGCCCCATGCACACATTTCAATATTTACTGAAAACTGACACATCAAAAAGGTTTTTCAGCTCTCACTTTCTTTTTCTCTCTGCAACTCTTCTGAGGGAGAGGGAAAGAAGGATCGGAGATAATAATTTATGAGTGGATGGAGACCTTAGGGAAGAAGGCAGAGAACTAGAAGGGAATGAGAGAAGAGGAAGAGCCTTTGAGGGAACGAGTTTGCGCCGTGAAGGCAGGCAGTGATAAGCCAAGGTGTGAATTTAATGACTTTTCCTGTAGTCATCTTCAATGGGAGCACTCTCAGTAATTGTTAATGGCTTATCTGTACGGGGGAGTTGCTGCAAAGTAAGATAAGATTTGAAATTCAGTTTTGGTGGGTGTGATCTCCATCAAAACACATTATCTTGCTTTTGACAGTTTGGGAGGGGGGGTTTCACACCATCTGCTTAGGCCTCCTTAGTATGTGCCAGGGCTGGGAACGTTTAGTAGAGTGAGGGGAGCTTCATCCTGCAGAGATACTCACCTCTTCTCTTTTCACTTACTACACATTTCCATATAATCAATGATTAACCTCAGCCTGGTTCACCGCACCAAATTATAGGCATTTAGCTGAAGTACCATCCCAAGGAGCTTAATCACTGTAGAGCCTTTGTATCTCTGTAGAAAACGGAGAGTCAGGTAACTCCTGTGGATGATCAGCCAGCCATAACTTAAAACACCTCTCAGAAGAGGTCAGACTGTCTTAGTGACCATGTAGGTAATCTTACACAAGTACCTTTCTACAGCTGGTGTTCCAAGGGAGGACTTACAGCTAAGAAGGGGCATATCAGGTTTAGGGTCCAAATGCTGGAGGAATATCATCAAATAGCACTTGTTTATGAGCTGTTTCTTTCCAATCTCGCCAACCTTAGATTCTGCAGTGAGGCACAGCACAAAGGAGTGACAAATTTTTATTAGATTTTAGAATGGTTTGCATCTCTAGAATAAGGATGACTCTATCTGCCCTCAATACTATCACCACACCTAAATTTTCAGGCATCTAATGAGCCAGCCCTTCTAAAGCAGAAGCATCGTTCCCTGTAATGGCAATGAGGAGAATAGTCATAGTCATCTAGGTTGGAAGGGACCTTTCAGATCATCTAGTCCAACCATCAGCCCAACTCTGACAAGCCGCATACCTGGACGGGGACTCGAATAGGTGCTTTTGAGGGCCTTGAGAACACTCAGAAGAAGACCCTTCTCTGCAAATTAAGTAGAAGGGTCAGGTCTGGAAGTCTTACACAGTGTTTACCTCTCCATTAATTTAGGGAACTTCAGGCTCCTGAAATCAGAATGCCAAAATGAGGCAGATCTTGTGCCACCTCTGATTTCAAGATCACTGTTCTCAGAGACCTTCTGGATAAATTCAGGAAAAGGAAGAAACTGTTTAATCTGAGTTAGTGGATGCCTGAGAAATTATCACATTGTCAACTTACATTTTCGTAATCTCTGAATAAGCAAATTTTGATTTAGAACAACAGTTGTTGCTCTGAGACAATGTGCAATAAAGAAAAGGATATAGGTACAATATGAAAGAAGGAGGTAAAGAGGAGAGTGAGATGTGAGGGATGAAGGATGAAGGACTTCCATAGCAGTGATCCCTCTTTACTTTCATAATTCATTTATTTCCTACTGCAGCTTTTTTCTGTTTCTGTTTGGCTGTTCCCTGAATGTGATGAATACAGTTTTTTTAGACCTCCTTCACTGCTGAGTGAACCTTTTAAAATACACGTGGATTATTACAGTTACTTATTAACTGTCCTCTCAGTGCTGTTTCTCCAGCATTGTCAGAGGGTCTTCAAAAGATATAGTTCACAAGAATATATAGTTCAAGAATATTTTTAAAAATGTTGGTTATACTTTCAGTTCTAATCCAAATCCAAAAGAAAAACTTATCCTCATCATTTGACAATGGTGAAAATTTTATTGACCTCACTAGAGGTGATATTTGATTTCCCAGATGAAGAAATAGAGTAATTTGAAAATCAGAGATTGTTAGGTGAAAATCATATTTTGGATATGCTGATTGCTAAATTCTTTCAATACTTCAGGTTTCTGAATATTTTAATTCAAATAAGTTAAATGTTTTGATCTGACAATAACACCAATAAAAGAAACCCACCATGATTCACTAACACCTCTCTTTATTGCCATATTGAGATTTTTTTTCTGGGGATTTTTCACCTTCATTTCTGTCTGTATCAGCTGCTGCAAGCCCCTCACTGAAGCTTTAGCTCAAGTCTCACTCTCCTCTGTGAGATGAGAGCATTAATTAGATACCATTTCCCATGACACATTATTGTACTGTGACCACCACAGGTCACCTGTGAAGAAGGTACACACATCATTTGATATATAAGAATTTTATTTTTGATTTTCCAGTGACTTAGCAAATGTATCTATTTCCACACTGGAATTTCTGATTTTTTTTCCAAATTCTGCCATTTGCAGTGAGAAGAAGTTGTTGATTGAAGGTTTCTTGCTGGCTCTGGAAATGTTCTATGTTCCTTCATTCCACTGCCTGCTGAAAACTTTCCAAATCTTTCATGTAGATAACTATGTCAGCCTAGGTATCAACAGATTTTAGGAAGGAGGAAGAAAACTGTGAGCTAATCCTCCCAAATTATAAATCTGCTGATCATAAAGTCATTAGAAGCCCTGTAAATGACACAGATTCTATTGAATGTTCACTGGTCTTGCTTACAACAGCCACTTGCTGTTTCAGATGAAGTTTCTAGTGAAAATGAATCCCTATTTATGCCCTTTAATATCTCACTTGCAACACAGATTTAGACTGTTTTTTAGCAGGCTGCAGAGTCTACAGAGTCAGTCTCTTGTCTATTTGAGGTATGATCCCTGGGAACCATCTTCAGAAACTGAAGGAATTGCTTACCTAGAGAGGAACAGTCCATGCAGCAAGCCTCCCTCTGACATAATTTTTTCATGGCCTGTGTATTCACATTGCACATGAGGAGTTTTTTTTATATTGTTCATTTATAATTCCTTTTGGGTTTTGATTTGTTCTTTAGGTATTCCAAGCTCTTTGAAATAATTTGCAAAAGCTGAGAGAAGTGTCTAAAAAAATATTTCAAATTGATGCAATTTGGTTCTTCTTCAAATCAGAAGATGGACTGGACTGCTGTGCTACTCTCAGTCAGAACACATCAGCACAAGGCATTTTTATGGCCTGATGTAGTGGTAGCCAGATGAAATGCAAATGGAAACTATGCAATACTGTTTAATGTGTGTACTGATAGAACAGAGAGGTCCTCTCAGCATCATGTGAAACCTCGGGCCATATCTTAAAATGTGGCAACAATGGCAAAGTTTTCCTCCAGTGTTAAAATGGCAATGTCTGGGGCAAAGAAGATGAGAAGTATTCATGAAATAGAGTAACTATCAGAAATTGTATTTCGGAGGAGAGGTCCTTGATCTGAGACCAACTCAGATCCATGTTAAATATGCCCTTCTTTTCTAATTGTCAGTGAACCTGCACACAGACTGCATGCGGTATATTTGGCTGCTGACTGTGAGAAATGGCAGCCAAGAAAGTTAGTATTTTGCCATCTACTGTCTTCAATGAATCTCTCAAGAACGGTAGAGTGCTGTTGGGACAGACACAACATGGAAGCAAGTGTATTGTGCTTCTTTGTATAAAAAAACTTCCTAGTGTTGTAGTGAGGGAAATCTGGATCCCTTAGAGAAGACATAATTCACCTCTTTTTAGATGTTATGCCATGGAAAAAATAACCTGGAAAACACAGGAAGTTGGTACAACAAAAAAAATCTGTGAACCTTTATACAACATCAGCTCTGAATTTCTAAAGGATAAATGCTTTGCTTTGAGCTGCTATGAATATGAAAACATAGCTTCCAAGATAAATTTTTATCAGTTAATAGCTATAAGCTTTTTGCAGTCATCCTGGACAGTTGCCAGCTGCAAACATTTGAGATCTTATTTTAATAACTTTATTCCCATGAATTTTAATAAGTCCTCAAAAATGGCATCCAAGTCTGTCCCAGCCAGCTAGACAATTTCAAGCTGGATCCTGTAACCTTTGTTCACACAGAGATGTATTCAGCTGCACTTGACCCAACAAATTCAACATTGTGTGTTTGCCTAGTATAAAAAACTATGCAATGACGTATGTGTGTAGCCTGAATGGAACTTCTGGAAGCAAATGGAAACTTTAAGCCACATTTTAATGAAGTTTCTAGTTTGTTTCTTGGTAATGACAAGTTTGAATAATCATTGTACCTTATTATATTGAGTTAAATTTTTAAATAATCATGTTGCCTTCCATTCTACCCAACTTAAGAACGATTTCGACAGCTGGAAGTTCTTGACCATGTGACCAGTGCACTCTCATCTTTGCTCACGGAGGTCAACACCCACCAGATCAAAGCACAGGATGCAGGGGAGTATGAGATGAATACCTTGGATACTGTGAAGAGCAGACCTGGAGTCATACAAGCAAAATGGAGAAGGATCTGTCAGCTCCTGAAAAGGGCTTCTCAGCAGACTATGCTGCTGAAACAGGGCTTGCAGACACCCGAGGAAGCCAATCTGCCCAGCAATTCTTGTGCAGACATTGCTGAGAGGGGGGCAGTACAGGTGGACTTTTCTGCCTCTGTTACACTGGGCCGTCTGACCCAGGAACAAACCCCCAGAAGCAATAGCGCCTTGGTATGTCCTGCATCCCAGTGTCCACCAACACCACTGTGGAAAGCCTGGTCCTCCTCGCACCTAGTTGCAAAACAGCCCCTCCTTTCTCCTGTGCATGAGGTGCCTGCCAAAGACAGACCAGGAAAGGAGCCACTTGCGCTCCATGTGCTCAAAAAAGTGTCCGACCTGAACTGCAAGCTGCCAGATTCATTTGAAATGGAAGAGGTGAGGTGGATTTTTATGTAATGGGCTAGAAATGCATCAACACCCATATTTACAGCCTGAGTTCTCTTTTTAAGGGTGGAGACTCCATACTTCATGCTTCAAGAAACACTATGTGGCAGCATATGGGGAAAAACAGTAGGATATACAGTAGTCACAGGGGTTTTGATTATTTTAAGTTGTCTTTGTTTTAGGATACTGTCAAAGAAATTGGTACTAAAGTTACTGAGGCAGGATTCATTCAATCAATATGATAGTTGTAAAATGCCAATATGTTTTAGGCAGCACTGGCTTTTGGGGTTTTTTATAGAAGAAAGTTGCAGGAATACTAATACATATGTTAAAGGATATTTTTTACATATCCAGGCATTAACCAGAGTTGGAGGGTTTTTTCTGTCTTTTTCTTTCCCTTTCCCTAAGCTTATTTAGTCTTGTGCTCTTTCAGGAAGCTGCATCACAAAATCACCCTTGGTTCTGCTGCAATGTTTGAAATATTTTATTGCACTGTAAGCTGAGCGTCCTAAAACTGGAATAACTCAGGACATCTCCTTGTTCTCAAATTCAGTCTGCTAAGTCCATTACATTCTGTTACCTGAATGTTTTAACCACAGAGATCTGTCAATGGGGGTTCTACATGAAGTATCAGAGACCAGGATATTTGCCATTACCTTTCTAACATCTGGAGTTGTTGTGTGAGCAGTTGTTTTTCTGGCTGTACTTCTGAAGAAAAAGGGCCATGGTAGGATATTCTCCAATCACATAAACTCCACTCTAAGCATCAAAGAAAGGAGGAGAAATGAGATGGTTGACAGGCTCCTGGAAATATATCGAGCATGAGAAAGATTGAGAGAGGGAATGAGGAATGTAAGGAAGGCAAGGAGGGAGCAGCAAACAGCTGGATAATGTGGAAGGCTTAAAAAAGTTTCTAAAGCGTGATAAAAGGTCAGGTGACATTCTTCTCAAGGAAAGGATATTTAGCTTTTGAAGTCATTCCACAGTTATACTTTTTTTGTGAACGGTTTGCCTTCCTATCAGCAGAGCAGATTCAAGAATCCACTGATAGGTCTGATTACCAGCATCAGAGGGGGAGAGAGTACCTTTCAGAGATTTCTATCACAACAAATTTAGAGTTCCAGTGCAGCCCGTAGGTGTACTTAAAGCTCTTAGCATGCTGGACTTGCAATTCTGTGACTACAGACTTGCACAAAAGCAAGGATATTGACAGAGCCACAAATGCAGATAATTGTAAACTCCCCAGTTTGATGTTTAAGACTATGTGTTGAATGCTGTGTGTTCAAATTAGACAGGTTATATACTACTAAACTTCTAAGTATTCTCTACTATGTCATTACATAAGGTTGTAAGAACTGTGTACTGGCTGAAACGATCAGGTCACCTAAACCATTAGTCTGGCAATGTTCACCTCAGATGTGTGGGGAAAAGAATAACAGTTGAGTACAGAGCCTCTCTTGTATTCTTCTAGCCTTTGACAATGAGGGACTTAGAGGTCTCTTGAGAAAGAAACTGCATGGAGGGACACACCTAACATGTTCATATGCTAATTGTACCTAACAGATACCCTTTTCTACAAAGTCTTTTCCTGAAGTTTATGCAGATACTATGATAAGTCTTGATACTATGAAACAGTCGAAAGGAGTCTCCATACCTAGAAAAAGATTTCTGACCCTACGTAGGCTTTTTGGCAAGAATTTGCCTCCATGTAATTACATTTCCTTGAGTTTCTTCTCCTAAGTCATTTTTTTTTTCCTACGGACATTTCTCAGAACCCAGTCAACCAAGATTGCTAGTGTAGCTACATCTTGTGAACCTAAGTATTGAGTACTCTGAGCAAGGCTTAGTAAGGTGCTGAGACTAGAGACTAGTTTATGATAAGAAAAAATATTTTTAAAGGAAGACAACCTGGAAGGAATCGTGTTTTCACTTTGCCATGTCCAGAATTCTTTCAGGTTTTGTTTCTACCTACCTTCAATGTATCAAGGCATACACTCATAATCTTTACCATCAGTAATAAATATTCCTATTTACTTCCTTTTCAGATTCAGAATTTTGAGGATGAAACTCCATGTGGAAATGCTCCTGGCACCAGTTTAAGTGAGTGTTAAGAAAAAGACAGTTTGCCAGTATTATAAACACTGTTCCCATGTAGCCATTTATAAAGTTTGTCCTAACATTTCCTTATCCTATGTTTTCCCTCTCTGGCTTCATCACCTCTGGCATTGAGATCCATTATTCTAGGCATAGCAGTCTAGATGATTTCACTTGACAAAACATAGGACTGTAAAATACACTCAACTCCATGTGCACAGTGAGTGTCTCACACACTGATTTGAAAGTGTGGGGCCCTGTCTGATGCTTTAAGCAGATATCTTAACCCTTCCAAGTGATACCAAAGCTATGCTTCTGGCTCCTATTTGCCAGACTTGGACAATCTGCCAACTCTCATCCCTAGGAAAGCAATTGACCAGTGACTTTGCAGTCACTCTTTATGTAATTCAACCATGCAACAAGAAC
This sequence comes from Turnix velox, assembly GCA_013400935.1. Classification (NCBI taxonomy): domain Eukaryota; kingdom Metazoa; phylum Chordata; class Aves; order Charadriiformes; family Turnicidae; genus Turnix; species Turnix velox. Next base: position 271,173 of record VZTY01033461.1, read on the forward strand.
ATTCTGGTGGCAGCATGGCGCCTGCTCCATCACCTGAATCTCTTATATCACATAGGCTGTCATCACAAGAGCTGAGATAGCATTGAATCACGTGTAGGAAAATAAGTTATTTGAGGAATCTATGAGAGGATTAAATGCAGAGCTGTTAGACCAGATGTTATGCTGCCATTTGAGGCAATCTTTGTTTGGATCCTGAGAAGAGTTTGCTGGCAGAGGGTGATGGAATTGGAGGAACGGCTGTTGAGTCTTCTGAGTGGTAAGCACTTGGCCATGCTCTCTAGTGACCCTTTCCAATCAGTGCTTAGAGAGGGGCTGGCAGTTTGGTTTGGTTTTGGTTTGCTTGGTTTTTGGTTTTTGGGTTTGGGTTTTTCTGGTGTTTTTTTGTTTTGTTTTGTTTTTTTTTTTAAATAGGACAGAAATTTAATTAAAAAGTACTAATAAGTAGCAAGAAGTACAGGCAGCAAGGGACAAAGGTGAAAGTTTGGCAAGTCCTCACCTTTTGAGGATGACAGAACACATCTGGGGAGACAGCACAAATTATTCAGCAACACAGTTCCATACATAAATATCTTCACAGAAACAAGAATAACCAGTGGGAATTGTGGTGCTGACCATTCACAGGTGCCACTGGTTGGAGGGGCAGTTTGATTTGCAGGAGTGAAATCATGAGCCTGTTGACAGTATTCACATACCTCATACCAAGCATTGTCTTCAGTGAGGCCAGTATGTGGAATTTGCTTGGTAGATCATAGAATCATGATTGTTTGGGTTGGAAGGGACCTTAAAGATCATCTAGTTCCAACCTCTCTGTCATAGGCAGAGACATCCCCCACTAGATCAGGTTGTTCAGTGCCTTGTCCAGCCTGGCCTTAAATACCTCCAGAGAAGGGTCATTAAAAACTCCTACCCCTGCATTTCTGTAGGCACTCTTCAGGTACTATGAGGTCCTCCCTGAGCCTTCTCTTCTCCAGGCTGAACAGCCCAACTCCTTCAACCTGTCCTCATAAGGGAGGTGCTCCAGCCCTTTGATCATCTTTGTGGCCCTCCTCTGAACCTCCTCCAATAGTTCAATGTGGGGCCTCACCAGAACCAAGAAGAGGGGCAAAATCTCCTCTCTTGACCCTTGATCATACTTCTCTTCTCTTCTCTTGATGCAGTCCAGGGTTCAGTTGGCCTTCTGGGCTGCAAGCACACACTGCCAGCTCGTGTTGAGTTTCTCACCCATTGACACCCTCAAATGCTTCTCTTCAGGGCTGCACTCAAGCCACTCTCCACTCAGCCTGCATCTGTGTTGGGTTTGCCCCAGCCCTGGTGCAGGACCTTGCATTTGTCCTTGTACTTCTCATGGGCCCACCTGTCCCTCTGGATGGCATCCCTTCCCTCTGTAGTGTCAACTGCACTACACAGCTTGGTGTTATGTGTAAACTTGCTGAGGTGCACTCAATCCCACTGTCCATGTCACCAACAAAGATGTTAATAGCACTGGTCCCAGTACTGATCCCTGGGGAGCACCATTCATCACTGGTTTCCACTTGGACAATGAGCCATTGACTCTTTGAGTGTGATCATTCAACCAGCTTCTTATCCAATAAGTGGTCCACCTGTAAATGTGAGACATGAGTAAATGCAATGGAGTGTGGCAACAGTTCCTGAGTTCTTGAAATTTTATTTTTACTTACATGTGATCTGTAACCATACCTTTACTGCTTTGCTGGGTTTTCTTTAGCTGTGTAATAGATTGCATACCTGTGGCATTCAATTGCTCTTGCTACATCTCCTGGCAGGGTTGTGTGTGTCCAGATTGTCAACATGTAACTTTAGTGACTTTAGAAGCTTAATGTCAGGTCCTTCAGATTGTATAATTTGCTCTCTGAGTGACATTAGGTTACTTTGAGGTTGATTTTGCTTTCTGCTGAATGTCTTGATCTTTGTGAAAAAAGACAAGCCACCTTACCAGTAGTCATGTTCATAACAGTATGTACACAAAGAATAGCAATTCCCAGAGAATGCTACAGTGAAAAATGCCATTTAGACAAAAATTCAATGCAACATCCAAAAAAGGGGAATGTGGACATAGACTAGTGGTGAAAAAATTCAAATGTTATAACATACCCACAAATGCTTTTTTTCCATTCTTTCATTGTCTCTGTGGCTATGCTGTTTAGTGATAAGGGGCATTATCTCAATAATTTAGCAGATTGGCTAGGTGTATCAATCAAAGTGTAAATGGAAAAACATAACTTATAGGAATAAGAATAAATTTAGTAGTAATTCAATGACAACAAAAATGCAAAAAGCATTTATTTTAATTCTGGTAAGACTGTCATCTAATAAAGTGATCAATCAAAATAATTCAAGTAAACTGCACTTAGATAAGATTTATGCCTTTGCAGCACCATAATACTATTTTAGAATTTTGTTTAAACACTGGAATTTCTTTCTTTCTCTGTTGTTTCATTGTCACTGATGCTTGGCCTACATTTAAAGTGGAAATTTCCGGCTTTTTTATATACAGGCTTTCATCATACTCTTTCTTTGTTTCCCACTAGTCTTAAATGGTGTACTCCTCCCTACTCATGGGAGTTTTATCATGACTTCAGCTTTCCCTACATCATGGAAACAGTCTAAAAATTGATGGTTATGAATGCACTATTGTTCGTAGTGAGTAATACCTAGGTGTTAAGAAGGTTCCTAGCAAATTCACACGAATGTGACTCAGAGTCAAAAGCAGGGGTCCTCAAAGTGGGAGGAAACAAGTGGGAGCTTCATCAGGATCCTGGACAAAGAAAAACCTCAGCTCCTAGGAGGGCACCCCTGAATTTAGATTTAGCTTCCATATTCCCTGGGGCACAGGCTGAGCATCATGCAGAGCCTGTTACGTTAAGGGTACACCCTCATTTGATTGTGGGCTGTTGGAAAGGGTGTGAGTGATGATGAAGATGTGAGAGCCTGACACATCCCTGCTCAAAGGGGAGTTCACCTGAGCAGAAAAGTGCAAGGTGCCCACTATGAGAAGAAATAGAGACAGATAGGAACAGACTGCTTATCCTAGATGGAGCATACTAGAGACATGTGACCTATGGAAGTACTTGCTCCAGTGGTATTGTCCCTTGGCTCTGTAGCCTAGCCTCAATTTTAGTCCAATTGCTTAATTTTCTACAGTCTCCATGCAAGCCAATTCCCTGGCTGCTGTGCGTCTTCTTTATATTTCTCTATAATGTAGATTCTGGCTGTTTAACTGCAGTAGGTTTTATGATAAGGCTTTTTTTTTCCACTCTCTTGGCAGAAAGCTACGACTTAATTTTAAAAGACGCTCAAACCCCACAAAAATCCCTCAACGACTTACAGAGAAAGCAGAGTGTTTTCTAACTCTGTTTTTTAAAAAATATAACAATCTACTTTATTAGGCAATTTTATCATTGTTATAAATAAGTAATTGTACTGGGGAGAAGGGATAATCCTTATTTAATTAAATTCATCTATACTCCCAGGTTGGCAGCAACCAGACATATGTGAGACTAATACCCACAGCCTGCCTGTATGCATGTGCAATTAAAAATTCACTCTACAGTAGCACTGGCAGTTTAGTGTTGCTTTTGGCATTTACAAATTCTTTTATTTTGTGACTTTTTTTTTACCATACACATATGCTGAAGCAGATGTTGCTTATTTGTTGTTTATTCAAATCTGTAGGCTCTGGCAGCTAACTCCATTGTTCTGTAATGAAGCTTTATTCACTGTCCTGTATTAGGACCCAGCAAATGCATGACAGGCAGAGTTAGCTCTCAGCAGGAACAACAGTTATTGTCCTTACTTACTGGCTGTTTATATTCTAAAGCTCACAGTTGAGAAAGCTGGCTGGGCAGGGTAAGGGGCTGGGGATGCTGTGTGCAGAGGAAAATTACTTGACTCCACTCACTGTATCTTTGCCCTGATGAGGTGCAGGCTTGCATGTAAACTCATCTGTTGCAGGGATTTCATATTCAGCATTTGAAAAATAGAGCTGTTCTCTCATCCACCCCTTCTTCTGCCTTGTTCTCTCCCCACCCCCTGCTGCTCTTTCCTTTTTCAATTAGCCTTTGCAAAACACTGGGTTTAACTAGAGGATGTTTCAGTGTTGCTCACCCTGTTAACTCAGCACGTGCCTGAAAATTCATTAGCGGCAATGTCTGCTAGGGAGGTATCAGAAGACGATGTTATTTTGGTGTACAATGTAGTCACCCACTTTCCTTTGCTCCTTGTTTGCATTACTTTCCCTCCATGGGGTGACCATGCACCCAAAAGTCAGGAATTCCTGCATAGTGCTGACCCAGGTGGACACACTGCTCCAAGGAGCTGGAGTGCCAACAGAAAGGCATTAGGCTGCTGGGAAAGCCCTTGGTAGTCCAAAAGGCAATCAATCAGGGAAGTAACCACCTCCATCTGGCTCCCTGTGACATAGTAGCTGACTACCAAAGTGCTTGTGATTCATCTTGTCCCAATGAGTGGTGCCAGAGATCATACACACCCAATTTTTGTGGCAGCTGGGAGCGTCCTAGCTTCCCTGCATGCTAAGCTAACACATTAGCTCCTCTGACTTATCAAGTAGCAATTCTTTCAATTATCACACCTTCAATCCTCCTACTCACCAACTCCTCTGGTGGTTTGGCACCATGGGAATATTCGCAGAATGCAATTGGTATTTCTTCTAATTGACTGAGTGCCAAGAATGCGAATCCTGTTCATTATCCATTGTAACGTCTGCCTCAAATTGAAGGATCGATGTCTTCAAAAGTGCAAAAAGGAATACAAGTCTGCTTCAAAAAGTACAGGATTTTCCAGATGCCTTATTCTGTTTTCAGTATAAAGAAGAGAACAGCTATTTAGCATTACTTATTTGCTGTAGTGCCTGCATCATAGTGTTTTTCTTCATGTATAACACAATGAGTTTCAAGTACAGATTAAAGGACATGGAAAAGCACAGAAACAGCCCAAAGGGAGGACTTACAGGACTGCAGTCAAAATCAGGAGCTGAAGTTAAAAATGTCCTGTACCTACTCTTGTTGATAGTGCTAGTCATTCGTGTGAAACTTTGGCAATTGTTGATGATCACATACAGCCTCCAAATATGAGTTCTCTCTTCATAAAGCATGATGAATAATAGATCCATAATCCATAGCCATCACTTTAAAGTAGTTTTCTGCAAGCAATGTGGCACAAAGGAGACATCCACCTGCTTTAGCAACTTTGGGTTGTCCTTATTTGTTTCATGATACTGCAGCCCATATTTTTCCTATCTTCAGCACATGAGACACATAAAGGCCTTCTTATTCTTTCCACCTTCTTAGATAAACAGCCTGTAAGAGAGAATAAGAGGAAGCTGTACCATTTAAATGCATTGCGTAGACTGAAGAAGTCTGAAGGAAAAGTCTTATGGTCCCAGAAAGAAGCAGAAAATGCTAGGAAGCAGAACCTGAGAGAGGAGAGCAAAGTGAAAAGTAAAGTTATGAAATGGTGAGTCTTCAAACCTTCCTGCACCTTCTCCTTGTCTGGAAGCATCTTGAGTTGTTTGTTTCCCTCACAAAAGTTCTGCGAAGTAAAATCACTCCACATCTCTTGAGAATATCCTGGCTGCTTAACTTTGCCACACACATGTATATTTCTTAGTTCAGCAATGTATAGACAGATGGAAATCCACGAAGTGGAGACACCACATTTACCAGTACAGAAACTGACTGGACAGCAAAGAAAAGAAACCTGGTACACTTTTAAAATGGCTTCCAGGAAGTCATAGTGTCATAGTCATACTCATGGTCATCTAAGTTGGAAGGGACCTTTCAGATCATCTAGTCCAACCATCAGCCCAACTCTGACAAGCCTCATACCTGGACAGGGACTCAAACCCCTGACCCTCAGATTAGGAGTGCAGTGCTCTCCCAACTGAGCTATACATCCAGGTCATCTTGCTACCACGAGGTAGTGTCAGGACACTCTGCCTGGAATCTTCAGATCTAAAAAGCCATCCCAGGAGCTTTAGGAAGTTGTATGATTTTCACTGAGTACATTCCTAAAAGTCATTGCACACTTTCATTTCATGTATGTGTCATATTTTAAATCCTACAGCAGCAGGCTGATTCATCTTAGTGGGAAAGGATACATATGCGCTTAAGGCAGATGGCCCAGTGGAAGTTATAAAACCTGTTGTTGTTTAAATCCTAATGGGAAGAAAAAAATCCAGGAGGGCAACCAAATACTTGAGACATCACTTTAGATTAATATTGATAGCTTTTTAAACAAGGAAACTTCTGAAATGAAATCTTTGTGCTACAGCTGTGCTGAGATTGCGAAAGGTTTTTTTTTAAATTATTTTTTTTCTCCACCTTTTCTTCTTGTGCCTTCTACAGAGCACAGGAGAATCAGAGCCTTGATTGTGAAGTCATGGACCTCCATGTTGCTATACTAATAGTTCCAGCTGACATCTTGACACCCTATCAACATTGCAGCAAAATTCAAAATCCCAGCCCCACATCTGGCTTAGGCTTCAAGGCAGCTTTGTGAGAGCATAGATGTGCTTTCTGATAGCATCACATTGCCTTGCCATGGCTGCTATGACAGGGTTGATTAACCTCATTTTCAGTGGCACCACTGAAAGGAGAGAGTCCTTTGGTGTTATCGTGGAAGATTATTTATGCTATAGAGATCTCTGTCCTTCTTTATGGATAAGAAACAGGATTCCTGTTCCACAGATCTTCTACATACTTGCCAGCTAGTGACTTATAATGGATTTCTCCACATGAGAGCATCACCAGCAAAGAGATACAGGCTTGCTAAGCCTGGCTCTCTTTTACCCTCTGAACACATTTTAATGGCTATTACCATGGAAATAGGACTTATTATAATTAGCTGTTGATATCTACAAACATGAAAACATGCAAAATCTGGATACCTGTTGTGGCCTCCCAAATTGATCTGGACACTGCTAACAGGCATAGAAATTGAAGGACCTATCAAAAAGATAGGGCTTTTCACTTATTTTTCTCAAAGGTCCCTCAAAAGGTTGCTGGAAGCCACCCTCCCTTTTGTGAGGTGCTCTCAGTTGCAGAGAGCCTCATGGGGCTCCCTGTAATCACTTATTTTTTATTCATTATCTCTCTGCAGCTGCTACTGGGAGAAGTTGTGATGTAACGTGATCTACAGTGTACACTGATGACATTCAGCTATACCTCTCATTTTCATCAGAAGCAGACACAACCATCACCCATCTCTCCCGACATTTGGCAGCAGCACAAATCTGAATTAATGACAGTTGGCTGAAGCTCGGTTGAAATAAGATGGAAGTGATACTGACTCTCAAGGAATAGTAGGAGGAGGACCTGGCAAAGTTTGAAGCTGTTTCATCAGCTGAAGGAAGATAAAAGACCATTGTCAAACTGACTGTAATTTCAGGTTTTGACTAGATTCATCACTACTCCTAGCCTCCCAGACAGCAGAAACATCATTTATCACAGAGAACTGCCTACAGTGTTCTCTCTTTTCCTGTCAAATTCAGCTCTTAGATTACTCATTTATACTTTCATCATTTCTAGGGCAGTGTGTTCTTGTGTAGGACAGGCAGGAGATGACAGGAGGCTCAGAGGTGAGTCTGCTTCTCTCAGACAAAATGTGGGATATTCATGATGCTGAACTGTATTACCAAACCTGGCATGACCTCTGTCTCCAGCTACTTTAAATATTTTCTGTTGCTCCAGCCAACACATTAAAGGGGATTTCCAGAATCATTGTACCAGGGGCATTCTTGAAAGGGCCAGAAGTAGGCACTTCTGGATGATGAAATTCTTTCATCAGTACCCAGAGATGTCAGTTCCGACCTTCTGTAGAGAGGCACAAGAGATTCACTAGTGCAGGAAATTACATTCTTTCTTGTGACAGAGAACACACTTCTTCCCTTGCCCTCATTCACCTCTGATTTGGATAGGCAGGAGAAGAAAAAGAAAGGAAAAAAAATATTTAATGTATTATTGATGAGTGGCTTAACAGAATATTATCAGCTAATTAATTTCTTCTCCAAGCTCAGGACAACCCGTAATGCGAGGGAGTGAGAGAGCCGACCTACCCACCCACCCACTAGCCCCAGGCTGTTGCTGTTGCAGCGCAGCAGATGTACTGAAGCTAGTTTTAAATCAGCAAATATGTGCACCAGCTTTAAAGCATGATAAGGTGTAGTGCAGGTACCCGTGGCTGTCTAGCCACCACATTGGGAACTGACAGCGTGCCTTCTCACCCTCTCACCTTGCTTTCCAGCCAGGCTTTGCAACCTGGGCAGTGCTCCAGGCTGCTGTGCTCTGCCTGCTGTGCTCTGCCTGCTGACTGTGCTGTGCCATTTGCTAGACATAATCATAATATACACAGAATCTTAAGCCAAAAAGTTGGCTGGAACTTGGTGCAAAGCTTATTTTTTCCTCGTGGCTTTTTTTGTTGGAGGACTGAAGCTGAATGCTGGTTTCGCTAGTTTGTGTCTTTAATGCTCCATGACCTGGTTCATTCAAGTGCTTATGGCACTGAGGAGCATCTAGGCTAATGTCCTCCCAGGGGGATGTGGGCACCCGGAGCTCTGCGGGGAGCCAGGCCCCAGGGTGAGGAGCGGGAGATTGCACAGGAGGAGGCAGAGAACAGTGTGTGCCCCTGGAGCTATGCACGTGTCTCCTGCTAACGATGGCTCTGACAGCCAGACCCCATAAATAACTGTGTGAAAAACTGCAGGCTGAATGTGGAGATGAAGAAAAGTATTGGTAGCTGTCACATGACATATGTGCCTGACACCTTTTGCCCCTCTGGGCCCTGTCTGAACTCCTCAGGGAACAGCTCATGTCCCACATGAGCTTGTTGTAGTCATTTATCTGGAGGGCTTTTTACCCCTCATTCACACCCACAAAAACAAAAACCGACCCAAAGTGCTCCACATGCCAGTGGTACTCAAAGTGATGGGGAAAAGAACACAACAGGGTGGGTGAGAGCTAGGGGCACTGGGTTTTGACAAGCAGAAGGAGATACCTCAGAGGATCCAGGTTCTGTTCAACTTGCAAGGCCTTCTGGGCATAAACAGCTCTTCTGTTCTGATCATACAGCACCTACCTGCATGGCGGGGCCCAAATAATCATAAAAATTGCTTTGTGTAGAGATTTTTAAAATATAATTTCACATAGTCACACTGCATAAGATTGACATGAAACTCCAAAGGGAGAAAGGGATGGACAAATTTCATAGCTATACTTGGTTTTGAATAGGAATAGGAACTTTTTGTGTAATTTTGAGGTATACTATTTTCTTTCAAATAATATGATTATTTTAATATGGCGATTTATCTGTTTTCTTCTATTATATCATTGAAAAGTTAAAATTTGCAGGACACGAATGAAAACTATGCCTGCACTGGTTTGGGAAACCCGATTTGTGGTTTATGTGCTGCTGCCATCTGGTGATTGTTCTCCTGAAGTGCAGCACAAAACAAGAAACAGCCGTGCTCCAGTGAAAAGAATTCTAGACTTAACTCTCTAGCGAGCAAGTTGTAGAACTGTGAACTGCGTTCGGCGAGCAAATAAATATAAACTAGTTCTTACTTCCCTCGGTTTGCTTGTTCATCGCTATTTCTGAGACGTGTGAAGTGAATTGGTGTTACGGAATATTTGAAGAGATGTAAAAAAAACCCAAACAAACCAAGAATAGACCTTTTTCCCTTGAAATTTCAGTGACACTAAATTATGTTCACAGACCACAGAAATCGGTGCAGTTGACTATGAGGGGAGCTACTTAGATTAAGGAAAGACAGTACAGTATGCTGAAAATGCATAGGTTTTATAGAACATTTATATAGCATCAAGTTTTTCCACATTCATGGGAATTGATAAGAAAAACAAGGTTTCTTTTTCCAAAATGCTGAAAGTTGTACAAAATAATTTCTGGTGGTTGAGTGAGCCTCGGAAAGCCCAGTGGTAGAGATAACAGCAGTTAAAAAAAGCCTATTTGTATCTTATGCAGAGTACATCTTTTCAGTGGAGTTTTATTAGCTCTTACTGCCTGTATCATGGAGTGTGATACTTCAGAACTGGTAGTGACTGTCCTCTGAGTAGTAGGAGAGGAGAGTAACCTGCAGCAGCACTCGCATCAAAGGATCAGACAATAAATAACTGAATCATGCAGCTGATGTGTTCCTCCAGCACATAACCAGCTCGTCCTGCAATTAAGCCATTGTCAGCATGGTCTTGTGAAAGGTAACATATTGATTTACCCATTTGCAGAGCAGGAAGAGACAGAGTAAAACGTCTAAGTCGAAAGGATACAGTTTACTACCCAAAATTAACCCATTTCTCTTTTGAAAGTACTGTTGGAAAATGCATTTTTGAAAGTCTTTTTTTTGCAGTGTAAGACAGAAATCTATTATTTTTGTGCCTTCTTGTTGGAAAATCAAAGCCTTCACACCTCCCACTTGCTGCTGCTACAGTCCTATTGCTGAGTAAAGCTGGTGGAACAATCAATTTTCGCATTTGATCCCTATGTTTGAAAAAAAGAAAATTAATCAAACATAGAAAATCTGATAAAGTATCTATTCAGTTCTGATATAGCGTGATCCTCATTCACTCCATCTCTTACTTCATTTTACTACTGTTGAATTCCACTGTCGTTGAATGGGTGCATTTCTTAAGGCCAAATAATTAAGATTCTTGTATGTCCACTTAACTCTGAATCTACTTTCCCTGCTGAATTAAGCCCAAGGATTTAAACTGTAATAGAGTTAATGCCTTAAGAGTTTTAATAGAGACAGACTGTAAGGTACTTTGTTTATGGACTGAAGTGGAAAAGACTTACTGTAAGTCCTATAGGCTTCTTTTTCTTTCACAGAATACCTGACTAAACTGTGGTTCCTGAGCAGTATTTAGTTTCATGTATGTAGCAGATAGTTTTATTAACATTTTAAATAACTACAAAAACATCTAAAATTTTAACAGCATTGCTAAGTTGTAATTTGCTATCCTGCCTTTTCCTATGACAGGATGAGCAGTCCATCATTTAATTTCTCGGTTCAGATTTGCACAAATGCTCTTGCATCTAAAGATTTTGTGCCTCTTTTTCCCCATTCATTGAAACAATGTAGAAAATTAACTACTGACATAAACTGATGCGGTGTAGTAGCCCTCATGGCATCTTTTGGAGTTTGTAAGAATTCTCCTGCTGAAAAATAGAAAGACATCACACTATTTGCAGCCAAGTCCACAGAAAACCAGATGCAAAGTCTTCAGAGTAACTTATTTTTAACAAATGTGGGAATATTCTTTCATTAATGGTGAACTGAGGAACCAGATAGTTTCAGAAAGTTCCTGCACTGGTGGTTGCTGAAAATGGAAGCCACTGTATCTGCATGCAAATAAGGAGAGAGAAAAAGTCTCTTAATGAAACTGGATTTATAAAGTAAAGGCCTGATAAGCTGTGAGACCTTTGAGATTTGGAAGGCATGTACTTTCTTATAAGATTAAAAATTAAGCAGAAACCTGATTAGTGAGTTCCTCTAACATGTTTTTATTTAAAATTCAGGCAGAACACAAATGGGAAGCAGGACCTAAACTCTCCCAGTTCAATTAGCACAGAAAGGCAAAGAGCCAAGGTTTTCCTCACCAAGGTCTTCAGGGGCAATTCTCAGGTTTCTTCTTTCCAGCATAGCCAGATGTATTCTCCTCACAGGGCCCAGAATTGTAATTTTTAGTTCATAGTTGAATACTGGTCTGCGTCTCTACTTCTTCTCTGAACATCACCTTGGTGTGATGCTCTGCATGTATCTGCCAAACCTCTACAGGTTTGGGTGTCTCCACACACCAGGAAAACTGAGTAGAACTATATGAATAATGGATATTTTGGTTCAGTGGCTGAACCAAAAGCTTGGGGAAAAAAATGTGGTTTGGATAGACTAGAAAGGAAAACATGTTTTGCTTAATGTTCAGGTGTTTAAACCCTTTTTTTTTTCATCTTTCTTCTTCAAATTAGCTGAAAAGTTTGTTTTAAAAAAAAAGGAAAAAAGCCCATTTGAAAAAGAGGTGGGTGCAATTTTACAAGGTCAAATAAACTATGCAAATCTGGGGCAACTTGTATCCCTCCAATGACACTATTCCAGTTGCTTAAAGACTTAGTTCATTGCAACGTAAGGAATTGTTGTTGTGAAGAAGTGATGCTCCTAAGGTGACCTTGGCCACTGATGAAAAGGCTTTAGATGCCAGTCCATTCTGAGACAAACAGCCTGGCATCCAGCCCGGATACTATCAGAAAGCCTGGGAGACAGAGGAATTTTTCCTAAGAGACATAAACAAGACTTGCTTTGGACCCCTGCAGAAGGTCAGTCTCTTAGATAAAACCTGGGTTACAGATGTCCTGATTGGGTTATAGATCCTTCCAGGAAAAAATTGGATTTTACTATTGGCAAGATATTAACATTCCTGAAGAATCCACAGAAAGGGAAATCTATTTCTCCTCAGGACAGTATCAGGCATAGTGAAATATGCAGTCCCTCTCAATTGCTATTTGGGACACTAAGAGGAAATTAAATTATTGGAGCATTTCTCATCCACAGCAGTTTCTGTGGTATGCAAATGTTGCTCACCATTATGCAAACATTACTTGTCCCTTGGATACAGCTATTAAATAAAACTATATTTGCATAGGTTGAAAGTGAGCTGCCTTAACCTGAAAAAACTATTGGTACTTAATCTGGCTTTGGTGTAGCCCCAGCCTGCAATGTGACCTGCTTCCCAACCCTGCTCCATGTCTCTCCCAGGATGATGTTGTTCACCATGAAATCCTTATGGAGACACTCTGGCAATCTCTTTATGGCTTTTTATCCCACCTTGAATTGGACGCCCATATTAATTTTTCTAAATCTTCTTTTAATGACAGACTTCTACTGAAATTGAGGAATTTTTCACAGGCTTTGAATAAAGAGTTGCAGAGCCAGAAAAACATCTCATCTTTTAAGAAACCTTTCTCTTCACTTGCCTACCTTCAACAGGGTCTGGCATACTGTGTAGGATCGTACAAGTCAGTGTGGGATGTAATGATTAAATTAGGCTTCTGAATGTATCTGGAAAAGAACCACAGCTCAGACCCTCTGAGACAACATTTTACACAGACTATATAGGGAAATGAAGCATTTACTCTTGGAGTATTAGTTAATTACACATCTAACATATAGGTATTTACAAATTAGCCGCCTATCTCTGATGAAGGTGATTATTTGGTCTGAGAACCAGAATTCACAGTAACAAGAACAGGTAATCTGTGCTTAATATGGTTCTCCTTCTACTAAGTTTTCTAAATTTCTGGTTTGCTAACATAAAAATTTTAGAAACAGGCTTTATGCTCAGAGTTATCACTAGGTCCTATCATATTACCATTTTAAAATGGAAACACAGCCTTTCAGTTGTATGTATTTACAGGTGTGAATGTATTTTTTAGCCTTTCAGAGTTGTTTGAGCCTTGATTTATGTACATACTTTGCATGCTTAATGCATGAGACCCACCATAGCAGAGCACACATCACACTTCTTTCCAGGACAAGTCCAGGGAGACACATGTAAATCCTTCTGTAGGCTAACTGTAGTGATATTAACTTGGTCTGCAGACATTCCATCCAGTCTTTAGTGCTTTACTTTGTGCCTAAAGTTCAGCCTGGAGTCCACCAGCACATATTTTGTGTATTGACTGTGCTGTTAGAAAAGCAACAATGCATTTATCATAATAAATGGGTCAATCATGTCTACAGAAACCTGATTTTGATCAGATCAGAAGATGCATTCTCACAACACTTACTTTTGCATTAAACTTTAAGGGATTTTTTTCCCTATATGTAAGTCACAGTAGCACGACAGTTACTTCAGTATCCTGCATGTCTCAGAAGAAACCCAGGGACCTTAAAACACTAGTTATCTGCTAATAATCTTCTAACTCTGCAAGCTTCAAAGCTTGAAGGTCAGTTACAATTGGAGGATACAGCTGAGTATCTGAATTTCAAATAATTTTATTCTGAAACTGTCTGGAACTGCAGCAGCAGAAGCAGAATATCTTCAAAATTTTCCTAAGCCATTCTTTCTTCATTTTGGTGTATGGAAAACTACAGGCCACTGACTGACAGAGCAACAGCTGGCTAAGATACAAAGGGTAATTGCAGCAGCTTTAAAAAAACTTTAGAGAATCTGTAGAGCAGTCTCCCTGGGGGAGAAACTGAACCATGATTTTGTTTGTGGTAAACTGCAAGGATGAGTTTTGAGATCACCCACAAACTGGAAATTTTGAGCAACATCACTGCAGATTTTGAAGTGTGCAAGATGAAAACGACGTATTTCTCATTTGAAATAGCAAAGTGCCAGAGTGATGTGCTGCTCATGATACTGGGATTGACAATCCAAGTAATTAACTTAAAAACCATAACATGGTATCTGGTCTTGATTTTACAGTTGCTGCCTACAAATAGATTTGTGATTTTCATTGCCCAAGATACATTTGATAAAGGATATATATTCTGTTTATGTGTGTAGAACTTTGTTTTGTTTTTTTTTCAGTTTCCCAATTCACACAAATGAGAATTAATAACTCAGGTGTCACATTTTTATGGATATGACCAGAAGAGAAACAGTCTCAGTATTCAGAAGTCATTATGTATGCAACAAACAAGAGAGGAAGCATAGCCAGATTGGCTCAATCTCTAACTCTCTCAGCATGCTCACTTAGCTGGTTTCCCCAACTCCCTTTTAATGACAGATATCTGAAAATGAGGGCATTATCTGAGCCTGATGGATATCTGAAAGTGTAAGATACCCAAGGACTGAGAAGTATCAGGATGCACAGGATATTTGACGGTGTACTCTCAATCATTTGTACTTTTAAAGAAGCTTGACTTTTATTCTTCAAATCAGAAACCTAATGGCATATATCTTAATTGCTAAAGTATGAAACAATTGAGCCAGATGATGTGGGTGCTACATTAGAAACCTTCTCTGGAATAAATCAAGAACATCCTCCTCTTGCCTTTGTTTTGCTATGCAACTATAAGTAATTTCAGCTTGTTACTAGGATTTCCTGTTCTCAGACGTAAAACCAGACACAGACGACATGGTGCTTCAGAAGGAAAGACTGACTGGTCTAGGGAGAGGTTAGGGCCACTCCATTTCCCTGAAGAAGGAGTCTCCTGTTTGATGAAATTGAAACTGTGAAGGTATGAATGAAATACGGTCTTAGGTGGTTCTAACAGTCAAAAATCAGTATTTTTAGCTAAGGAAAACAAGCAGTTGAGTTTTTTGTAGTTATTTACATTGTGTCTCTTGTGTGAATATATCAAAACCTAAAATCTGCAGGTGATGATTACACTGGTGAATAAATCAATGCTTAATAACCCCAGCAACAGCTGGCCTGAACACATTTTGGTTATTCTTTCTGGTGACAGCAATAGTTGAAATTTCTGACCTGGATAAAAAAACTTTCTACAGAAGTTCAAGTGCCCATGCTTAGCTCTATATTTTGACTTGGTAATGCTTTCTGCCTGCCTTTCTAATTTGTATTGTCCTTCTATTTTCCCCAGTAGAGGTGATGGTGACAAGAAGAAGAAGCTGCCAGTCAGACAGCAGTGGGTTCATGGAGGAGATGCCAGAACCTGTACTTTTGCAAGTAAGAAATGAGAAATAGTTGTTGATATGTCTGTGAAAAATCTAACCCTGTACAAGTAACATTAAGAAAAAAATCAGAATGATGAAAACAAATTCATCCTCCCAGACAACTTCAGAATACAAGAAACTTTCTCAGAATTTTGTGCAACTCTTCCATCACACTAATATATGATTTATGCAATGCATTAGAGAAGAAATATTAGAATATTAGAAGAATATTAGACTGATTAGACTAATTAGAATATTAGACTATTATTAGGAGAATCTTTGATTCTTTGATTACTATCTATTTAAAGATGCCTCTGTGCCCAGTGTGCCCGGGGCAAAATAGTGATAGGCAAATCATACTGATAGAACAAGAAATACTGTATGACAACAATATTTTAGTTCCTCCTTCCTTTATTACTTCCCCTCTTTTTTTTTTTCCCTTCAGGATGCCTCTTTGTCAGAAAAGATTAATTGTATTTCTGATATCCACAATCAAGAAACAGCTCTGTCACACAAGATACATTTTCTGATATTAAATCAAGATTTTGAACAAAAGCCAGATGATTGTGTTGGTAAGGTCTTTGTAACAGCTTGTGAGAGCATTTTGACAGCATCTGGATCAATAAAAGCAGGCAGTGACCAGGCAGAGGAGACTCTGCTGCTGACTGCAGAAAATGGAGAAAATGAGGCCTCTAATGATGAACCACAGTGTTTTACACAAGAAATGGCATGTGACATACAAAGGAAAGAGTGTAAAAAGGGAAAAAACCAATTTTTTAAAGAGGAGAGCATAAAAGACCATCATCCTTGTTTTCAGAGTAATATTTGGGATGAAGAATGTACCAGCTCTTCAAAATCTGATCATCATTTATATTTTAGGACAGAACACAAAAAGGTGGATGTAACCTTCACTGAGCTGATTGATATAAACTCTGAAGTCACTAGTGAGAACAAAATCAGATGCAAAGATGAAGGTGAGCAATGCCTGACTGAAAAGGACATTGGAGTTGCATGTCATGGAAGTGCCCATGGAGGTCACAGAGGATATATAGAAGGACCGTGGTGGGGCATGGATGTGATCAGCAAAGGTGGTACCCTCCAGAAGTTCTACAAAACAAATGGCAATTCAAAACATGCAAGGTGCTCCCCCAAAACAGAGGTCTTAGCAAATCCACAGTGGGGTTCAGCGATGCAAAGTGGGAATAGTGCTGCTTCAGGTTGTTCCATGAAAGAATCTCAGAGACATGCCTCCTGCCAAGTGGAAGGGCCTGTATTAAGTTCATCTGATGATCAAGAGACTGGTAACATAAGTGAGATGTTAGATACTAGCAAATCAGACCAGGGAGACATTGTCCAAAACTTCAAAATGGTTTCTGGTCCACTGAAATCTGTTACTGTTCAGATGTCTCCAGGGCTGGAGCTTCCTTCTAGAGCTAAGTGCACAGGGAAAAATGTTCCTTTCAGTGAGACCCCTGCTAGGGAAGATACTGTGAAGTTCTCTGACAGTGAACCTACCATACTGTCAGACACAGGGGCTTCAAAGGACATCATGAAGCAGACCACTGAAGCCTCCAGTCAAACTGACATCTGTGCCAATAAATTCATGTGGCCACCACTAGTTCATCCACCCCATGCTCACCTAAAAAAAACAGCCTCTCTTGACACTGCACTTAGTGGCAAGTACAGGTCATATTACTGGAGTGAAGCCTCTGACACCAGGCACCAGCAGGGCAGTTGCTGCTGCTGCCATGGCTGCAGCCCAAGGACATTCCACGTGGCTGCCTCAACTCATCACTCTGTGGACTGCTGCTCAAACCATGCTGCTGCTCAACAGCAGTTCTTGAAACCGTTGATGCTCTTACAGGACAGCACAGTGTGCAATCTTGCTCTGGTAAGTTTCTTTACATACACAGGCAGCTGACACCTGAGCAAAATGTACTAGTTGTCTTTTCTTTCTCTCTCCTCCCACATTTGCTTCTGTAGTGAGGCACATCTTGGGACTGAGAAAATGGATGAGGAAATGAGGTACTTTTGTTGAACAAAAATGGCAAACCTATCTGTCTACCTTTAATTTTGGAGGGCTGCTTCTTTTAGTGACTTATCTACATCAGTTCAGTCTTGAAATGGTTACTTTGAATTGGATGATAAAGAGCTGAGATATGAGAATGAGTTTTAGCAAGTTCCTGTGACTCAGCTGAGTTACAGCAACTGAGTAACTTACAGGATTATGGAAAATTCAAAGTTACACAGTTTAGCTTAATCCCTTCACCAAGAATTTATTTAGTCTACATTACTTAGTGAACAGCTGGGTAGGTGCCATAAGCCAAACTGCTCTAAATCAAAGTGAATTTTGACTTCCCAGAGCCTCAAGCCACTTTGCCACGGTAGATTAAGAAGCCTGCATTAAATCTGAAGTTCCATAAGATGAATACTTGCAATAAAAGTACTGAAAGTAAAAAGTCACCAGATTTTCTACTTCTTTGCTCAGAACTGCCCCGAGTTCCAAAAAATTGTGAAAGGCCCTGAATCTACTGGGGAATAAAACAAGGAAGGGAGTCATGAGGTACTTTTGAATCCTGAGAAAAATGTAGAAGGAGCAACATACCTTCTGCTCCATTTTTACACTTCTCTTTGCTCTTCATAAGGAAACAAAACCTGAATTGATGCACAACCAGGGGGGAAAAATTGATAGATAAAAGTTCCATACAGTAAAATTGATTAATTTTATGCTGCCACAGCATCTGCAATGTCTTGTCTTTGAACGTTAGGTTGAACACTGCGTCTGCCTTTTATCAGCTACTTTGCTGCTGCCACAAGATGGCAGTGAGTCAGTACCTTATGTTGGAGCAGAAAGCCTTTTCTCATTGATTGACTACTCTTTAATCACTCTGCTAAAGGGACCTAACAGTGATTTGTCTTCTCCAGTCTGTGGACAGGGAATGTTGGAGAAATTGACTTTGCACTGCACTGTTAACTCAAAATCAGTTCTTAGGAATATAGTTCCATACACAAGCCACTGTTCACTAAGTGAATGAATTTACTGAGCATCTCTGTAGGGATAACAGCTATGCCTACTTTGCTTTAAAGGTGAAGTAGTTTCTACATGTGTTACTGAGAGCTTGCTCATTTTACAACTCATTTACTGAAAGCATGCAACCACCTCTAAGCAACTGTAAGACAACAAATTTATCCTGTTTACATGCACCTTATCTTAAACAAGGTCTTGCATGAGACCAGTCCTGAAACAGCTAGTACCCTCTTCATCCCTGCTGAGTGCAAAATCTGAATAAATCTATGTCAAGTTATACTCAGTGATATGCTCAAAGAATCAGTGCCAATGGAGCTGCCCATATTTCATCTATAAGGGCTGCCACAATCTACCAAGCTCACCACATTGTTTCTCCAATATCTTTTGTGTGGTGCTTTCTAGATTCTTATTAGCCTTGAAGAACCTACTAAAAATTTATCTGTGGCCCACTGACTTCTCTCTAGTGACCTGAATGACAGGAGCTCTTGAAGCTCATGGTGTACTTTTTTGATGGCTAGAAGCTCTTGTTCTGCTTAGACTTGGCAGTGTGTAGAAGAAACCATGATTACTATGTGGATACTGCTCACTTGCACCCCACATGCTCTCATCTAAGGACAGGAAAACAGTCTGAGGATCAAACATAATGTTTGGGATAGGAGACAAATAAGCAAACAGCCAAAACTGAAGCTGAAAGTGCTCTGTTCTGACTGCCTCATTGGGTGTTCTGGCTATTGCTATTGGTGTCCTGGCCCACAGCATTGAGAGCACAGCTGTGCTCCACATGGAGAAGACCATTAGTAGAGCTCAGCTCTAGTGGCAGTCACAGGAGTGGTCCTTTTAGAAATCACTATTAGTTTCTAATTAATCTGGTGCAATGCCAAGGCTGTTTGGGCTACATTTTTTTCCCACTGCTATGAGACGATTTCTCCCTAGATCACACATCAAAAGTTTTCCTTACATAGCAGATGCATTGAAATGGAGATTGAGAACAAGGTTTCTCAAATGCATGGAGACCATCTTTTCCTCTCTGGCTGAGGCTGATCCTTCGATTCCTCACATTAAAGGCCTTGCTGGGACTGCACACAAACATGAAGAGATCATCAAAGAACACTATTGCAGGCACCCAAAGAGAAGCCTCTTGTTCCCTGTAAGTTACAGCAGTCAGTAGTGGAATGCAGCTTCTGCATTGGCTTACAAGAGACCAAAATCTGCAAAGATGGGAATATACCAAACACCTTCTTACACTTAAAGCAGTTTCAGCATAATATATAACTAGTGGGCTACTATTGTATTTGTCCTGCGCTACAAAAGCAGTAACTTGCAAATTTTAGAAGTTTTGATGTACCGTTCCTGTTCATTCATCTCCCCTGCCTGGTGTGGGATAACTCCATCAGGGTAGCAGTAGGTAATAAATTGTACTACATACCCTCTCTCAGTGAAAAGAAATAGTCACAGTTATGGCATAGTTCTGCTTATCAATAATGGATGTCTACTTTTGGATCAGAACAATTGCTCTGTTGCAACAACTGCTTGTACATTTATTGAGGTAAACATCTACATTTGGCTAGATAATTCCAGTCCCACATTTCTAACTGGTAATAGATGAAGAATTATCAATGTTACGCTTAACATAAAACACCAGGAAAGACACTTTTTCTTCTCACAGTACTTATATTCTTCACTCTCTCCCTCTTTTTCCTTTTCAAAACAATTTCTAACTTCCCGTGAACAGCAATTTAACCTATAGTTAACCCACAGCAACTCACCCTGCTCAAATATAATGTCTGACCACAGAGTAGGAATATCAGAAATTGGAACATTGCATCAAATCAACATGAAAGTGTTCAAAGAAAAGCTGGTAAGAGAGATGTTGCCTTGCTTTTCCGT
This sequence comes from Turnix velox, assembly GCA_013400935.1. Classification (NCBI taxonomy): domain Eukaryota; kingdom Metazoa; phylum Chordata; class Aves; order Charadriiformes; family Turnicidae; genus Turnix; species Turnix velox. The sequence continues at coordinate 291,753 of VZTY01033461.1, forward strand.
ATAGTGTGCCCTTCATGAAATAGAAGTGATTAAGAGATCCTGCCAGCACTTCCAGGAGAAGCTGGATGAGATTGAACAGCACCTGACCAAACACCAGGCCCTGCTTTCCAGCATGATGCCAGATGAAGAAAGGTAATGGCAGCCCAACACACTTATCTAAATCCAAAGGTAGGAACTGCCCATAGGGACGTGCAATGAGGCTGGTCACCTGTGATACCACAACATTTCTGGTCAGTGAGGTGCAGCTGTAGGTATTAGCAAGATGGTATCAAGTGGATGAGAAATGTGCCGTGGTAAGATTTTTGCTCAGAAAGAAATCCAGCCTTTTCCAACAATGTTCAAGTGTTCTCAGAACACTCTGAAAGGGAAGATTGCTCCATAGATGCTGGGTAGATTTTTAGTATGCAACTACTATTTTTTAAGCAGTGGAACACAAGAACAGATCTCAACTGGAGCTCTGTCTCTCAGGTTGATGCTTGGTTCGGGGAAGGAGGTGGGAGTGATCTCTGACAAACCAATCACTTAATCCATGAATTTAGTGCTCATGATCAATAAGATATTGAAACAGGAAAGATTGAACTAGCTTGTCATGGACTCAGACCAAGTTCAAAGGGATCACCTTCAGGTTCAGGTTCACAAAAAGTTTCTAGGGGCTTCCCGTCTTGATCAGCCTGAAAGTAAGGTATTTACGCAGTCTTAATGCCGACTATACATCAGAAGTGATAAATCTGTCCAGACTCAAGCTGCCACCGTATTACAAAAGGAATAATCAAAGAAATGAGAGTCAATAATACAAGGACCATTATTTATTATCTTCTAAGGTATCCTGTGATCTTGGGTAAAAAACATACCACAGTGGAGGGAGAAATGGGTGTTATGCTGAGACTGAGGAAGAGGAGAATGTTCACTGCTCACTGAAGTGTCGTTTCACTGCTTTCCCTACAGGGAGGAAGACAGACATCTGCAACTCTTAAGGCAAGCCATTCGGCAAGAGGTGGTTGAGTTGGAGCTTCGGCTGAATGATCAAGCTTGCCAGGTCAGGGAGAGCATTCTTATGGTAGGTTGCACAAGCCACTGCTCTGGGTCACATGGGGAAAGCTTAAAGCCCATCCTGCTGTTCAGTTCTGAAAGTGTTAGCATTGAGGTGCACCTTAATAAATCATTCAGTGACAATACAGAAGGATTTCCAACAACAGATTTAAATTTTACATATTTGATTCTCTCTTTGACTATGCTATTGAGTTCAGGTGCCCAAGAAAATTTCCAATACTTAGAGAAGTGATGTTACTCTCCTGTGCTCTATAATGGCCCTGTGATTTCCAGAATAAAGTTATAGGCAGTCAGCCTACAGAATTACTGATATACAGTTACTGATCTGATTATTCTGTAGATCAGTTCTACAATTCATAAGGAATGGTAAAGAAAACATGACCAGGGAACTGGTTACTTGTCTTTGCTTCTTCATTGGTAAACTTGAGTTAGAAAATCGAGACTGCAATGGTTACAGATCGAAGTCTATTTGAGATGTTCCACTAGGCAATCAGACCTATTGGAATAACATGTCCTTTAGACCTTTCTCCTCTTTATGGCAACATCTCCTCTGTTGGATATTGCATGTCTTCTTTGGACCAAACAGAAGCAGCAGGCATGCTTCATATACTCGTGTATCCTGCTTGATTCCTTTTATTATATTTTTATTACTGCAATATGCTTTTCCTTCTATTTTCTCTGCAGCAGCTGGGCCAATTACTAGTAGAACAATCCCATCTGTTTTCCGAATTTGGACTCTCTGATTGGAAAGGAGAAAGAAAAGCCCAGAATAAACAACCATTCCCAGATGCTACTGACACTGCACATCATCAAAGTGGGTGCTCAAAAGTGGTGCTCCAGAAAGTTTCCAGCAAAAGCACAACAGCAATAGGCACACTCTCTGAGCCATGGTCAGGGGCACCCCCAACACAGTCTCCTAGCAGGACAACAACTGAGCCAAATTCACCTTGGTCTGACACAATGGAACTCTCCACCACTAAAAAGGAAGTAAAAGGACCTCCCCAAGCAAAAGCAGACTTAAAGGCATTTTTACACAATGTAAGGAGGTGTTTCAGCCTCACCCTCAAGGTTTTACGAGGAAGGGATGGCTGACTTATAATGTGGTTTTACTATTCTGTGTTTCATTGCTATAGCCTAGATCAGGACCCTTTTCTGCTAAGCCATGCATTCATCTGAAGGGAAGGAGCCTGTGTTTCAGGGCACTGCCAATGTGCGTAGCCAACACTGCCTCCATATTTCTTAGCAAGTTGTACCAATGATCTAGATGCTCCAGAGAGAAGAACATACAAGTATAAGGATGGTATCTGCTTGGCTTGCTTGAACTTTGGATGCAACTGTTTGACTAATTAGTGCATTCAAACCTCTCTCACCATGTGAAATTAGTAATTTATGGCTTCATTTTGCAGAGACAATTATCCAGTTTTACAAGGGTAGTAAAGGCAGTGAACTGGAAGGTTTGTTGTTTTTCTAAAGAAATACAAAGTCAGCATTTCTGGCTCATCTGCTCTCACAATGTATCCATAAAAACTGTTTGCCTGCATTTTTGATATAAAAATATTGTAGGTAGCTGTCTTATCATACAATGGTCTCTTCCAGCTAAGCACCTGCCTGGTTTTAAAAAGATTAATTATTCTATTAACCAAACAGAGTTAATTTCTGTATAAAATCCATGTAACTACCATGGGAGGGGATGTTTTTTATTGTCATCTTGTACTACTTTCTTGATTTATCCTGACATTACCACGGACAGTTAACAAGCAGAATCAAGTTTGGTAGCATACAATTCCAAGGATGAAAACCACAGACAGTAAGGAACAAGGAATTCAAGTATTTGAGATCATGTTTTGTCATCTTTTCCCCAATTTCCTTTTAAGACTAGTCTTGGTCATTCCCTCAACATAAAAAAAATAACACTTTTTTCCCTTCTTTTCTAGTTGAAGAAATCTTTCAAAATTCTTTAGGCAATGATTCAGCAGAAGGAAAAGACTGATGGAGGACAGACTGATGGATTTTGGTTTTAATCACTGTGGCCTTTTTCCTGAAATGCATGTTATACCACAGAAACAAATGAACAAAACACTGCATTATAAAAAGTTCTAATCACAGCAGTGTCATTGGCAATGAGATGACCTTTTTAAAGAATGTTTAAAGGATGAGGCATTTTTAAAGAATGTTTTAAATAGTTGCCAAGTATTTTGCTATTCTGTGACTGCAAAACTTACTATGCTCCTATCAGTAAGCACATGGGACAGGGCTGTCCTTTGAAGGGTCATTTAAAAGGAAAGGTTTATTTTTGAGAAGAAACTTAAGAACATGCAGATAGCCTAGCAGATACCATTAGCAGGTATTCTCCTTATAGCTAGTTATTTTATCATAGTCCTTCAACCACTATTAATCCTCAAGCCCAAAATATCTTGCATAGTCCTAACCATATTTTAGCTTTGAACTTGCTACCAACTTGTCTCTGAGTAACTCTGGAGGGCTTCTATCTATCATCAGTATCAAATAGAAGTTCACTAATAGTGCATAAATCATTAAACCCCCACTGTAATTATTAATGTGGATAGTCTCCTGGCTGTCCTCTTCTTTTTCATATTTGCTTTATATAAATCCAATTAAAACTAAAATGAGACCAGAAACACTGGATTTTCTACATTTTAAGTCTTTAGTCAGAATCCTCGTTCAGTTTTCTGGGGTGTGCACAGAGCCTGGATTCATGCTGAAAAAGCCATGAGAAAAGGCCTCTCAGGTCTGGACCACAGCAAAGAAATCCAACTAGTTAAATTTCAAAGCAGTGCAGTTCTATTACTGCTTTCAATTTAGCACTTCCCAGACTGTGAGATGTCCCACTGGCTTGTTTGTTTAATGCTCTGGAGGGATCTTAGGTGTCATTTAGGCTTTGGTGTTGCAAATCACAGCTCTGGGAAGGTGCAAATAGAAGTAGCATTTGCACACGTTTAAGGAGAAAATGGAGTCAAACATGCTGAGCAGCCTCGAGGCTCCATGCACCTCCACATTTCCACAGATGTTCAGGGTAATAAAATGATTGGGGGAGAGAGGTACATAACAAAAACTGACAAGATCCTCCACAGCCTGCTGGGCCATGAATTTGCCCCTTTCTTGAGACCCCACATGGGAGTTGTGCACCACTTCCACGCTATCAAGTGTTCAGGAGTTTCTAAGTCAAGATTCGTGATTGCAACAGTAACTTCAGGCAGCACACAAACAGGACCAAAGCGTTGTTCACCTAGGATTTCAGTGGAACAAGCAATAAATCTGGATTAGTGTTTCTTCCCTCCACTGACTCATGAACTGCACTTTCTGATATTTACCTCAAGTTTGTGGAGGAAAGCAAATAAAGGGCATGGTGAAGGACACACAATGATGCTAGTGGTGAAGGTCTCCGGGAAGATAGGACAGCTAAGAAGCTTCCTTCAGCAACACCAGGGCTGTGATTCCTCCTGTGAAACAAGTTTTTGGGAAGTGTCACTGCATATGAAAGCCCTGCAGGTATGTGATGCTGCAACCACTGTCTGCCTGTTCACACATACAGAAGAGGGTAAATCTTGGAAGATGCTCTTGATTACAAAAACCATGCCATTTGAATTCTAGCATTTATAATCTCAAACAGGATTGAATCTGACTCCTGCTAACAAAACTTTGAATGTTTCTAGATTGGTACATGCAGTCCAGCCCCTCATTTCCACTTAACCATGAAATCATCTCATGCAAGCCATGGACAGAATTAGGGTTCTGCCATAAGCAACTCTTAGACACCCACAAATACTGTTACCATGATCTTGTTTGCATTTCTAGCTAGACAACCTTTTAAGACTTCAGTTTTGTTTTAATAGTTAAACTGTAAGCTAGAAGCAATAAAAAACCTAACCGATACTAAACAATAGGAATGGGAAAAATCTTCTAACCTATCCTAGAGCACACCAAGTGATACTTCACTTCATAACTCCTCCAAGCATGTTATGAGGATGGCTAGTCTAAGCTTCAAAATGCTGCAGCTGAAGATGGAGAAGAGAAAATGTGCAGCAATTTTGTGTTCAGGAAAATTTGGAGATTGCACTGGTCAGCGTGGGAGCCAGCTGTGCTCACTTATCCTCAGTGTTACCAACATTTCAAAATCTGTAATTTATTTCCCTTTAGGGCATTCATAAGCAAATATTATGGGAATCTTAATGACAGCTCCACAGAATTAATGAAACAACAGCATATCTGAGTGTCATAATCTAGGTAGCTAGAACCACACAAATAAGCTTGCAGCAGGCTTACAAGGCAGTGGGGTCATATCCTGGGGAGCTACATTACTTGTGAAATGCATTATTACTAGCCAGTTTGCAAGTCCAGAATATGAAGAAAACTGTCCCCATGACATCTGCAGTACCAAAAAAAAAAAGGAAATAAATGGAAGCACATGAGCAAAAGGCTGTTTTCTCCCAATTCACCTTTCCAAAAATTGAAATAGGTAGAACCACTGACTCTGTTTCACAGGAATGCTGAAGCCCCACAAAGGTCCATGCATTATAGATCAGATCTGCTACAGAAAAGGGTAAGATGCACAGGGTGTGTACTGTTAACTGTAGTGGTTACTCTCCCTCTTTCAGTGCACCCTGCCAGCACAAAACCTAAAACTGATACCTGAAACCCGTGTAACTCCCTGATAAAGGCTCAGCACTTCCATTGCTCACAGAGTTTCTGGATGGCAAGGCCACCATGTAGCCTCACCAGAGCAGGAGGGAGGATAGGAGAGGAGTGGACAGGAAAAGATCGATTAAAAAATTGTTCCCTAATACAGACAGAAAATTCAAAACCTAATGGACCATAGTTCAATAGAAATTTGTGTCAGTTGGATTTTACTTCTTTTGTCATTGACTTTTGCCTTCATTGGTTTTCCCTGATGCCCCATAAATCTTTAAACCCTGAAGCTAAAAGAGGCTTCATTGTGTACCAGCTTGAATATTGATTTTGCTAGAGAGAATAATATCTAGAGAGATAATAAGGAAATCTGTCTAAGGTACCCTGCCAAGGGCTCCCATTAGTTGCCTTACCAGGCATCAGTTCAATAAACTCTCGAGATCAGCACATGAATAAACATCAGACGCTCTCTGGCATGTTAATGCATCAGTTCCCTAATTGTCAATGCTGCCAAAAGACTCCAAGAAAAAGAGTGTCTTGGGAGTTCAGCCTCTTCCAACCTCAAGTCCAAAGAAGATTTGACACTGGCTTAGAAGGCAGCAGGGCTCAGGAGAGGGGGTGTGACAGCCAAATAACATGGGCATGGCTGCTTTCAGAGTGGTACTGACTCCTCGCTGAATGCACAGCTCCGCTCTGTTCAATCTGGGCATGCTGCTTCCCTATTGTATCCCAGCACATGGTGATGATGTGCCCTAGGTCAAGCCCACAGCTTTTCCTCTGCAAGACTGAATCTATGTTTAGAAAAAATAGAGCCTTGAATTTCAGCCTCAAGCAATAGGAGTAAACTGGTCCTGAGCTGTTAAATACAAATTACATTCTCCTTCAGGGCTGGATGTAAGCCTATGTAGTAAGAACCTGGGGTCTTATTCTGGAGTCTACCATGTGTTTTCCTGTGACCAGGGCCTTTTTCTTTATTCCGTGGGGACACTTACTCTTGGCACAGCTTCTTTCTGTCTTATCTAATAAGGTTTTAAATTCCTCACAGAGAAGTTACTCCCCCCTAATGTGTTCATATGGTGCCTAGCACAATAGGGGCCTAATATCAGTTGGGACCTCTACTTGCTGCTGCAATAATAATTTTATGAGCAGCCTTTCATTAAGATCCATTGCTACTTAAGAAACAGCTGCACTGCCACTTTATAAGGCTGTTGAGTGTTTTAACTCCCTCTGCTCCAGAAACAAGGTTTTGATCCTCCCTGTAGAAATAGATATGGGTAAAAGGCTGAAACATGAACAAAAAGGCAATTTTCCTATCAAATGGGAAAATTCTGAATTAGAACATCTGAGACTTCCAGGAATTAAAAGGAAGTGAACCAACTCTGATCTCATCTCACTGGAGAGGTGCATTTTTATTAATCCATCTTAATTTCCTTCTTTTCCATTGTCTTGCAACTGGTACATCACTCACTCAATTAGCACAGATCTTAGTTAGTGAGAGGGACACAGGTGTGTCCCATTGTGGCTCTTCAACCTTAATACGGGACCATGAGGGCTCCCTGCAGTCTAACGTGAAGTTATTGCTATGTGCATTCTCTGCATTTTACACCTCCCTTATTTATTCTGAGCAACCAGCAGAAATAAGCCAAGACTTTCCACCAAGGCACAACTTCGTGAAGCTGCACAACCCTCTGTTCTACTTAAGGCAATACCATTTATGCTGGACAACCATAACAATGAAGAGAAAACAAAAAAGACAGATCTTCCCATGGATCTTGCAGTTGGCCTGTGCAGTGCCAGAAACTGTATGTTCCCCCTACCAGTGTTGGCAGCTGCGTGCTTAGCCACTTTCAGTGACTATTTCTGGTGGTCCCCAAGCCTGAGACATAAGGTGTGAGAAATGAGGCAGCTGGGGAGTTAACTATTATCTTGCTGATGAATTAGCTTTTCACAGGTTGCCTGGATTTTCTGGAGGTTTTTCCAACCTTCTGACAGAAAGAAAAATTATAGGGAAAAGGAAATAGTTGCATTCACTTAGGATTAAAAAAAAATCCCCACAACTAAAACCAAACAAACAGAACACCCAACCTAATTACGAGAAAAACTAGGGTCTGTTGTATCTGGGACATTTCTGTAATGTCCTGTGTAAGGGCTCCACTGCCCTCAATTTCTGATCTATAAGGAACAGCAGTAATGAGAAAATGTTACTCTTGCTTTATCAGGAGCACTGTTCCTCTAGAGGGATCTAGGTTTGCCCTAATGGGAGCAGAGCCCACAGGATGCAAGATAGCCTGGACTACTCACATCCTTGTCCTACTTAACAAATAGAAAAGTGGAAGCAAGGCCACTTGAGTCATCCTAAACCAGGGCAGGCAAGAGGTGCCTTTCTCAGTTTCCTGCTGGGTTATAACTCATGAAGAAGTGAGAATGTATGTGTGGCTGAGCACGGAAGAGAGCTAGAGTGAGATGTCCAGGGAAATTTGGAGCAGCTAATGCCAAAAAATCTCACTCTGGGAGTTGATGCAATGTGGTGTCACATGTGGTGTGATGCTCTGTGGTGTCAGCAGGTTGTATCCAGCTATTTCCTTGCAAACCCATACTCAAAGATGGACACCAGGAAGCAATTGCTGCCAAAGCATGTAGCTGCCAGGCTGGCTGCCACCCAGGCAAATGAGGAATGAAGAGGCTTGTAAGCAGCATCAGGGAAATATTGTAGCTGTGGATGGGAAAGGGGAATCCGAAAATGAGGAGCAGCCACAGACAGAAATAGAGTAAGAGCAGCAGTCCAGCTGGAAGAATGAAAACAAGGCCTAAAACTAGACAAAGCAGGGATGAAGCAGAAGTTTGTACATATAGTTTATCTATTTAATGATAGCCTAAAGATACTGGTCCTTCAATTAAATAATTAAGCGGATTTATCTCCCACATAAAAACATGGTGAAATTAATTTACTTGTTGCTCTTCTGAAGGACATTTAAGGGGACTTCAGGATGACAGACAAATACAGAGCACAGATTAAGAATAACCAGTTGAAGGCTAAGTCCTAGATATAGCACCTAATGGTTCTGAAAATGGCTACAAGGCCAGACTGCCTATCAGGTCTCTATCTCTGGCAGGGAAACTAGGTAATATTTTTAGGAAACGCCTGGCTTCTTTTACAAGGCTGCTTTCCTTGCATGACCCCAGCAGTCACAATGGTTAGGTACATTAGAGTGTATGTTTCTTTTTATCCCATAAAACAGGTTAAGAAAGGACTTTTGAGATCACCTAATCTGACATTCCATGTGGAGGTACTATCCTACCTTCTTCATTAACATATCCTTTGTGTATCCTTCTACTGTGAATTTACACTATTATCTTTGGAAACAAAGCTCAAAAATTCACTAATTGCTATGTGAACTGTCATGTTTCATCAGTTTTAAACAGATCTCTCACTTTTGATCTCTAGCACTAGAACTGTGGAAATTGATGCAGAAGTGGTCTGCATTCACCACTTACCTGATTTTGTAGCCCTAAGTAGCCTATCATCTCTAAACCAAAACATGCCAGTCCCTTTAGTCTTTTTTTTTTTCTTTCTACCATCCAAATCTAGCTGCATGCTAGATTCCAGGGAATTTTCTTCTTCAGCCCAGGCTGGAAAATTCACTTTATTATAGCTACTAGTCTCTACTGCCATTCTCCAATCTTACTGGAAAGAGATGAGTCCAAAGCAGTTGTCCTCTGCTATCAGAAATATATATATCAGAAATACAGAAGACAAATAACAGTTCTTAGGAATTCTGAACAGAATCATCACAGCCTGTAAAACAAATGCTCTCCTTCAAGCTCTTCTCTATTTTCTGAGAGAAAACATTAAACATCACCAAATCCAAGTCTTTACTCCATTATTAACATTCATCTATTGTCACTGAAAGTGTTATGGAGGCCTATAGTCTCCTCTCCAAGGAAGAAAAAAAATAAGTGAAAGGAGGAGAAGGAATCTAGTTGACAAAAGACATAGGACTAGAAATAGACTGAGAAACAGGGAAGACTAGGAAGACAGCCAGAAGAATGCAGAGTCAAGCACAAGTGGCTTCAAAGAGGAACAGTCCCTCTGCTATTGGCTGTGCTTAAATGCCAGAATGGCTACAGAATGTTCTGTCTTTCCTGGGAATCTACAAAGAAGGCAGACTCTGCTTGCCCACCTGATGCAGCTACTGGACAGTAGGCACCTACTCATGGTGAAAAAAGGTCACAGATGAACTTCAGCAGAGCATATGGTCAGAATAAGTTACTGGATCCTGGCTAGGAGTAGCAGATGGATATATTATTTTTTCTCATATGCTGAATGATTCTGAAGATATTTTTTCTTGTTACTGTATTCCCCTTAGTTTACAGTTTTGCTCCTCCTTTACTCTTACTCTTACTTCTGCCATAGGAGCTTTACTGATTTTTACATCATAACCTCTCAGATTCAGACTTTTTTTGTGCTGTGTATTGTAGGCAGACTGTAAGGTAAAGCCCACAAAAAGAACCTCAGGGAGCCCCAATGGCAATACTTAAACAAGAGGCTCTGCTGGCCTTCTGCTAGGCAGGCAGCAGTGTGAGATGACAGCAAATTCAGTACAAGAGGGATAATGTTAACACAACTAAGCATGAATTTAGATGTGTCACTGCTAAGCCCTAGATTAACAAGGGAGAAGGAAATGTGTCAAAATAATAAAGTACCTATTAAAAAGGCTGTAGAGACAGACGCTGATCCATAGTTAGCGCTGGTAGATGACAGAACATCATCAGTGAAGCGTGAGCTGTCATCTGGCAATGTCCTCTTCTGCAGAAACCAGACAAGTTAGGGACCTCTGTCAGACTCACTGGGGATTTCCAGACACTGAAAAAAGAAATAAGGATGGCAAATTAGGAAGAAAAATAAAATCATAACAACTTCTTTGAAATCCTCAGTTTAATTTAGGTTCTCCAGGACTTTCTCCTTTTACATTGAATTGTTGCTCTCTGGGCACACAAGAAAGAGGCACCATCAATGGAGTGAAATTGCTGTCCCAGTCTCTGAAGCTCTTTGGTGGAATACATTAACTATTCTCTTTTGATCATGCAAGCAAAGAAGATAAGGGTCTCAGAGGGAGACAGGTAGCAACACCAAGAAATCTAAGGCAGCTGAAGAAGCACAGGGTTTTTCAGGCAGTAATACCATGCTGACAACTATTTTATCAGCTAGTAGCAAGAGTGTGAAAGTCTGGCTAATGTTGCCTCTTAATGTTTTTTAGTGGTTAGGCTTTCCAGGGGGGAAAGAAAAGACTCTATAAACTGGTTATTAAGGATGCTCTGGGATGATCTCACCCCTCTGGGTGACTTTGTGGGAGAGCTGCTGGGCTGTAGAGCCCAGCACAGCAGAACGCACACAGTGGCTGGGGACAGCACCTTGGCTCTGCCCAACTTCTGGATGGATTGTTTGGCATCAACAAGATCTCACAGAGCATAAAATGAAAAAGAATGTGAAATTTTTAAAATTTCCTTATGGTTATGAGCCTTGTTAAAGAGTTTCCCTATATACAGAAGATCAGTGAACTTAGCTGGATGTGTCACTCTGTCTTATTAGGAAAATAAGTGGCATACATACGGTATAAATCTGTGCTCGAGACAAGGTTCATGGTAAAATGAATAGGAACCTCTCTTTGATACGGCTCAGGAAATACTTGCTTCATATTCTCTGTTTCTTCCCCAGATTTGGCAAGAGCATCTTCCAGCAAAAGAAAAGTGGGTTTCTCCCAGTCTCCTATGAAAAGTTCAAAAAGTTTTCTTACTCTATCCTTTCTGTGCATTTCTATTTAAATCTGCACAAAAGAATGTTATGTGTCTATGGATGTTTTAAGGCATAAACTTGATATCCCATCATTTTTTACAGCTTGGGTTCCTAATTGTGCCATTCTAGGAAAAGCATTTCAAAGATAAAGATTAACTACTTTTTATGTTACTTCATATTTTTATGCTGCAGTTAATGCTTGTGAAAACAGTAATGTAAGTGAAAACAGGTGTGTAACAATTGATTAAATTAAACAAGCAAGAAGGAAATAAAAGGCATATGGCTATTTTCAAGGAGAGATATTGGAAACACTAATTAAGCAGCTGGAAATCAATAAATACACAAAACTATTCCCTCCCCCCAATGTTATGAGACAGAGGAAGCCATGTTTTCAATCATGACTGTTATACCTTGCTGAGTTGTAAATAAGAAGTGCCTATAACCAGGTCAGCCATGACATGGAAGCAGCCAGCTGAATTCTCTTATCTGAGCCCCTCCTGAACCCTGTAGAGGCCCAAAAAGCATGATATAGTACTGCCTGCTGATTCCCAAAAGAGAGAGTGACTTGTCTCAAGTAAATAATTTTCAGAACTACTTAGCAAAAATAATCACCCAATCCTCTTCTGGGTAAAATTAATTGCTTTTATATAAAGTAACATATGGCCAGTACCTTTCCAGAGCTGATATACAACGCAAGGATATTGTAACTTTTGTGTGTGTAAGACTTAAAAAGATTTAGAAAGGGGAGAAATGGGTTTGGAAAATTTTCCAAAGGCCTCAGTATTCATCTTTGCTTTTAGAGAGTGTGTTAGCATTGACCTTAGTCAATAGAGGTGCTCCCTGGAGAAGCACAACCATATCCTTGACTTATGCAACCAAAACCTGTTTGATGGCTTCTTACTACTATTAGAATTCCATGCAGTTAAGTTAGAGCAAGAAGTTACTTTCCAGTCTGTTTTGTACCATCCCATGCACAGCTATGTAAAAAGCTCTTAGCAGCTACCTGTTTGCAGACCCCCAAAAGGCAACAGAAGGCTAAGAGGATGCACAGCTAAGAGCCTGCCTCATGGAGATGATTTCCCACATCTTCTGATGCTGAATAAGAAAGGGTTTTCCCTCTATCCAATGGATCAATGCCTGTGCTGGCTGGAGAAGGGGAACAGATTTTGTTACTTGGAATTTGCAGACCCAAAGCCCAGCTCTGAGGTATTCAGAGTATTTTTATTTTTTAAAAAAGAAGAGAGAAATAGAAATATGTGAGTTGAAAAGTGCAGTCATCTCTTTGATCTGTATGAGCTACAGGGAAAGTGAGTGAAACAGTTTCTTTCTCCATACCATACACACCATTTCCAGCTGATCCCTTGCCAAGCCTAGGTGTATTTTAGGAACAGAGGCATGACATGTCACAAGCTCTGGATGAATACAAGCAGGATGGATGGAACTCGAAATGCACTGGAACATGGACTGGACTGTGGGACACAGAATCATAGAATAGTTTGGGTTGGAAGGGACCTTAAAGATCATCGAGTTCCAACCCCCCTGCCATAGGCAGGGACACCTCCCACTAGATCAGGCTGCTCAGTACCCTGTCCAGCCTGGTCTTGAACACCTCCAGATAGGGGGCATCCACAACCTCCCTGGGCAACCTGTTCCAGTGCTTCACCACCCTCACTGTAAAGAATTTCTTTCTTATGTCAAGTCTAAATCTACCCCCTTCCAATTTACATCCATTGTTTCTAGTCCTCCCATACAATATCATATTAAAAAGTCCTTCCCCTGCCTTTCTGTAGGACCCCCTCAGGTACTGGTAAGCTACTATAAGGTCCCCCCTGAGCCTTCTCTTCTTTTTACGAGCAGGCTTGTGTAATCTTTCCCTGTCTTCATAGGGCAGTT
>VZTY01033461.1:305266-326018 GCA_013400935.1 Turnix velox
ACCCAGGTGCAGGACCTTGCACTTGGCCTTGTTGAACTTCATGAGGTTGGCTTGGGCCCACCTCTCAAGCCTGTCAAGGTCCCTCTGGATGGCATCCCTTCCTTCAGGTGTATCAACTGCACCACACAGCTTGGTGTCATCTGCAAACTTGCTGAGGGTGCACTCGATCCCACTGTCCATATCTCCTACGAAGATGTTAAATAGCACTGGTCCCAGTACTGATCTTTGAGGAACACCACTTGTCACTGGTTTCCACTTGGACAATGAGCCATTTACTGCAACTCTTTGAGTGCGACCATTCAACCAGCTCCTTATCCAGCGAGTGGTCCATCCGTCAAACCCATTCTTTTCCAGTTTGGTGACCAGGATGTCATGTGGGACATTGTCAAATGCCTTGCACAAGTCCAGATAGATGATGTCAGTTGCCCTTCCTTTGTCCACCGATGATGTTACTCCATCATAGAAGGCCACCAAATTGGTCAGGCATGATTTGCCCCTGGTGTTGCCTCCAATGTGCCTATCCTTCCCTCAGTTGGAACTAGATGATCTTTAAGGTCCCTTCCAACCCATGTTCTGACACAAAGGCCAAGAGAACCCCAGTCTGGAGGAGGGAGGCTTGCAGGGACAGCAGAGAGAACAGGGAGAGAGCAGCTCTTCCCCTGACTTCAAAGGTATGCATCTGCAGCTTTTAGTTTTGGTTCAGACTGCATCCAGAGGTATAAGCGTAAGACTGGATTTATTACGACTGGAGCACCACCACACATACAGTGCACAGTGGCAGTAAGAAGTAGGCAACTACTCTTCTGCAAAATCCTTGTAGAGGTAGGGTTTAAATGTGTGTCATACATTTGATGGATGAGAGTTTATGTAGTGAAATAGGGTTCAGTTCAACTTTGTTTTCAAACCTTTTCTCTCATGTTTTACATTAATAATTTCCTGTCCCTGATCAACAAAAACAAGTCCTCTGTGGTCTCACTGACAATTATAAAAGAGAAGTAGCTCTCACCTGCCTCTGTAAAATTTCCTGGTATTAGCAATTATTGTTCTGATATTTCATCATTGGCAAGTAGGAGCCAATGGGCATTTAATGGGCATTTAATTAAGGTGCAGAAAAAGAGGCACTTGATGGTTGTACACAGCTTGAATTGAATCAGTCTCTATTAATGTAACTGAAAAAGATACCAACCACTGAATATCAGTTCCACAAATGTTCTTCTCTATGGCATTATCCTGGCATTGTTTTTTTCTCAGAACCCAAGTGGACTATCTTCACTTACACTATTACTCAAAAAACCAAACACTTCACTTTAGGCCTTGTGGACCTTCATGAGAATTGTGTGTGATTTCCCTCGGAGGAAGCAAAGTTCTCCAGTTCATCCTGGTGATGTCAAAACTACGTGCATAGTGGAAATTTGTATTGTATTCGTTGCTTATTCAAGCACATTTTCTGTGTATTGTGGCAACACTCCTTATTCTCATGGCTCTATTCTCATGACTCCCTCATCAGAAATATCTTTCTGGTAAGCTACAAAATTTGCCTTTCTGAACCAATAGAGAGTTTCATCTCCTGAGGTCCAGAATCCAATGAAGTCACTCTTCTGTGAGGGTTTCCAGATTTTATGGTGTATTGGGAAATTAACTATATGTCATCTTGTCCATATTAAAACTGGGGGAGTTTTGCCTTAGATTGCAGTAGAATTATGATTTTCTGAACTCTCTAATAATTGAAATTGAAATTACTGGAGAACAGTCTTACTTCTGCCCTATTAATGAGCTTAGCAAATTGCTAGGTGCAAGCTTCTGCAGTTAAGGAATCTGTGCAAGTATTTATACAAATCCCACATGAAGGAAAGTTCATATGTCTCTAGTGAATGACATGTAATGTGCCCATGCTGGGCTCAGTGTTCAGCAAAATACTGACAAACCTTCCAAATATATTGATGTTGTAGGAAAAATGGGTAAAATGCTATCAACTAAAGCAACTTTTTGGTATTAGGTCTTGCAAACTTGAACCAGAGGCAGTGAAATTAACAGGAGTTCTAGATTAGGTTTCAGTGGAAACAGTGCTGCTTCTACAAATTCCATCCAGCATGGAGTGGGAATGAGTTTTTTCGTTCTTTTCTCCAATTTGTGCGGTCCCCTTTGTACCAATACCTGTTAAGGAAGAGATTGTCCCAGGCAGAGGATACCATCTTGCTCTTAATAGCAAGAGGATCCACTGAGGAGACAAGCTCCAGCAGAGGACAGTCCGTGCTGAGGAAGCAAATCTCGGCAAAAAAAAAAAAAAAAAACCAGAAAAAAACACCTGAGCATGCNAAAAAAAAAAGCCAGAAAGAAGCTTGTTCTTGGGGCTTTTCGAAGACAGAGAAAGCTGCGCTCCCACCCCCAGCCAGAAAGGGTTTGTGAGCTCAGAGAGCGCTGTCCCAGAGAATCGCTGTGTCTCGGGGAGCGCTGCCGGAGCCTCTCGCTGCTACCGAGGGGCGGCTCTGAGGGGCCGCTGCGCTGTGAGCAGGGAAACTGTCTGCTCAGCCTGGTGGGGGAGCTCCGTAAAGAAGTGGAAATACGAGGTTCTGGATGTTGAAGGCCCAACAAATAAATATGTGACCATCCCCCACTGCCAATGTCTTTGCAGCTGGGGAGGCCGTTGTTCAAATAAAAACCTCAACCACAATGAGAAGACAGGATACTGTAGCCATTGGAGATTCCCTCTTAAGGGGAAGGGAAGGCCTGACATGACGGGCACAGCCCACTCACAGGGAATCTGCTGCCTTCCTGGAGCCCTGGTCAATCTCAAAGTTGAAGAATATGGGATGAAGATAGTGGTGAAAGCCCTGCAAAATCGCTGCCGCTAGCATTTTCCTTGCTGTATCTCAAGTCTCTTTGAGACATCCACTGCTCTGAGAAGCCTCATTTTTCCCTAAAACAGTGCAAACAAACAAGAAACTGCACTCTTCCAACAACTACAAGAACCAGTCCTAAAACTCCTTGTCGTTCTTCCTATTTCCCTACTCCAGAAATTTGGCTTGAGAGACAACAGGAACCCTTGCAGAGAGTTTTAAGCAAACGCAGAATGGCAGAAGAAAATACAGAAAGCAGAACGCAACACAAGCCCAAACAAGGGCTGTTGGGGGGAGGGCCATAACCTTGGCTTGTGAGAGAGGAGTAATGAAATATTAACATCAGACAGTGATTTAAGACCATTTGACAATAAGTGAGAAAGTCTTTTGCAAGATTCAGTGTCAAAGTGCACTTTATAATACACTTCATATATAGTGGACAGGGTCATACAAGCTGCCAGAGAGATAGGTCCACTGAATCACAAGCTTCAGAAAAGACCCCCCTTGCTTTCTAAACTCTTTCTCAAAAAGGACTCTAGGTGTGACTGGATCCAGTCCTACTCCCAGTCTCAGTCAATGGTTTTTATCTAAAAGATACAGGTGCATTGCAAAGCCAACAGAAACAAGATCTGCAGGGCACCTCCATGCTTTAAATGCATCTTCTGACAGAAGGCCCTTGTCAACAGCTGACTTTTCCCTGGACTGCCTAGAAAGTGTAGGAAAAGAAAGGGAAGAAGGAGACGAGACACAAGGAAGGAAAGAAGAGGAATGAAATGAGGCTCACCCATGTAAAGGTGCTGTGGATGCTGAAGGGAGCACTCTGGCATTGTGAAAATCCTTCCTTTCTGCTTCTTGGTTCCCTCATAATCCTGCCAGCTTGTACTTTCAGCAGCAGCCTTAATCTTCCAGCTGAAAACAGAACACTTCAGCTAAACTCTAAGCTGCAGGAAATTTTCTGGGCTTCCATTATAAAGCAGGACCAATGGAGTCTGTAAGGTAGTTCTTGAGGGTCCATTTCATGCGATGTGTAGCAATCGATGGATGGCATTTATAGACAGCATGAAGATGCTGTGTCTCAAGGTCAAAGTCTCTGACCAGGGAAGGGGATGGAGTGACAAGAAAAGGAACTGTTTCCTCCTTTCTACACAGCTGGTCCAGGACAGGAGCAGAGAAGTGTGGAATGTTTCTGTTTCCTGGTGTTACTTCTCAAGAAGGATTGCTTTACAGCAGATGGAGACCAGGATTTCCACTTTAAAAACTAAATCCTTGCAACAATTGCAGAGGGAGAAAAAAGGGTCTGGGCTTTCCAGCTGCTACACATCTACATCTGGACTAAAATCCCTCAGCCATGGTCTGCTACTGGACAAAAGGCCAGAGTACAAATGGCAGCAAAAACCAGTGGGGCCTTCAGGGCTTCATGGGCCACCATCCCAGCCCCAGCAGAAGCCACTGGTGCCATCCACTGGTTTATGTTGGGCAAACAGGCATCTGTGTGGCTGGATCTTGGCTTGCTCTTGGTCAGAGGATACTGATCCAAGTGTTTTTGAGAGAGAAGTAGAGAAAGAGTGGCAAGTGCCCACATCCGTGAGATGAGTGCTTACATCGAGTGGGCCCAGAGAGGAGGCTCTTTGGAGGCCCTGAGGATACCCAAACACTGGCAGAAGACAAAGTGGCTGAACACCACCAGCAGCAGCGATGGGCAGGGAGTGGAGCCCATGGAGGTTGACCCTCCCCAGATAAGGGACATGGTGGAGCCCATGGAAATCAACCCACTTCAGAAGATCACTGAGGAAGAGCCCATGGAGGTTGATCCGCCAGCAGACAGCCTAGAGCTGATGGACTAGGCTCTATATCCCACGGCCATTTTGGGGCATACCAACAGCATGGCCCCACTGCCTCCAGCCCCTGCTCTCAGGGACCCCAAGCACAGCCAGGGTCTATCAAGAAAACACCATCCCACAGCCAACACCAGTGGTAAGTCAGCCATTGCCAGCGCCAGCCACAGGCTCAGCAGGAGGCCCAGCTGCTGACAAGCTGCTGAGGAGCCCTGCTTTCCCTCCCCCTGCCCCCAGCAAGTAGAGCCATCTCCTCTGCCCTCAGGCAGATGAGAGAAGGGGCTGCCATCTTCAGCCCACCAGCCCCACAGCACCAGCAGGGGACCCTGACACTCCTCTGAGAGGAGGCAGTGGCCTGGTGCCTGTCACTCTCTTCTCCCAAGTCACATGCAATAAATAGGACAAGGGTGATGGGCTCAAGTTGCACCAGGGGAGGTGCAGATGGGGTATTAGGATCTGTTTCTTCAACAAAAGGGTTGGCAGGCATTGCAGGAGGCAAATTGGAAAGCAGACTTTAAGAAAGCACTGGTGACTGGTTCCTAGTGAGGCCTGGACGAGGTCTGCAAGTTCTCCAGTGCAAGGTGAGCTCCAGCAAGGCCACATTCAAAACTCATCTGAAGGATGGAAATCCTGCTTCAGCCCTCAGGGAACAGCTACCATCTCCTCATAAGATACAAAGAACCAACAAGCATAGGGGTAAAACCAAGGACTGCCTTCTGAAGGAGAACTTGAGGAACCTGGTGGAGCATGTCATCACCTCCTGCAGAGCCAGAGGCAGCAGCCATAAGACTGGCACACAGAGATGTTACCATGGGTCCTAGTGCTGTGAAGCCCTCCCTGGTGTCCTGCTAGGCACAGCAAGGATTCTTGCTGCCAAGGTCCTTCAAGCTATCAGGGGGCATGTGGCCACTCCCAGAAGCCTCTGAGATGGCTCCAGGATGAGGGAAAATAGGGCTTCTTCATCTCCTGTGAGGTGTGAGCACCCTGTGGGACAAGGAGCCAGGTCTCGTTCACATGCTCAGGGAGTAGCTGATCTGATTTGACACTTTTGGGGTAAGGAAGGAATTTTCCCCCTGGACAGGCTGACACTGGGCCCTGGGGGTTTTCTGCCTTCCTCTGCAGCACCCAGCAAGAGCAACTTGCCAGGGCTCCTCTGCTGCCTTTAGGAGAGCTCACAGCTGCCTGTTCATGTGCCACAGAGATGCCTCTTACACCCTTGCTTGGGCAAGAAGGACTTTTTTTACCCCACACTGGGTTAGCAAGTGCCCCTGGGGATTTTTTGCCTTCCTATGTGGGTGGCACTGGGCACAGCTTCTTGCCCAGCTTTCTTTGGTCTCTTTGGTCCAGTTGCCCATGTCTCTCTTCTGACTTTGCAAGGCTTCAAGTGCTGCTTTCCCAGCTCATGCCAGGACTGACTCAGATTGCTCCTGCTCTCCACCTGCACACTGAATTCAAGTTTATGAGCATGAGCTTGGCAACTGGTTTGAGAAAAGGAAAATAAAATCCTGTTCCTGCTTGTAAATTTTGTGCTGCATATCTTTGAATGAGGTTTTGGAGCTGAAAAAGCCCTCATGTAGAGGGAGGGGGAAGAAGAAGGAATGTAGAAAAGGAAGGGAAAATAAAGGGAAAGAACTGTCAAGTTTATCATAGCCATTGCGGTGTAACCAAAATAGAATTTCTTGTGCTTTTCTTCTAGTTCATGGGCATGTACCAGGAAACAAAAGGCAGTAGAAGTACGTGTTACCTATAATCCCTTTTTCCTTGGCAGCTGAAATATGCCCCTCATCTGGGAGCACAACAGTCCTCCCCATCCTGCCCCCCCCTCAGCTTCCGTTACATCTCTTGATTCCTTTAAAGGAATTTACGCATTTCTTTTACAATTGGTAAAAACCTCTGTGTTTGGGTAGGACTTTTTAATAGGGTACATGATGGCAGGACTAGGAGTAACAGATGAAAATTGGAAGAGGCGATATTTTGGCTAGATAGAAGAAGTCCCCTACAGTGAGGGTGGTGAGATACTACAACTGGTTGCCCAGAAAGGCTGTTGATGCCCCCACCCTGGAGGTGTTTAAGGCCAGGCTGGACAAGGCACTGAGCAACCTGATCTAGTGGGAGGTGTCCCTGCCTATGGCAGGGGGGTTGGAACTAGATGATCTTTAAGGTCTCTTCCAACCCAAATCATTCTATGATCCTATGATTCTATCTAAAAGGTTCCTTCCAGCCCAAACCATTCTATGATTCTATGATTTTTGGGGTGGTGGCTGACCTGGGGAAAAGGAGGTACTATCACTCATACTCACTCTGGTAAAACCAAAAAAAATACAGAACCCAAATATACTAGTGGGTTGGAAGTTGTTTCAGGAGTAACTAAGACTACAGCAGTTACAGCTGCTTTTGGATCATAAGAGTGTCCAAAGTTTGAAAGAGTGCTTTGGTAACCTCCCTTTCCCGAGGAGATTCCAAGTGTTAGTAACTCCAAGGAATTGCCTGAGAAGCAAAACACAGTTCTGGGAAAGTATGGCAGATTAGTGCCAGATGGGTGGTACCTGTCTTTTAATTTAGCTCTGTCACTCAGAATAGGACTGAGCATCCTCTTCCTTTTACTTTGTAGGCACACTGACAACCAACTGCACCTGGGACCATGCTCCGCCTGTCATATGCAGAGCTGCGGAGTTCTCAAGGCTTGCTAATAGCTGTGACAATCATATTTGCTTTCACAGAGCTGATAATAGTTTGGCAACTGAAAATTTTAACCCTGATGCCGCTAGAATACATTCTGAGCTCCCTTTTGTTGTCTGAGTGTGGATGGAGTTGTCCCGCAGACCTGGTCAGACCTCAGAGGCAATGAAGAACCGCCAGTCTCTTGCTCCAGCTGCCTTTTCAGGGTGGCAGGGTCGAGAGATGAAAAGAAAAAAAGCAGCATGACACTCGTGGGTTGAGAGAAAGGCAAAAGACAGTTTAAGATAACAAGAGTCAACAAAAGAAGAACACCACCACCACGAGTCCCGTAAAGCATAGACTCCATGATAAGTACATGCGCGGCCGTGCGCTCCAGCTCCGCCTCTCGCCCCCACGGCGGTTTCCTGCCCCCAGGCCCAGGCGGGGTCGCTGCCGGTTCCGGGCTGCGTGTGGCTGAGGGGGGGGTGGGATAGTTTGTTCCTGCCGAAATTATCCCTGTTACCGCCAGAACCAGGATATTCTCAGACCTTGTCGTACAACCGATCCGTGCGTTTGGGTATGTGATAGTCAAATCACGGCGTGTTTGCCTCTGCCCAGGTCCACGCCTTCTCCTCTGGATTGGCCAGTTTTCATCCCTGATCCAAACTGAACCTTTGCAGCCATGACAGAAACAGTGTGAACAAGAACAAGTTTGGAAGCAATACAGTATATTCTCTCCTCTGGTTGTATTCTGGCCTGAAGGAGACCTGCTGGGAAGGTAATTATCCCCATGCAAGAATCAAACCCACTTGTGATGAATTTCCCTGGGCAGTGTCTTTACCCAAAATGGAAGAACCTCAGACAGGTGATAGATGTTACCTGCAGGCCACTTACTGCCTGGTGCATTGATTGGGATAAGATTGCTGGACCAACTAAGACCCTTGGATGACTTATGCACCAGTTTTAAGGCTTTTGATTACCAAAATGCTCTAATTGCAATTATACAACTCCTTATTCATGATCTACCATTTGCTCTGACTGGGAAGAAAATCACACTGATTGAAGAAGCTGACTTGAGATGATTGATGAAAGATACCCAGGAAAATGGACAGAGAACTCTGTTTGCTGTCCACGACACTGTCAAAGATTGTTCTGATAGATGGGAACAAGATGGTCCTGTAGAGCTAATAAGCAACACCTTTGGTACCCTGAGACAACAGTCTGTCAAATCTTGACCAAATGCTGTCCTTTGGATGAACTTTGCTCATTATAATGTCATTATTATATAACAACACACCTCTTTCCAGAACTCTACCCACCTCTGAGGTGTAGGGCCATGCCTTTAAGTCTGCACTCTGAATTTTTCATAAATTCTACTTCTAAATGTGAGGTGAGAAAATTTCACAATAATAATCATAAAAGGAATTATGACTGGAGTCAATTAAACTCCATCTTGGAGGTTTGAAAAGGGGTAAAAATGGCCAAAGAAAGGGAGATAAGATGGAAGAGATCCTGACAGAAATGTCAGGGGAACTCCATCACAGATTGCTCTTGACCTATCTGTCGACAGGCTGAGCCTCTCTTTACTCACCTTCGGGGCACTGTTGGTCAGACTTTGACCATTTCTTGGTGACATTTGAAAATCTTCCTACAGAGTTACTTTTTAACATTTACATTTACAGCCACGCTGTGTTGTTTATAACTTTGTGGAGCATTTTATGTCCACCCTCATGTGGAGGGAGGGGGAACAAGAAGGGATATGAGAAAGGAAGGGAAAAATGAAGGAAAAAGAAAGGAAAAGGAACTGCTAAGATTATGTTGGCCATTGCGGTGTTACCAAAATAGATTTTCTTGGTCTTTTTTTCTAGTTCATGGCCATGTACCCAGAAACAAAAGGCAGTAGAAGTACATATCAACTAAATTCCCTTTTTTTATTGTAAGCAGAAATGTGCCCCTCATCTGGGGGCACAACATTACATCTCTTGATTCCTTCAAAGGAATCTTAAGACAATTTACATATTTGTTTTACAATTGGCGGAAACTCTGCACTTGGACCATCTTATCATCTGTTGGCAATCACTTGGGAATTTTTGTGAATTTTTGTACATGCAAAGCCCCCTGCAAGCCCCATTTCTGCATAGTATTAGTCTGGTTTTAGCCAATATTGTTGCAGCTACCTTCTGCAAATCTTTGAAAATAATTTATTTGCTGGAAGGAGGAGTAAAAGAGAGGGGAAGGGAAAGGGAAATAGAAAGAATAGGGGAAGAAAAATGGGAAGGGCATGGGAGGGGAAGAATGGAAAGGGATGGGGCAGAAGGCCAAGGGGGAGGAGAAAGGAAATGGGTAAAAGGAAAAGGTGAAGGGAAATTGGAAGGTTGTGGATGGGAGGAGGGAGGAAGGGAGTAAGGAGAAGGGTAGGTATGGAGTGGGGATAGGAAGGTGGGGACAGGAGTGGAGGGCATGGCTAATACAGGAGGTCTCTGAGCTGCAGGGCTAGTTTCTGCCATGACCTGAGAGGAGGGAATACAGTGAGTTCTGTCCTTGGGAGCTGAGTGGCAGAGGAGGTGTCAAGGACTGCCAGCAGCTGTGCCAGTGTATGGGCACGAAGGGCAGATGTCCTATGAAGGAATGGCATTTACTCACCTGCATGTTCATTTTCTGCAGTGTCCGAGTGAAAGACATCCACCAGGAATATAACCCACTCATGACAATCTAAGAAGCTCTCTGGGTAATCTTGGAGTAAATAACAACAATGCTGCATATTAACTGGATATTAACTGAGCCATTAACTCCTTGTCCCAAGAGATATGTGAGCGAACTAGAAATCACTGTTCCTCATGCAGTCTCAACAGCACATGGCTCCCCCTAGCATGGAGGGGATTTGCAACTTTCAGTAGCTCTCCAACTTTCATTTGCCAGACTACAAGCAATGTTTTTTTCAAGTTATACTGAGGATTGCATCAGCCGGCTTGTGGCTACATTTGAGCAATGTGTTCATGTTTGTGAGGATCAGCTCTGAAACAGAGTAAGAAAAATAAAAGAGAGTTCTGTTTCCACTTCTATCCTTTGTGATCTGTATCCTTGGATGTGTTCTTGATGCTCAAAATTCCCAAACCATTTCAGGCAAATAAGAGTCTCATTGTTTCGGGAAGGGAAGTGACTGCCACCAAATAAGGCCAAACCAATTAGTAATAGCACCCATGTCCTAAGAAGAAGCTGAAATTCTAAATCTCAGTCTTTGGGCACAGGATCTGGTTTCCTCGTTTTCTAAGAACAAGTGGCAATAAAGACAAGCAAAGCAACAAACATGGCAATCCTCTCTGTTCGTAGACAAATGAAATCATTGAAAAGTAACATCTGCCTGGAAGTTTTATCTTTAAAATGCTAAATCCATGCTTCCATGATGATATTTCAAAAAAACCCTACATTTCCTCCTCAAGCGTTTTTCAACATGCTTCATGTTTGCGTGATGTTCATGATTGCTAAACTAGTTTCGCATAATGCAGAGGAATCAAGAAACAAGTAGAATCATAGAAGACAGAAGAATGGTTCGGCTTGGAAGGACCTTGAAGATCATCTAGTTCCAACCCCGCTGCCATGGGCAGGGCCACCTCCCACAAGCTCAGGTTGCTCAATGCCTCATCCAGCATGGCCTTAAACACCTCCAGGGTGGGGGCATCCGCAACCTCTCTTAGAAAATACTTCTTTCTCCCATATCAGTCAGAATCTTTTATTTATCATTAGCAGGTGAAACTGTGACCCTACCACACTAGTACAAATCTGAAAAAAAATGCCTGATTTCACAGTAAGGCAGGGAAGTAGAATCACTGTCAGATATATTCATGGAAATCTGTATCAATCAAGCTTGTAGCTTGCCACTGACTGAGCAACACTGGACAAGTCAGCATCTTGCCCAGGCTCCCTTGAGAGACCTGTGCAAGCCACAAACTGGAAGTTTGTCAGTAGAACAATGTGCTCTCATTGCACAGGAGGGCAATTATTAGCAGAGAGCTTGGGGTGCTCCTATAATGCAAAGAATAGAGAGTGAGAAAGATTTATTTCAAAATTGAAGCAACCTGGAAATTCCTTGGGAAGTTAGGAGAAGCCAGCATTCACCTTCCCTGAATTTCTTTGGAAACTCTCCCTTGTGGATTGATTCTCTCCCTGCTGCTTTTGTTTCATGCCCTGGATTGAAAGATTTGTGGCGTGGCTTAAAACAAGCCTAGTTTATTCCTCTTCTGATAAAGTGTTTACTGGATAACATGTGCTGAAACATCTTTTGTCGGGCAGGTTCACAGACATGACATCTCAAATGTCTGCATCTCTCTGCCATCCTGCTGCAAGGCACAGACAGGCCCAGGGACAGCCTGAGCCTGCTAATGAGTCTCTAGTCTGAGAGATAAGCACATGCTGCAGGCACTGATGTTTCTCACACCCATTGCCTGTAATTTCCAGTCAGAGAAGTTTTTTTCTTCCCTGGTTCTAGTCAAACAAAGCAATCAGTGTGGAGAGGGTTAGAAAGGACAGCAAATACAGCCATGCCTTAGAAATTGTTTAGTATTTTAAGCTGTAAGTGCAGAAGGGCTCTGATTATATTTGAAAATATAATGCTCAGATCTTGTCAAGTCCTCAGTGTTTTAACTGAAAAACCCTGTGTGTCAATGCACAGGGAAGACACTGATTCTATACCTAATTAACTAGAGCAAGAAGTTAAGAGGGTAGGTTGAGGAACAGCAGGGAAAGAAGCAACAGAAAGAGAAGGAGAGAAACTTCTCTCAGTGAGAAAGTGCAGCTTTCACCCCACCCCAGCTCCCACCTTGCTCCATGCTGCATAAGAGCATTGCATTTAAGGAGAAGCCAGAGGCCAGAGGTCATTTGCTACTGCTTTGTCCCAAATCCCTCTGGAATATAGTTTTCCACTACCATCTGCCACTGGCTGGGTTTTTACATACTCTTCCCTGAAAGGAACCCATGAAAAGCCCCATGACATAAAGGTTGATGAAAACCGTGCAACAGAGTCTGTAGGAGCAACAAACTTGAAAAATTTTCTCCCTTATTTAAAGCCACATATTCTTTTCTCCTTGTTTTCTCCTGGCTTATGCCTCCTGAAGCAAACAGGAAGATTTAGTTATAGATACCTCAGAAAATGTTATCGATCTAAATGCAAAAGGAAAAGGTTAACCTACAATAATCTTCATGCCAACTTAGTGTGAGACTTTTTTTTCTTTGTCTTTGCCTTGCCCTGACACTGGAGCCTTGTACTGACACTGACTCTTGACATAGGCATGTCCTTCACTGCTCTAAATGGGGTTATTTTCTTCCAGCTTCTTAGATCTCCCTTGTAATCCCCCTAACCTTTTCAGGGACAGCAGGAAAGACGTTTGCCTGAGAGCCATCTGTCAGGGTAGATACAAATCCCAGAGTACTCTGGGCCTCAGAGACTTCTCCACCCTTGAAGGCTTTGCTCAGGGGTACAGCAAACACAGATGGTTTCCCTCCTGGACCCAGGACAAATACGCTGTCTTCCAGGACATGGCAATGATTTTCCTCAAGTAAGCCTTCTGTTTAAAAAAAATGAGAGCTATCTGTATGCTTGGTCCCATGATAAATGCAATGTTTCTTCTACGTATATTCTATTATATACAAAGGAAAATGCAAATACTTGTATGCATTCATCTGAAAATCTGAGTATATTGAGTGGAGGTTTTCATTGCTTGCGCTTTTAACCCATACAGCTTAAAGGGAAACCACCAAAGACCGCAATCTCTTAATAAAAAATCAATCTGTTTGATAAAAAACATTAAGCATTGATCTATCAGTCAGCTTCTCTGGCTCCAAAATAACTTACAACAAGATTTGTTCAATAAATTGGTGCTTATAAGATACAACTTCTTAACTCTCCATGGACAAGCATGTAGCAGCTTTGGAGACAGCATAAACCTGACCAAACTTTCTGTGCTGTGTAAGTCACTTTCACACAGAAATCAGCAGTACAGGCTGAAGCTGAGCTTAAACACATCAGGATAATGTGTTCCTTGTGTTTGTTTATCTGGAGGGAGTATTTTGCTGGATATGACCACATATTACTGCATAGAGAAACCACTTATGACTGGGTAATTAATAGTTTTCAGATCCCGAAGACCCCTTAAAATTAAATCATTCTTCACTTCCACCTTATCAGCACTTCTTTCATCTGAAAATAGTTCCTAGGGTTGTAAGCCAAATTGGAACAAACTGTCTACAAAACTTTATAGAATCACGATATCTCTCTACATACCTTTGATTTTATACTAGTTTTTAATGCCTTTCAAAGTCTTTTGCAGTAAGCCAACTTTTCATTATATAAAACAAAAGTTCCAACTGGAAAAATGTATCAAAGGATGGCCAAATTCTCATTGGTTATTTGAAAAATTGACCAGTGAATTACAAGCCAAGACAGAAACAACTACAAAATTATAACTAATGCTTAGGCAGTTAATAGTTGGATATCTACATAGGGGTGTGCGTGTACATATGTCTCTGTGTGTGTGTATTTCATAAAATGGTAGGGTTGGATCTTCAAAGACCATCTAGTCCAACTCCCCTGCAGTGAGCAGGGATATCTTGCACTAGATCCTCATTACAGAGCCTCATCAAGCCTGGCCTTGAAAATCTTCAGGGGCGGGGCCTCCATCACCTCACTGGGAAACCTCTTCCAGTGCTTCACCACTGTCATTGTGAAAAACTTTTTCCTTATGTCTAACCTAAACCTGTCCTGCTCTAGTTTAAAACCACCACCCCTCATCCTGTCACTACATGCCCTGGCAAACAGTCCCTTCTCTGCTTTCCTGTAGGCACCCTTCAGGTATATTTTCTGCCGCCTCCTTTACTATTTGTCAAAGCTGTGTCACCTGTCTTCTAAAGCACTAGCCTGGAAACTTTTAGACACATGCTCATCCTAATTACAAGAATATTCCCTCAAGTACTGATGGCAGTATTCTCATACAGGGGAAGAGTGTTAAAGTGCAGATTTATTACAGTATCAGACTGTTTTCCAGACTGTTTGTGAAATAACTGAGCAGGAAGGATTAGAAAGCTGGAAGGAGTCCCAACCCTCTTACAAGCCAGACAACAACTGTAGATGTAAAAAAATCAGATTTTGGAGTAAATCCTGCATCACACCAGTAATGTGACAGCCCCTCTGGAAAGTCCAGGATAAATCTGCTGCTGCAGTAGAGCCGTGGCACAATGCAGTACCTGTAATGTAAGAGGTGGCTAGGGCTGGATGTGTGAGCTTGCTGAGTATGATGGATCACTTTGCTCATGATTAGAGCTGTCCTGTAATATTCCCAAGGCACCCTTGGGATTCAGTGGTTATAACAGGAAATTATTTTCTCATCTTCAGGCAATTTTTCCAGTTCTTTAAATGACTGACTTTTTCAGCCAAGACAATGAAAATGCAAAAAGTCAATCCTGAGCTGAGTTTCAAAACGTATTTCTTATTTATTTGGGGTTTTTTTCATGATCCCATTTCTCAATTATTTTATTTTTTCAGAATTCACAAGAAAATAAGAAATAGCTTGTGTTTCTAACCAAAAGGTCATAATGTAAAAATCAAAATACAGGAATTTTTATTTAAAACTCACTTCAACAGAGAGGTCTTGACAACATTGAAAGTAACACTGAAGTTAGATAGAAATGGGTGAGTCATAAAACCCCTTTTTTTTTGCTTTATGAACAGTTTGTGACTTTCATGGTTTGTAGGAGTTTGGGGATTGTCAATTTTTTTCACTCAGTTAGTAATCTTGCAAAAAGAATTCTTTATGTACTTTACTTTGGAGCCCGTGCTCCCACTTTTCAGGAGTGAGTCAAGCTTTTATAAACTTGATTTTGAAAATGGGTTTCCAAGACACCTAAAAACATGGTGTCAGAGGGTGCTACATTCTCTGCAATGCTGTGAATGAGCACTTTGCCCTTTTTAGCCCCCTGTACAATGTAGTTTTTATGAAAGAAACCTTCATTAATTTAAAGTATGCCATGCATGCTGGGGCTGTTGAATTGCAGATGCTGAAAAAGAGAAGGAAGAGATAACCACAGCCATGCACAGTCACAATTTTAAAAGATGTTTGAATGAATGAAAGGGCATAGATAAGGGCTTTTTTTTTTTTGTTTTTGCAAATGAATACCAGGAGAGGGACAGTTCAGTCTTACGACTGAGCAGAGTGTTTCTCCCAGAGGTTTCCAAATGTCGGGCATGTTTGTGTATTTTCCTCTCGTGAAATAACAGCTCCGTCCAAAAGCAAGGGCTAAAACAGGAGAGACAGGTCTCTCCTGGCAAACAGCTGGCAGCTACAGAAAACTCACTGCATGCCCCTGTAAACACCTCACTTGTATAAGTAGTTGTGGCCAGATACACACACACAAACATCACAGTCATTGCTGAACCTCAACTCTGGAGACGGTGGCCATCACATTTAATGCTTATGGTGATGCCTCTCCAGCTGCCTCTGCTCAGCTGTCCCCTGGGTCCTAGGCAGCATCAGCCTCTCTCTCTCTCCCCTTGCCATTTTCCTTTTGCCTCTTGACACGGCTGGAGCTCGCTTTTTGACGCTCTCTGCCGAAGTTTTCACTTCTTCCCCTGCTTCTCTGGGAGCAGTATCCTCTGCCGCTCCTGGTTGACCGGCAGGAAAGACGCCTTTGACTTGAGACTGTGCCTGTCTCCCCCATCCTCTTTCCTTCTTTCGGCCTCAGCAACTCGCCGTACAGGGAGAGAGGAAACAGGGTTGAACCCCGTCGGCGGGGCCGGAGAAGCCTGGATAGAAGCGAGTGAGGCTCGTTCCCAGCCCCCCCGGAGGACGCCTGAGAGCGGAGTTGCCATCGCAACGGACCCGCCGCTCCCTAGATAAGGCGGCAGCCTCATCAGTGACAGCCCCAGCTGGGAACCGTCCCGTTCCGGTGCCGAATCGTGCCCTCTCCGTCATCTCGCACCTCTTCGTAAGTACTCCATCAACACACCTCCCTTCTGCTTGCGCGGCTTCTTGCTTTGCTCATTTTTTTCTCTTGTTGTTGGGGGATTTTTTATTTGTTTTTTTTGGGGGGGTTTCCCCTTTTATCCCTTTCTTTACCAGCCACCAGCAGCAAAGCAAGTGACTTAATCACCAGTAAAGCCCAGGTCCCCACTCCGCGATCGCATGCTCCCATGGAGGGGAAAACTGAGGCTGGAATGCACGGGATGGAGTCGTGGGAAGGAGAGTGCTTTAACAGCAACTCACTTTTACTGCCAGACACTGGGATCGTTCACAAGCAGTTCACACTGGCATCAGAACTTCTCAGTCTGCTACAGAGGGATTAGTTTGCAACTCAAGGAAATAATTGAGGAAGAATTAGTATTTTTTTATCACCTTCCAATACAAAACAAAACAACCTTTGTGACCAGAACTTCTGTAAATATGTCTTACTGATTTTTTCCACCCATCAAATGAAGTTTGACTGCAATTTTTTCTCCCTTTTTTACAAGGTTTTGGGATATACTGTGAGTTTGGCCACAGCCCAAACAGGATTTTGAACTTGAGCCCACAAGCATACTGCCTGTGAGAGAAAACTATCACTAGCTAATTCTGTGGGATTTCTTCATTCATGCACTTATCAGTAACAAAAAATTTCGGTGGAGGAAGGCACCTGAGTGACCTGGATTGGGTTTTCAAATACTTAAGTGATCCCTTAAAAGTTTTAAATATGCTTCAAAATTATAGAAATCAGACTATTCTGACAAGAATGTCTAGAGAGAGCAGCCTATCACCCAAATAACTGAAGAATAAACTCTGTGCAATAACAATTATGTCTTCTGTGCCCTGAAAGACATCAATCTGACAGAATAACATTAAAGATAGAGTAAACCTAGTAAGTAAAAGTTTGGAATACCAGGCTGGAACATTCATCCTTTCTACTTTTAGGGCACCTATATTGTCTTGCTGTAGCGGGGCGTGGGTAATACCAAGGTATGGGAATAGGTCTGTATTTTCTGGTGAAGGAGCAAAAGCTACTGCTGAGTGCAGGTGGAAGGAGCCAGGTGCAACCAGATACTGTACCACTCCTTTAGTCCTTGAGCTACTTTCCCCTGTATTAGGAAAGAAAGTGCAAGATGACTATAGAAAGATCATAGTATCTTATTTCTTCTTCACAAATTTGTAAATGCCTCGGAGCAATCACACTGTAGGACCCTGCAGAAGACATGCAACAGAAGGAAGGACAGTTCCTTCTTTGACTCTCATGCAGATTTAGGGAGGGAAAAGAGAGGAGGTAAGGATGCTGGGAGGATGTCTTTCCCTTGTCATGTGCTCTGTGCAACGAGACAGAGAGGGGCAAAGCAATTAAAAGTAATTTAATAATCAAAATCTTTAGTTTTCTGTCTTGTAAAGTTTATCTTGTGTGATTTCATTTCAAACTGGTTTAAATGCCATATGATCAGATTCACACCATTTTGGCAGAAATATATGAGAGTAGCTTTGCAGAATATTCCCCAAGCTCTGTCCTGACTTTGTGAGACTAATATCTGTGTTAAAATAAATGCACATTAAAATAGTAAACCAAAACTAGTTTCTTTTTCTCTAGACAAAATATTTTTCCCTAATGGAGGCATGGAACATGTACTTTGGTGGACTTCTGGCTGAAGCCCCACAGTTTAAGCAAAGATGGAATCCTGTTATTTCCCTGAATTTTTTTTGCTTTAAGACTATGCTAGCGAGTGGTAGAAGCTGTAAAAATTACTTTGGATAGCTTTACTTGGGCATTTTTATTAAAAAATTATCCAGCATCTGAGAGCTATGAAAAAAACCCAAACATTTCACTGTGTTTTAAGCTCCCTAGAAATCCATCAGCACCAAAGATGACATATAGAAAGTGAAAAGCTCAGATATTTGTGATCTGAATGGCTGTTTCCATAAAGAAGCACTGCTGCCCTATGGGAGTGACTCAGTAGCAGGGCTAATCCACATCAGGCTGAAGCAGCTTTTACTCTGCACTTTTTTTTTTACTCTGCACTTTTCACTCTGCCTTGTCATCCCTTGCTCTTCTCTCTCTCTGTACATAGACCCAATCCTATTGAATGCCAATGCTTTTACAAGGGTCAAATTGAAATCCTGAAAGGCAAAGCTAGAACTTGTCTCAACCTTTGAGGGAGCATTTAAAGTGTCTCATCAGCTTAAACTCATCCCAAAAGACATTGCAGGTGGCTCTTTTAGGCAGTCTCTGCTGGGAGAGTGGTCCAACCAAAGCCTGAGGCTGGACCCTTTTAGGAAGTAGCTCTTGCAGAGTGCGATTTAGGGCTCCCACTGTAGCCATTACAGCTGCACAAAGGATTACTATGGTTCATGATGTCAAGACATAGATAACAAAATTACTAGAACCTCAGTCCATCATGTAAATAGTGAGCATTACTTACCAAGGTGCTTCACACCATCAGAGAAAACAGATCATGCTAGTATGAGGGCTGATGGGAAGAGCTGCACTTAACACAAAAAAAACCCAAGAAAGGACTTCCTTTTGTACAAGTACATTAATGACTTCATGTCATCCCCATAGCAGTCATCCTTCCCACACAACATTCTATGGGGAATCTGTTTCTTTAGTGGTGGCAATCAATTTTAGTGGTTTGGGAAAGCACCATTACAATGCTCACATGCATCATAAAATCACAGAATCATAGAATGTGTTGATTTGGAAGGAACCATTTAGTCAAACCCCCTACAGTAAGCAGGGACATCTTTTACTATATCAGGTTGCTCAGAGCCCCATCAGTCCTGGTCTTGAATGTCTCCAGGGATGGGGCCTCCCTCACCTCTTTGGGCACCTCTCTTTTGAAGGAGAGCTCTGTGTGTAATGCACAGCAACAGCATGTAGCAGCACTTACAGGTTTCTATATTGCATGCAATGTACGTACTCACAGAAGATACCAAAACTCGTGATACATTCTGGTAGACTTTTTCTTCCCTTCATTGTTTCATCATACAGACTGTCACAGTGTTCAGTGAGGAAAGACCTCTGTAAGCAAGGCAATGCTGGCTGCAGAGTAAACTTTCTTTTTAAAAGAAGCTGTGAATGTCAGAAGTTAGAGTGTAAAGTTGCATTTTAAAGCACTGAAGGTGCTAAGGGTTTGGCATCTGTGGCAGTGAAAATATGAAGACAGATCCGAGAGATGTATTTTTAAACACTATTTTTCAAACTTCTGCATTAAGAAAAAATAATTAAGGAAATATCTCCTAATCTACATATGCCAATCCTACATTAAGTTCTTCACAAAGCTTGATTTTTGTTAGGTGAAATAACTCAATGAAAAACTTAGTGAAACCAAGCAGAAGATAATCATATTTCATAAGGCATTTCCAGTCAGCATAACTTGCTACCAATTTTACATTTAAATTTCACTATCTATCCTCATCATTTTTTTTGCCTCAAGACCTGTTCAGTAGGAATCCATACTGTCAGAAGCAGTATCCCTGATTTTACTGGAAACTTTCTAAACAGAGTACTCATCAGAAAAGAGCATTTCTGCCTACAATCATACTATTTAGCCAGCATGCCCTAATCAAATCACATCAAATCAAACAGCACTGAGGAAAGTAACCTTTCCCAAATCATAGAATATAGTGTGTGTTTTCATATGGCCAGATAATAGCTGTTTGTTTTAAATAAAATTCCAACTGCTTCATTTTAAGCTGTAGCTATAACTTATTTATACAGTGGATAAACAGAGCAACTAGACCATGTTAAAGCGCATTCAAAGATTTCTTTATGCAGGATCTTCCCAAGTGAAAGATTACTTTTACTGTAAATGCAAATGAATTTGCCAGGCTATATGATCCTTCATTACGGGCATGAGGCGGGACTAGGATGGTTTTGCAGTCAGTGAACACAAATGTTCAACCCCTTACCAAGGCTTGATTCAGTAAAGTATTTAAAAATTTGTAGAATCTTAAAGATTTTCATGAAGTTTGAATACTGAGGGGCATGGGTACCTCTTCCACAGCACCGGAGGCCAGCTCAGCCCCAAGAGTAAACATAGAGCTTCTCTGGCTGAGTGTGCAGTGTGGTGACTGGTGCTCGCCCCACTGACCCATCACACCAGAAGGGTATTTTGGGAGGCTCCTGAAGCAAACATGGAAAGACAGAAAATGAAAGCTCCTATTCCCAACTTAACTCTCATGTATGCTTGAAGGCTCTCAGCTTGAAGGTTGTGACCAAAAAGGGATCAGATTCAAGAGTTAAGAATGCAGACAAGGGTGGATGCTAACAATGGTGACTACATGACCATTGCACTCAACCATCTCATCACCTTCAGTATCTTCAAAGTCTTGTGAAGTCTGACCTCAGGCAAACCCCACAGAGCATTAAGGCAAGAAATCGAAACACAAGGCCATCACCCACCCTCCCACCCATCCCCCTACC